>KB310244.1:84009-95344 GCA_000328365.1 Capitella teleta
TTTGAGTTGCTAACTACAGCCCTTTGTGGTTAGCAATTTAGTTGTCCCAAAATAGAACTAGGCGGTTATCCGGCTGAAACCGGACGGAAGTTCCGTGGCGTTACCAGGGAGCTGATCGACAGATAGGTTAATCGGGTATGTTGAGCAAACGTAGAACAGAAGCAGTCAGTTTTGTTTGAAAGAATAATCAAGCAACACAGTATTAAAACCATCAAAGTCTGAATGGTAATTGAGTTTTGCAGGTTGAGATTTCAGAGCGATAATTACAGGTGGCAGTTAAGGCCTAGTTACACAAATTGAGATTGAGCATGCGAGCCATGTTAATAGCAATCTTTAAGCAGACAAAGACGAATCCACCGCATATGGTATTTCCAGCGAACAGGTCAAGCAGAAACAATTAACATTGTTGTTAACATTGTCAAAATATATTATTGCTCAGTGTGTTAAGATTACGTGGATGCTTCTAACTACTTCACACAATGTTTCATTATAGCATATGTAATTATGATTATATAAACTCTGCCTATGCATATAGACCTTCAGGCAGCGCGTGCACGGGATTGCTTCCATCTCCCAAGAGGCAATCAGCGAATACTGAGAGGTCAGAAGGCCAACGTGCAATTAGCGAATACTGGCGGTCAGAAGTTCGCCGAGAACAAAGAACCGAAGAGCAAGCGCATCCATCATTGTCAGATAGCAAGTACTTGGAAGGCACCGATTTTCTGCATTTTCTATTAGAAACACAGGCTGCCCCACATCCATGGTTCTAATATATAACACCCCTACATCTTCACACCACACATTCTCTCTCTCTCACACGTGCTCTCTCGTCCCGTACGAACCACACACCAAGCTACTCCTTTCGGAACTCTTTTATTTGTGACACCCTCTTTAGAATATTTTATTGAAGGTAAATTAAAGCCAATATGAAGTGATTGGTTGAGTCTTCATTATTACGAGCTTGGAGCTTACCATCCAACTAGTGCATAAATGACGTAGCTCTGGAGTCACTACGTCACAGCGAGATTGAACATGCGAGCCATGCCAATAGCAATCTTTAAGCAGACAAAGACGAACCCACCGCATATGGTATTTCCAGCGAACAGGTCAAGCAGAAACAATTAACATTGTTACACATTTCTAAGAATCTCAGATCCGATTCACGGTAGACACTCCAGGCGTGGCTATCGCTACTCTTATTGATCGTCAGAATACAAATTTAAGACCAAAGGGACAACACCCAGTTGAGAGTTTCTAGGAGAAAGGTTTGCTTGGAATTGGTAACACGGTGATAAAACTCAAGAAAACGTTTTTCCTTTTTACTTTTGCATTAAAGGGTACGTACGAGTGCCATGTGGGATCTGTTACTCATCTACTGAGAGACATACACCTCGTGTTATTCCTCCATCTGGGGCTTCCTCTACTTCAACAGCCACCGTTACTCTTCTCAGATAATGTCTTTACATAGTCGTAAGGAACCTTAATGCATGTACTAAGCACTATTCTCTGACAGTTGTGATCTTTTAATCCTTTCAAATGAGTCCATTGGGCCAATGCTGCTCTTACCACCTGAAATTTGTAACCATACCTAAAATGATGGTTCTCCTTGCAATACAGTAGTTGTAGATATGCACTATAGCATGTCTGCACTTCCCAGGGTTATTCCATCATCAATAATTATATACATTTAAGTCCATTAATTGCATCGATATTTCGTGCTTGAACCCTTTGCGAATAACACAGGCATCCACAACCTGGCAGAGTCCAATAATAGGGCCAAAAAATATATTAAAATGCGATCAAACACCGATTTTACTTATTTTGTTACGATAGTATTTCCCCGAATAATGTACATTGTATACATTTTATGCTTACAGTTCTGAGCTGTGGAACGGGTGAAACAAGAAGTTTAACTTTGTGGGTTCTGAGAGGCACTTTCTGGATAAATACCTTAAATTGTTTATAAATAAATGAAAGCGTAATTTTGTCACCTGAGTAATATGTCATGACAATTAAACATAATAAAATCCTGAATACCTTTGTCTTAATAATCACCAACAGTGGTAATAATTATTAGGCATATCACGTTGTATGTTCAGTCACGATTTATAATTTTGAGCGAGTCAGTGCCGGAGTTTGGAATACGTACTATTTCGATGGCGGAAACGGGCAGATGGGCCTGCACTGTTGAGCTACCCTACTGCTGCTTCCATGCATAAATAAGTGAATATAATTATATCAAATGGCTATTTTTACTATAAGGGTACGTGGATCGATACTCTTATTACATATGTACGGTGAAATCATTGCCCCAATAGCACATGCGGGTGTAGACTAGGTTTAAATTGACGAGCTAACTCAGATATTACTAACGCCTGAACGATTTGTGAATAGATTTTCACTGTGTAAATTCACTTCTAATTTGTAAAGCACAACATTGCGCTTGGTCTTCTATGTGGTTCACAACAACCTATCCCTGGTAATAGCTAGTTATCTGGCACCCGTATCATCCCATCGGATTGGGTGGAGCCGTAAAACCCCATCACTCACTCACTCACGTAATATCTAGGACCACCAAAAGCCCTCAGCGAGCTACGATCACAAGCTGTGTATCATATAATTGAAAGAGAAATGAGAAAGGCGATGGCAATACCATATTCACCCAACCGGGTACCACAAATAGACACTATGCAATGCGTTATGCTATGGTGAACATTAAAGTTTTCAGGCGCAAAAGCCGACTCCAGCAAGTTGTCCCACCTGATATTGAACCCGAGACTATCTGCATGCCAGGCGAGTGCGCTACCACTGCGCCATCGTGGCCATAGAGCCATGCACTACAAAAAGAACAGTCATCAACCATCATAATTGTTCTCTGCAGTACCGAAAGAATTACTTCAAACGATTGCCCTAATTCTCTTTGTCAAAAGTGATGTTTGTTTCTCAATGATCATATTGGTACACACAGTAACACATCTACCGAACAAAAACGTTGTTTTGGTCCAAGCTGATTTCTGCACTATTTTAATAGCCAGACATTGAAAATGGTTATATGATCTAGTGATATGTAACCATGCCTCTTTCAAAAAATCTAAACTTACAACAATAGTCGAACTATAATAAATATTTCAACGTACAAACTGTCTATTCACGTTGCGCAAAATCCATGAACACGCAGGACGTATGGGAACGTTCAGCGACTGGACAACTTCGGACTGAAGTAGTCCTTTGATCACTCACCTGTAGTTGAAATGTCATATTTTGCTATTGCTGGATCACGTTGAGACTTTGAGTGTTGTGCATGAAGGTCATAATCTATCCGATCACCACCCTTTGATATTACGATTCAAATATCAAGGCACACTTGTTGAGCAGAACAATCGCGTATATACGAGAACATTCAAATGGAATTGTGCAAAAGAGTGTCATTTGTTAGCTTATCGTAGTGAGCTCAGTCGTTTATTAAGTGGAACTGAACTCCCGTGGGAAGCACTCTTATGTTGTGATCATAATTGCAATCAACACACCAATAGTATAGGCCAATATTACGACAGCATTGTACAGTGCTGCTCCACTGCTGCAATACGCACAATCCCTTCGATAAAATCAGGACATAAGGCCATGCAAGATCGAGCTAAATTATGGTTCAACACCTGGCAGGAAAATGGACGGCCAGAGAACAGGTTGATTGGAGATATTATGGTTAAAACCAAAGGGGAATATAAACGGGTGTCGAAATGGCTTGTGCAAAATCAGGATCGAATCCAATCTGACCGTATGGCTGATGCGATTCTATCTAACGATGACAGAGTCTTTTCGGATGTAGTTAAAAGAAAGACTAAAAAAGTTTCGTCTGTTCCGAATACCGTGGAAGGCGTACAAGAGAATGAGTCAATTTGTGAAATGTTTGCACAGAAATTTGAAAAAATTATATAGTAGCGTCCCGTATGAAGAGAGTGAGATATCTGGTTTGTTGGAGCATGTTGATGCACTCATTGAGTCCAAGTGCGTTAATAGTAGGGTTTGTTATTATGAGCATTTGTCATGTCAATGCACATAAGATGTTACGAGGGCTGTGAAAAAACTAAAAAGTGATAAATCTGAGGCAAAGGATGTATCCGAAGATGTTCGATAACATTATACTTGTAAAGCATGCAAAGGTTTTAAGTACTCGTCCCCTCCAGTCTGGTTTCAAAGAGAAACATAGCACGACACAGTGCACTTTTGTCCTTGAAGAGGTTGTCAACAAGTATTCAAACTCAAAGTTGTATTGCATACTCATGGATGCATCCAAAGCGTTTGACAGGCTACATTATATAAAGTTGTTTCGTCTTCTGATCCGTAAAGGTCTCTGTCCTCGGATTTGTAAATTACTCATTTCGATGTACACGCAGCAGAGGTTAGTCGTTAATTGGAATGGTAAACGATCTTCCTCAATGAGTTGTAAAAATGGCGTGAAAACAAGGCGGGGTACTGTCTCCAATTTTATTTTGTATCTACATGGATGAGCTGATTGAACGGTTGGAATATTAGCCATTGGTTGTCATTAATTTTAGTCAATAGGTATGTCGGGGCTTTGGCTTATGCCGATGATCTCACTCTATTAGCCCCAAGTCATCGAGCAGAAAAAATGATTGTCATTTGTGAAAAATTTGCCTCGGAATATGACGTTTTGTACAAACCCTCAAAAAGCGTATTATTATTGTAACTCCAATGTAAAAATTCACTTGAATAATAACGTTGTTAAGGTTATGAAATCTTGTAATTAAGCATCTTGGTGTATATATTGACGAGAATGCAAGCACTAAAAATATAGAAAGATCTGCTCATGATATAATACGAAGAACAAATGTCATGTTATCTAAATTTGGCCATTGCACTTGCTTTGTTAAAAGAGATTTATTTCGATCGTACTGCTCTCATTTTTTTTCTTTCTTTTTGGTTCTCCTCTTTGGAATCTGAGTGAAAAAGCAATATTTAAATTCAATTTGGAAAAAGTGCTGTAAAAAGGTACTCAATATTTCCCCACTGACGAGGTCAAAATTTATTCCATTCTTAATGTTCTTAATGTTCTTAATGCCAACTGTTTTCACTCAATTGAATAGTCGGTTTGTAAATTGCTATTCACATTGTTTAAATAGCAGGAACCGTGTTGTTTCGTATGTATCAAAAATCAGCCACAATAGTAGTAGTAATATAGCCACAAATATTAGACGATTAGATTATCTAAACAAATGTCACAATTTTATCAAATCCAATGATCTAAGAAAAGCAGAAATGAAATACAAAATTTTGAAATCATATGTGATAATTATTTAAACGATGAAGATTTGTCTAGTGTTTCGGCCATTGTTGACCTGCGTTATGAGCGAATACCATCATACAGCTCTATGAATTTACATTACGAAGATATTAACCTGTTTTTATTTCTTTATTTGTTCCAGTGAATAAACTCACCATGTACATGCATTTTTTTATTACCTTTTCTTATCATTTTGTTCGTTATGTTCTACTGTTCATCGCCATAAAATGTGAGAGTTCTTTTCACGAATAAAAGGATATATATTGACGACACTGAAAGTTGTATACAAATAAAAACCTTCCGATGTTGTATACCTTCCGAAAATGAAGGTGAGGCTTGAATCTAGGGGTAGCGTCAAAATCACTTTCATTGGTTGAAACAATTTAATATTTATTTGCATCATTTCATGCTTTTCACAGCTGTGTTTCATTCCTGGCAAAGTTGAACCAAGATCAGCTAATCGATTCTGATTCCAGGAAAATGACTAACTGATAAAATGTTTTGCACACAATATGCGAAAGATAAGGAGGAACTGTGATTCTATTAGTCCTGTAGATACTATGGTTGAGGCATAAATGAGTCCGAAATCCATATAATAGCTCAGCTGGCAATTTTTACGGAGGCCCGGGGATCAAGAATTCGGTGCGCAGACTTTAACATTTTCTATTTCTAAAAGAGGACAATTTGGGTTGAAAATTGTGAACGTATAGAAACATCAGGCAATCTATACAAGTCGAATGAACAAGTTTGTTTTGGGGTTAAGTGATTCCTCATCTATAATATTGCAGATTCGGCATATTTGTAACAGAACATCTAATATATTGATTCATCGTTGCCGTTATTTTTGAGTAGCTACTTGAAAACAATGTGCGTAATTACAGCATCGAATGGCAATCTTTGAACTCCAAGATAAGATTGAAGTGGGCAATGTCTATAACAACGTCGCTTTAGAGAAGTTTATTCAGTACTCTCAGGAACCGCCACGGTGAGCACATAAACTTATTATGCACCAAATTGTGATTTGATAATACTAAGTTTCAACATACATGTAATTCTAATTATTTGAATATTTGAATAGATATAATCTTTGTTAATTATGTTCCTTCAATTTCAGCCATGTACGTCCAGCAGGTCGGTCAAGGGCAGCAGCCCCAATATGTCATGCAGCCACAAGGAGTCGTCAATCAGGGATACGCTGGCCAAACTCATGTGGTCAGCCAGAATCCTGTTCAGGTTGCTCATGCTGGTATGATGCAAATGCAGCAACCGCAGTATGTGATGCAAACTCAAAGAGCCGTCAATCAGGGATATACTGGTCAAGCTCCCCAGGCTGGACAACAACAACAGCCCCAAGTGATCATGATTCAGTCTCCTTCAGCACAGCCTTCTTACGCAGTGACAGGAATGACCATTCAAGGCCAACAGAGAGTAGGTCACTTGTAATGCTGTAATATAATTCATTGCTTTCCTTTTATCTTACAGATTTACGCTAATTACCAATCGAAGCAATCTTTAATTCTAGGCATATTGCATGTGATTGTTGGGGTGCTGTGCGTCGGATTTGGTGGAGGGGCTCTGGGTACGGATGCTTGGGGAGGAATTATTGCACATGGAATATGGGGCGGAGTCTTTGTAAGTCTGAATACGCTTGCATTATTGAGCTCTCTTAACTCAAATGCTACAGTTTATAATCACTGGTGCCTTTGCCATCGTGGCTTCAAAAAAGAAAGATTATTGTAACGTGAGTACCATTCGTTAAATCAAGATTCCACATTAAACACAAACTTGAACAGGTTACTACTCACATGTCGATGGCCTATGTGTCTATGCTAGCAGCGCTTGCAGGCGCTGTTATATGTATTATTGGATGTGCCGAGGACTCGTACTATTACTGGTATAGCAAGGTAAGCACTGTTTACATATTCTTCTAAATCCGAATCAATTTAACCTGCATGCACCTAACCATCTCAGAAAGAGTTATGGCTGGCTATGAATGGAGTTTTGTCTTGCCTGTTTATCTTTGAGCTTGCTTTGACCATTTGGTCAGCGGTTATCTGTGGAGTGTTGTGTGGGTCCAGTGGAGATTGCGGCGTTGATTGTGGTTGCTATGGAGGCACCCCGCAATATGCTGATCCAGGCACGCAGGTGAGAAGAACACAGTTGAGATTATCAACAGAGTGAATACTCTCTTTTAGGTGCAATATGTGACTAATGCTACTCAGCAGCTGCAATATCCAGTGTCTACAAATATCGCAGCTGCCCCGCAAACCGTTTCTGGGGCCCCAGTTGCAGCTCAGCAGGAACAAGTAGCTGAAACGCCGGATGAACAACAGCCTCCCAAGTACCAGGATCAGTTGTGATGAGCCCTTTCCAGCTTTAAGTCTTCAAAAAGGTGGATTGATGTATATTTATAAATAATATATTTTGCATATCATTAAGTTGTGCTTTCAGATATGTTAAAAGAAATATTCTATCGGAGCTCCGATTTTTGATATCTGAAAGTTTACAAATGATGAATAATTTCTGTGTAATGAAGATTTCACCTAGCAAATTCAGTGTACAATTGTACAATTGACGTGACTCTATATTTATGTTAATTTTACTTGCATTTAATTTCTTATCAGTACAACGCATTTAAAAAGGTTTTATAAATTTGAGTAAATAAATTATTTAAACTATTATAAACAAAATAAAACGCAGGTCTCATGGTTTTCTTTTTTTGATTGTGACTCATCATCACTTGTCTTTACTTAGTGGAAGACTTATTCTAAGTGATAAGACAGAATTTACATGTGTGCACTAATTATATTGTAATGGACTTTTCAATGTCTAACTTCTCCTCCAAATAGACTAAACTGACTTTAAATGCAAACTTTTTTATGTATTTGCAATAAAAGTGTTATGATGAAAGAAGAGATTTTGCGCTTAGTGTGTGCATCTTGCGTATGTTTACACGCGCATCGCACTGGATGACGACACTCGTGAACAGAGAGTGAGTTTAGACGAGAACGATCGCCGTTTGCAGGGAGGCAGCATTCTCTGTTTCATTGCTTGCAATTTCAGAAACATGTGCACTCTCTACCGGTGGCCCATACCCACAAAAGGGTAGGTGACCACAAATGCGCATCCAAATACTCCTTTGATGCTCATAGAGTCGTGCTGAGTCAATGGGAAAATTGAAGCGTATATCTCGTTTGTAGACCGAGTGGAGAACAAGCAATAAAAACTCGATTTAGCCGAGAAACATTGGTGACGTTTCATTCGACTATGGCTCAAAAATTGTGCCTTGGTTACTTGAAGCAAAGATGTCCTCTTAATAGAGCATAATTACGGCTTCGTCACAAGGATATGCAACAGAGTACAAATACAACAGTATTGGATTTTACAAAGCGTTGTGTTGTGCTATATATAGTTATGTCATCATCTTCCTTGGTGATTCAATTGAATTTTCAAGGGAATGTGCCTACATACAAAATGGACATTAATTGGTAGATTGAGATAATAGATACTAAGTGACAACTGCGCTTGCCCAGGGAAACTGTGCGTTATGATTCCAGTTCACATAGGATTGTAAGCCGTAGTGAAGATCAGGTTGAAACCTTAAACACAGCTCCGCGAAATTCGGTAAGTTCGACGACTATATTTCACATCTAATATGTCATAATATTGAACGAATTGAGCAGTCCAGGGGTACGTGTATCTCCACTAGGTGGCGAAATGAGTTTGTTTACACACGGCGTTTGAGTATAAAATTATAATCAGTGATAATGATGTCACAATATGTTCGTGTGATAAGCGTGGGAATATTCCAGCAGGGAGACTTTTAAGGCGCAGAGACGATTTCCGATGCAAAACGCGGGAGAAATTTATATTGAAATTAATTAATTAATTAATTAATTAATTAATTAATTAATTAATTAATTAATAATAATAATAATAATAATAATAATAATAATAATAATAATAATAATAATAATAATAATAATAATATAATTATAACTACGTACTAATTTGTATAAGGACCTCAATGTTTGGTGCAGACAGATTGAAGAACAATGCTTTTCGTCATGATTATTCAGCATCAATGAACTCTGGATACAATGGGAGGGAGATTCCGGACTCTCTTTTTATCAGTAGGTATTATGGAAATCTCCGGAAGCAAACAGGGATGCGATGGTCTGGACGCCTAATCCCTTCACCACATTTGAATCTATTATCCGAGAGCCATGTTATTTTTTACCTATTTGTGAGGGCGGTAGAGGATTGTGTATTCCATTCAAAGATTACGGGTGAGAACGGTTGGATTCTTCTGGGCGATTACCTGCCAAATAAATCCGGTTGAATTTGAGCACGTGTTGTTTAGAATTAGATGCGATCGCATTTATTTTGATCTGTCTCTCTGGTTCCAATAATGAAGATTGCCCAAGATCTGCACCAACCTAACACTCTTTTCTTTGACACGTATCATTCACACAGAGAGCTAAACGTTAATCATAATCCACATTCACTCATACTGAGAATCCAAATCTAAATCTAAAGCACTCAGGACCCTGCATGATTATTTAAAAAAAAGACACTTGAAGACTCATCTTTTTAACATCGCTTTTTAACATTTCCATGGCAATTTATATGTACAACGCATAGAAGTGTAGCACTTTTGTGTTTTTATAAGAAAATATATTATTAAAATAAATTATTATTATTATTATTATTATTATTATTATTATTATTATTATTATTATTATTATTATTATTATTATTATTATTATTATTATTATTATTATTATTATTATTATTATTATTATTATTATTATTATTATTATTATTATTATTATTATTATTATTATAGGTGCTCATAATTAGGTGTAATAATACAACATTGTTGAAATGTGAAATCATCCCTCTGCACGGAAAAATACACCTCTCATGTATTGCAGTTTTTAAATTAACATCGTATATATATATAATCAGTTGCAACGTACAGTGCATAAAAACAGTTACTTTAAATGATACTTTTGATTCCTATTTTGATACACAACATGGACAGCCTATAGTATTATTACTATGTCGCCGACTGTAGCGTTGATAAACTTGTGTACTCAATATCAAGTTGATTAGCAGAGAATGGCACTAATTAATTAAAAATATTTTAATCCGCATCTGATTAAGAAACACACAGTGATGTCTGCGTGTGTGGTAAGTTCGTCTTATTCTAACTATGGATAACTATACATCATGCAAACTTTGAGGACTATAGCGGATTTCTTCGAACGGATTTCTTCCCTGGGCGCTATATGCTCTTCTTTGCCAAACGGCGGCACCGAGCAAGCACACGTTGATCTAACACTCTTTGAGCCAATGGCCTATTCTTCAATTTTACAGTGGGCCAAAAGTAGTCTATCTAACCATTGTTAACTATTTCAATGCTTTTCAATCGACATGCCCTTTTCGGACTGCATGAACACTACATAACAGATCCCAGTGTATAAACCTCGCAGGGATAAGAGATGCCGATTTTTCTCAATCAGAAGAGTGCACTCAACAATTGGCGATATTTGCACTTTTGGCAAAATACATGCCATTGAATGTATACACCTTGTCATGCATCCAATACTCTTTTTCTAAGAATATTATCATGCATTAGATGAACGAATTACCGTGAGTGCATAGACTGCATACCACTAATGTTTATCTCCTCAAATCAGAACAAAGCAGATACCGTGTAATCTGTAATCCGTGCTATACATAACCATAGAGGAAGAATAATGAGAGAGGACATGTGGGTAAACGCCGGTCTTTCGCCTCGCGAGCGCATTTTGCGATTTAGGAACGGTCAACTCGAGCGCCAGTCCCGGTTTAACATGGGTTTTTTTTCCTATACCCGGCCGAAAAATGACTGTTAACGTGGCCATATCTTTTTACTGCAGAAAGCGAGAGCTTTGGAATTTACAAGGTATAGAGACGCAACCATCACATATACATTGTGAAAATCCCAAATCAATATCGCGGATAATTACAATGTTATTTGACTTT
>KB310244.1:95526-105729 GCA_000328365.1 Capitella teleta
AATAAAACTTAGTTTTTACAATCATCCAGTTTTGAACTACAATGACGATATCAAGAGAAATGACGAAACTGCCCTGCAATACAATTAACTGCCCACCCTTGACTAATGCTGCAAAATAAAATAAAAAAATAATAAAAAAAAATAATAATAATAAAATAAAGAGATGCATAAGTATTAAGTACTGCCATCTCAATAACTGAAGTTCCGCCACCCCATTTCATTAAGTACCGCCAACTTTAACTCATGAAATACCGCCACCCCATCCCATGAAGTACCGCCACCCCAACTCTCGAAGTACCGCCCCCCTGACCCATGAAGTACTGCCACTCCATCCCATGAAATACCACCAGTCCAACCCATGAAGTACTGCCACCCCATGCCATGAAGTACCGTCACCCCATGACATGAAGTACCGCCACCCCATCCCACGAAGTACTGCTACCCCAACTCATGAATGATGAGTGATGAGTGATGGGGTTTTACGGCTCCACCCAATCCGATCGGATGATACGGGCGCCAGCCAACTCATGAAGAACCGCCACCCCAATCCATGAAAGGGATGGGGAACTGAATTTTAAGTGATATTCTATTGACTCATAGCACCAATTGATAGCATTCCGGGCCAAGAACACCATGCCTGGATGCAAGTGTAACGAAATTGTGCATTCCAAATATCGGGGTTAGCATTGGGCCTATGGGAGAATGGCTTCCATTGCGAAGTATAGGAGGCAAACGTCAGCTGATGGCTTGCCGTGATTAGTCCCGTTCCCCTCGTGAAGCTATCGGTTTCAGCCAATCAAAGCAGAACATCTTCGCCATAAAAGGACATCTTTGTTGTTTACGAAATGAAAGCGTCAGTATTGCGCATGTGCGGTGCACTCTGGCTGACCTTTTTACTGTTTCAGGATGAGAAACAATGGTAGATGTCCTAGAAAATCGCTTGTTAAAATAAGAAAAATAGCAAAAAGTATTTTTTTTTTCGCGCCTGACTGGTGACAAAAGGATTATTCTATCTATTTCCGAAAAAAAAAATCTAGGGGTTTAGTCGCAGGACACGCTGATAAGACGAGGCCCACTGTAAAAGATGGGGAACTTGGTGTTTCATCATAGCTCCTGACGTCACGCCTAATTAGCAATATATCTCCCGCGAAATCGTTAGCGATGATATTCCTTGTGTGAGCCAGGCATAGGAATCATTTTTGGTGCATCAAATAACGACTCAAAGTCCATTTTTAACCAGTTCTCCCTCCCTTGAAGTATCGCCACACAATCCATGAAGTATCGCCACCCCAACCCATGAAGTACCACCACCCCAAACCATGAAGTACCGTCACCCCATGACATGAAGTACAACCAGCTTAACCCATGAAGTACCGCCACCCCATCCCACGAAGTACTGCTACCCCAACTCATGAATGATGAGTGATGAGTGATGGGGTTTTACGGCTCCACCCAATCCGATCGGATGATACGGGCGCCAGCCAACTCATGAAGAACCGCCACCCCAATCCATGAAAGGGATGGGGAACTGAATTTTAAGTGATATTCTATTGACTCATAGCACCAATTGATAGCATTCCGGGCCAAGAACACCATGCCTGGATGCAAGTGTAACGAAATTGTGCATTCCAAATATCGGGGTTAGCATTGGGCCTATGGGAGAATGGCTTCCATTGCGAAGTATAGGAGGCAAACGTCAGCTGATGGCTTGCCGTGATTAGTCCCGTTCCCCTCGTGAAGCTATCGGTTTCAGCCAATCAAAGCAGAACATCTTCGCCATAAAAGGACATCTTTGTTGTTTACGAAATGAAAGCGTCAGTATTGGGCATGTGCGGTGCACTCTGGCTGACCTTTTTACTGTTTCAGGATGAGAAACAATGGTAGATGTCCTAGAAAATCGCTTGTTAAAATAAGAAAAATAGCAAAAAGTATTTTTTTTTTCGCGCCTGACTGGTGACAAAAGGATTATTCTATCTATTTCCGAAAAAAAAATCTAGGGGTTTAGTCGCAGGACACGCTGATAAGACGAGGCCCACTGTAAAAGATGGGGAACTTGGTGTTTCATCATAGCTCCTGACGTCACGCCTAATTAGCAATATATCTCCCGCGAAATCGTTAGCGATGATATTCCTTGTGTGAGCCAGGCATAGGAATCATTTTTGGTGCATCAAATAACGACTCAAAGTCCATTTTTAACCAGTTCTCCCTCCCTTGAAGTATCGCCACCCCAACCCATGAAGTACCACCACCCCAAACCATGAAGTACCGTCACCCCATGACATGAAGTACAACCAGCTTAACCCATGAAGTACTGCCACTCCACCCTATAAAGTACCGCCACCCCAAAGTATGCAGTACCACCAGCCCAATCCATGAAGTACCGCCACCCAAACTCATGATGGAAGTACCGCCATCCTACATGCAATACCACCAGCCCAATTCATGAAGTACCGCCACCCCAACTCATGAAGTACCGCCACCCCAAAGCATGAAAAACCGCCACCCTAACCCATGAAGTACTGCCACTCCAACCCATAAAATACTGCCACCCCAACCCATGAAGTACCGCCACCTCAACCCTTGAAGTACCGCCACTTCATCCCATGAAGTACCGCCACCCCAAAGCATGAAGTACTGCCACTCCAACCCATAAAGTACTGCCACCCCAACCCATGAAGTATCGACACCTCAACCCATGAATTACCGCCACCCCAACCCATGAATTACCGCCACCTCAACCCATGAAATACCGCCACCCCATTCCATGAAGTACCGCCACTCCAAACTAGGCAGTCTGCTTGTGACTGACACATAATTTCGTATTCGGAGTTGATGCTCTTGGAATTCAGCGTGGCAACTGTCACAATGGTTTGTTTCTCTCGATTGTCTTGCGCTCAGAAATACGACGCTGGAATATCGCCCAAGGACATTCCGAAAATAGATCGACGAGTTAAGCCCCGAAAGCAGGGCATTGATCGCACATTGATGCCATCATGCAATTTGGTAGTGGGGGGGTCATCGTGTTGACGCCGAGGGCGACGTGTCGGGCGTCGGATTTGTTTGACTGCCGAGCAAACTGACGCATAGTAAATACGCTTTAGTTTTCCTTTGCGTGACAGAATGCAGAGATGTGTCTGTCATTTCGGTGGAAGCAGTTATAAGAACGATTACGAAGATGTTTCAGTAAAAACCGGAAGTTCTTATTGCGAGGCATGCTCAGGGAATTTATAGCAGTTGAAATGGAATTCATAGCCTTATTAATCTAATGATTGATTGTTATTGACATTTAACGCTTGGGTATGCATTTGTCATCGTTTTGACATCCAAGAGACAAAAATAGAAATACGTATCGGAAAGAAGTTGAGATATGAATTCGCTATTCTTCTTTGGACAGTTTAAAAACATCTGAGATCTCCCATAAATAAATAAAAGAGAAGAAAGAAGGAAACACAAAGACAAAACAAATCAAACCTCGTAAGGAAACTCCACTAAATAGCTGCTTCAGGTATCGCATGGGCCTTTCGATTGTGTTATCATCGGATGTGCGTCATTATAGTTTTCTGAAATAATGGATGGCTTATCGATAAAAGAAATGCAAAAATATGATGACATTCGAAACGAATGTGTCAGATAATCTTTCTAATAGATCTGGGAATTTCAACTCAGATTTATTATTATTGCCGTTCCGTAAATCAGTCGCGACTCATTTATCGTCCACACAATATCCTCTGGAAATATACGGGTTAACGGATTCATCCATTGAATCTAGTACATACTTGTATAACAGCATATCTTGAAGATAATAACAAAATTTTTTACGACCAAAACTTATAGCGCTCAATATTTGTTGAGTCATCGCCGGATTGCTCTAGAGTCTAGACTGTCCCGCAAGACGATGACCGTTCAAATTACAAAAGCGTGAGAATAGCAAATGTATGGGTGTTGGTGAAAAAAAATATCGCGACTTCAAGTCGACTCTAAGATATCCATGTTATGAAAATTGAACTGAGACCACTGCCTCATCCAGGTTTCGGTGCTTTTCAGTAAACTAGTGTCCTGCAGGATACATTCTAATATCCGCAATTATGTGACGCGAGAGGTGACATTATAGGTGTCCATTACTCAATTGGCATCGTCTGTGATCGCAAAGAAGCGCTCCTTTCTTCGGGTGCGTTTCACACTGGCAAAGATCTCATGTGGTTTTAAACCATTTGTGTTAGTTCCGAAGCCTAAACTTTCGACAATAAAAAAGATCTGAACGGACAATGGCAAGAATATACGAACAATTCACGCCATCGCTATATATTAAATGCAAAGTGAACTAGTGTAGCGTCCAAATTGTGGTGCATTAGTGTAATTTGAGTGACGTATATCTTGTCCTTTTACCAGGTCTAAATGAACTAAACAGGAAAAGCAATGCAGACTAATTCACACGCTTTGCAGAGGAACACATACGCTTTGAATGCGACACTCGAAGCGCTCTTCAGGTTACATATCTTATTAAATTCCAAACATGACACGTCGTTCTGGTATTTTGGTATTATTTCAACAGGCGGCAGTATGTATATTTTCGTCAAAATAATTATTCATTATCATTATTTGTAGAGTTCGATTAAGGATATTACCTTTTTTTATCGTTTTCTCTTTATATAGAAAACACATCATTTGTGGTGATGGGATGGAGTCATTTCGGATGCTATATATTTTAAAGCCGTCAGAAGGTATTCAAGAAATAAATTATTATATGAATTTATGTTAATCAATAACTTAGGAATGGAAAAGTCGTAAGGAGGGGGGTGTAGAATTGCTTTGTTTGTGCAAATGTTGATTGCTTCCTTAAGTGGGAAGTTGGTCGCTTGTTTGGAAGGAAATGACGCAGTGATGAAGTAATACTATTAACAGAAGATAAATTGATTCTTGTGAAAGCGTAAAATCCACGAAGATTGTGCTCTAAACTGTGTAATGTGAGCATAGCGATTCAAATTGACTAACAGTATAACACATGAATTCTATAAAATTTGTATCGCTATTTTTGATATAATCGGCTATCAATTCATAAATAAAGCTAATAGTTACTATTTTATGCAAAATTCAAAAGTTTTGAAGATTATTACACCATGATATTATGATCGATTTGATGTTATTTTCATCTGGTGTTTTCTTATTGGACTTGTTCTAAGATGTATTCTTGGATCGCACGTGACATCATGGAACGTTTCTCTTGCGTACTTTGGCCCACAACTTGTTTATAGAGAAATGTCGCATGAGCTGTTAACCTTCTCGTAGCAGGCCTTGGTTCGGTGACAGGTCATAATATATTGTCTTTTATTAGCCATCTGCGGCTTCAGAAAACTCACATAATGAGATCAAATAATAGTCAGATTCACCAACCCTATTCTCTAGGGGGTTCATTGACGTCATACCCCAAAATTTAAGCTATGCGGTACAAATTAACATAAATATACCGACGTACTTACAATTCCATCAAAATTTGAAAAGCATTGCTAAATTGCAACTGTAATTTTTGTAACAGATGCTTGATAGAAGGGAAATCATAACGCACAAACATAATAATCATAACGCATCAATGTGAACCAAACCAGTTAAGTGGCGGGGGAGTTTGAATCACTGAATTGTTCTTTTCGCTTTTACGCAAATGAAAATGATGTCAAGAAATTATGAGTTTTCGTTAGAATCATCGACTATGATTATGCAGGTATTTGTGATTTTGGCGTCATTATTGTTGATCGTTAACACTGGCAAATAATTACCAAACGTTCGATCACTGTCACCTGTGTGTTTCACTGTCAGCTGTATGGTTGACCTTGTGTATGCAGCTGCACCACATTATTGCAGTACAAAAATGAAGTCACTATACATTACATGTATTATCTATCAAATTCAAGTTTACAGATAATGCGACCACACCACCCCTCTCAACATCCCCTCGTGCCGTTGGATTGCGTCCAGGTAATTGACATAAACTCTCACCCTCTTCTTAATATAGGAGAGCTTCCCTCTCCAAAATCCATATATCACCTGATCTCGAAAAGTAAACTTTTTTATTGATTGGTAATAACACAAACGGCTATACGTTTCAACCGCATTTCTTCGCTGTAGATCGTTCCTAAATCGGGCAGGTAATTCATCAGGTAATTCATTCAATCTGGAAGCGAAGGCGTATAGCGGTTCATGGGGCTTGTGTCGCCTCACGACCTTCAACTCACCTGTCACTCAATTCCTTGAACTATCTGCATAATCGAATTCTGCAAACCGTGATGTATGCATTTGTCTATTTCTTGAGAATCCGTGTAAAGTGGTAGGACAAATTTCGCATTTCGTGTCATTCAACTCATGCTTTAGCCAACCATACTTTTGCCCTTCTCTGGACAAAGGGTTTTGTTGAGTGACCTTTTGCACGCAGAATAACAAAGGAATACAACATGATGTCTACAGCTAATGCGTCTAAACACATTCACCCTAAATGGATGGCACTAATTGACAGCAGAAAAAGGTGTATATTCCAGTTTCATCGCTCATAGTGAATTACTATCTGGCTTATTGTTGATTTGAAAATTATGAGATGTTCTACAGACTTCTCGTGTAGACACGAGTGCTTTGCGTCAGTGAGTTATTCAATGAACAATGCAAGGCCGCGTGTCTTACATTGCCAAAAAAATGATCTTATGTGATTGGGTATATAACAGCCTAATGAAGTTAATATTAACGCATATACTATATAACAAAACGCGTTAATGAGATGTCATATGAAACGTTAGCACTTCTCTGATTCCGACCGAAATACCAATGCGACACCATCGTTTGAGTGACGCGTAATTTCCCAAACGGAGTGGATACGCTTGGAAAGCAGGCGAAGCAGCTGTCACAATTGTTTGCACTTTCTGATTCGCCAATCTCCCTTTTCGAAATAAGACACTAAAATCTCGCCAAGATCTCGCGTGAATTACTTGGCATCATGTGACCAAGGGATGAAATGATCCCATATGTAAGTACGGGTCCAGGGTCCGTGAAATGAGAGTTGTGTGGGAGGACGTGTCAGAATTGTTGACTGCCTTCTTAGTTTTATTTTACGTGTCAGAATGTTGTATCTGTCATATTTTCGTGTCGGCTCCATAAGAGCGATTGCAATTGTAAACCAGCGCGCGTGTCTATTGGGAGTGCTACCTGCAGGTCGCGCTGTTGTATTGTTAATGTTTAGTTAGGAAAAAAAGGTACACTTTTGATTTCTCGTGAGCTTGATTGAAAGTATCAATTAGCGCCACCACTGAGTGGCTTCACTCGCAAAGATGAAGAGGAATGATTGGTTCGAGATTCCGAGAAGAGATCATCGCTTACTAAGCACAGTGCATTGCAATTTAGATAATTATTCCTGGAATGTCAATATGCATTATTCATTCATTCAAATCACTCACATCAGTGTATGAGGCAACAGAAATTTTGGATGTTCAGTAATTGGTAATGAGTTTGCGAGCCTGACGCTCTACTCATTTTTTTCCATTCAGCCAACTAGAGCAGGTAATTGAATTAAGGGATAAGTCACGGGAAGGAGGTGATTATGCTAGGATTAATCATATTCAAGTGAATGTGGAGCCAAATAACCGACGAGACGAAGTCGAGTTCGGTTATTTAACTCCACATTCACGAGAACATGATCAATCCAAGCATAATCATCGACTTCCAAGTGACTTAACCCGATTATACCTCAAAAATTATCTTGGAAAACAAACATTAACTTCGGTAAACTGCTGATGTTGTCACCGTCTATTCTTACACACCAGGAAGAGTTGTACAGCTCACAGATAATCATTATTTATGCAACCATAATGCGAGGGGTGATAAAAAGCGTTATGATTATGATAGGGAACATCGGGGGAAAAAAAGGTGAACAAAATCGAGTCACAATAGGGCGAAGCAGCATTTCCCAGTTATAATTATATCGCTTTTAACATAATTTCACTCGGATTGTTTTCATTACTGTGGTTTTTGGTACGTTAAATGTCAACCATATTTTCAAGTTCAGTCAAAAACTATGTTTTATTTTCATGAGAAAACATCGAAGAATTGAAAATAACAAACACAAACAAAAATAAACGTAAATTCGAAAACACAAGAGTATTCATTCATGGTTGATGTTTAACGTTATGCTTGCTCCAGTGGCAATATGCTCCTAAATTGCTCGGCCATCTCCGATATTAGCAAAATAAGCCAATGTTTTTTTTTCTCTTCTAAAATACAGAGTGGGCCAAAAGTAGTCTATCTATTCCATGTTTTTTTTTCAATGGTGCTACGCATTTCTGAGAAAGAGATTACAGTGTAAGATTACACAAAGATAAGAGAAATAAATACTTCGTATGGTTAGTCTGGCATGCTTTGCTGCTATTCCTGTCATTTCTATTTCAAGTTCATCTACACTTTTACCGATTTATCTCAATTAATAGAGTGCACTCATCATTCTGTGATATTTTCACTTTTGGTGGCAAACTGGGCCCGGACCATGGATAGGCTTCAATAAACGCATAATTAAGACAACACTCTCGTTCTATTGTTTTGTTTTAGAGTGCTATAGTTGTGACAGTAGCACTAATGTTCATCTCCTAAAATCAAAATAAAACAGAGTTTGTATTGAAGCACCTTACAAGAGATGACGTTCATCAATGCTCATTTAGGGGCTCATCTCATCTCATTTTCCTCTCTTCGCGAACACTCACCACCCGCATTTAAATGTTCCTCCCTTATTCAAAATATGCTTCTTACCTGAGATCTTTGCATAAATGGGCGCAGAATAACATAATATAACAATATTATAATTATAATAAACTTTTGGCTGACTCTGTGTAACAAGGTCGTCGTCATAATTATTTTTATCGCCAACTTTATTATGCGCCATCATAAATGAGTAGTTCATATTTGGCCTGTTTTCCGCAGAAGCAGAGCTGGATTTCGTGAGCGCTGAAGTTTTATACCGTTTTCATTTTGATTTACTCGAATGAAGCAATACTTGACATTTGTCAAATTTGGATAAATCAATATGCACGGTAATATTTGGTTTCTGATCTCTGTTAATCCTTTAAAATCGATAAATATACGGCACTTGTCAGACAAACGCTCGACTTGATGACCTTTGACCTTTTGAGTCACGCTGACATGACAAGATTTTATTTATCGCGATGTTCATACCCCACTTCGTAGATTTATTCCAGATTTTCACAACATATTAATTAAAGCCTTAAGTTTCTCTGACATTTGGTATTAACACCAAAATCTACGCATAATTGCCGACTGAAAATAGAGGCGACACCGTCGTGCAGACGAGCTTTGCGCTATTCTTCCGCGTGGCTTATTTTAACGCATATGAGATCATAACGTCTAATGAGCGGAGGCGTTATGAAATTGCATTTTGATACTTTTACATTAGGTGAATGGCGAGAGTGATCTACCGTGTATGCTATTTGTTTATTTATACGCGTTATTTATACACGAATAAATCACGCAAATACACACAGCTGATTGGCTGGCAGACTCACTGAGTGGTATAATATAAATTATATAATCCACAAAACCACTACACTAACAAGAAGGCAGATAATTATAATCTGGCAATTATTCATACAATCCTTCTACACTTTACCAGTTTGTCCAAACCTTCTGATGATTTTAAACATTTAACATCTATAATTATCTATAAAGACAGATGGATCTAAGAAATATAGTTTGCCATGTTTCCTGACGTCACCGACATCCACCGGATCCCATGCAGGCTCTAGCTTACCAAGTCGTGGCCTACTAGTACATGTATCTCCTCCTCAAGAAACAACTCAATCCGTGCAGTAAGTCGTCAATGCTTTCCCATCTTAAGGGAAAGATACTTAGCTGCCATTGTGTTTGAAAGATTGCACGCATACGACCTTTCAGCTTTGTGCTTATCCTTCTGGCATAACAAGTTATTGTACATACATATTTAAGTACTGCCTAAGCCGCTCAGTTGCTGTCTTTTGTTTGAAGGCCAATGTCATCCGTGTCCTGACTTTGACTTGCAATGCATGTTGACTGTTGATATTATACTTAAGATTGCTCATTGAAAACAAAAAGTCCCCTATTTACATGTATTATCCACCGATGACGTTTACGCATCGATTCACTTGCATAACACCAATCCAACCAAAAAATTTCTCTGGTGACGAT
>KB310252.1:0-58484 GCA_000328365.1 Capitella teleta
CCTTCTTATCCAATTCCTAGCATATACAGTCCCGTCTTCTTATCCAATTCCTGGCATATACAGTTCCATCTTCTCATACCACACAATTTCTTCATTGAACATTGCTTAGCAACAATGCATTTGTACAAATAAGTTTTAACGAATATAAATCTTATTTACAGGATGTACGTCGAATAAGATGTAGCTTTTCCATGATATTTTATGTTGCTGGAGAAAGATAAATGCACGTATAAAGGAAATTAGTTTTGCTTTATCGTCGAGAGAATGGTTGGACAATCTACAGCTTTGGACTCGTTTGATTGTTAATCGAACCCAGCCATCTCGATTTCTTAGAAATTGTTGATGAAATTACAAATCATTGAGATGCTATCTCATGTGAATAGCAATCAGAACAATAACTGTACATGTTCAGCCAACTTTCTTTATCATCTCTCCACCTCCACCTCCACCTGGTTGCTAATGAAATTTAATTACATCTTGGCAAATTAAACTTTAAAGACAACTTATTTCCGCGATTCTGGTGGCGATAATTTGGTGATTGGATATAATTATGTAAAATTGGAATACTGGTCAATATATAAATGGAATTGTGCGACGTTCGGCTGCGTGATATTTCAAAATTGTTAATTTAATTGATTATCACGTTTAGTCAGCCTCTTACTTTAATTTACTAGTTGTTATTATTATTATAATTTATTAATAGAATTTGTTTTCTAATATTTAAGTTGTTGTTATCCCGCCTAACACTTGAATGTTGTTTTTCTGTTGCAATCGAGTTCCATACTGGTAATTAAAAAGCCTTAAAAAAAATAATTAATTTAAAAAAGGTAATAAATAGTAATAATAAAAGTAAGCAGCAACTATTTTTTTTATCATTTTTTTTTATTATTATTATTATTATTATTATTATTATTATTATTATTATTATTATTATTATTATTATTATTATTATTATTATTATTATTATTATTATTATTATTATTATTATTATTATTATTATTTTACTATGTGATTATGTTCGCGAATGCAATCGCGGTTTTCCGCGAATAATTTGCAAATTGGAGTTTTGATCGGAAGCTTGGTTTTGACGAAACAATAATTTTAAGTTTCCGAATTATCTGTGTATTTCTTTTCGGAACTCAGGACGGATATTGTGTACACTTGTACACGTGTATTGTTAGCCTACGACTGATAAAGTGTACAACATCAGTTGCACGGATGCCAGAATGCGTAATTAACGCACATTCAGACATCACGCACAAACCACTACTGCCGCTTGTTTACATACGAGCTACAACATGTGATTTTCTCGAGGGCCGACGATCACCTACAGGGGCGTGGCTAAAGTGATCACCGCACCGTGATTGACAGCTAATTATGCACACTTTCTCACCACGGCGCGCATAATGAGGCTGAAACCCCGCCTTTTTCGTTGAAACCCCGCCTTTTGTGCATATATAATGAGCTCACGTGGGTTTTCCGATGCAAGCGCTGCTTATGTTGGCTGATAGGGCCAATCATTTGTATTCCATATAAGGCAAGTGTATTCGGCCAGTGCTATTGTTGCTGTCTGCGCTAATGCTGCCGCAGCCGCGCCGCGTGTGTAGTAGTGTGTGCATGTGTGCGTATGTGTGCGAGGCCTCTTCGCCAAAGAGCATTTCATTGTGCTGAACGAGCTCCACAAATATCGCGTTTTCACCGGGAAATCTTCGGAATTTTGGCCTGAAATTTGTCACAGGGATGCGTGGATAGCTGTGGATCGTGACGACCTGTTTGATCCGGACATTTTACGTGGATCCGATGGATTTTTAGCAGGATTTCTACCTCGTGCTCGCTCGTGGGGCGGGAAGCGGCCGCGCTGTCTCCTCGTAACGTCTTCAAATAGCTACAGCTGCTCGGTCCTTTGTGTGCTCGCTGTGCCGCCCGGATACACCGGGCTGCCCCCTTGCCTTTCACCACCCCTCGGATAACCTCCCCGGATACCCAGGATTCTGCCTGCAAATTGTGGATACTTTTAGGATAACCGTTGCAGCCGATTTGAAAGCATGTACCCCAACAGACACCCGGTGAGTGAGCGCCCTAGCGTATCGATCGGACGGCGTGCTGTACAGTGCTGCACGAATAGCTGCAGTCCCCAGATGTGTATTACGATCATTTTGGGCTGCAGCATGTGATTTTTCAGCTGCGTGAATCTAGGTCATTATGCTGATCACTTGCGTATCTTCCATTGTTGACATGTCACTGACTTGTGTTCGTTTTTCCCCTATATAGGGCCCCCACACCCCTGGCCAGCCATTCAAATTCACTGTGGCTGAATCATGTGACCGAATCAAGGAAGAGTTCAGCTTTTTGCAAGCACAATACCACAGGTTTGTGAATAATGCGGCATTTCACGAGTTCATCCAATTTTTGCACCAAACAAACTTATCACACACACCACGTTGGTATCACACATCTATGAATATTCATCACCGCAAACAAAGTGAGTCACATGCTCTTGGCTAATCATTCGTTCATCTCAAAAGGGGAGCTATGATTAGGTCACTGTTAAAAGTTTATTATGTAAACCCACAGTCCCTGTATATTACGTAATAGCACATAACAAGCACACTCTAGCAATGGTATTGATCGGATTATGGATATACTTATTTAGTAATATGCTTCAGTTAGCATTCATGTTTGAATAGCAGGCCTGTTAATCTGATCTTAGTTAATCAAAATTCTCAGGTTCAGGCAGGGCATTTAGCTTATGGCTCTGCCTGCATGGTACAAAACTGAGCTATATGATATAATAAAAAGCATCGTCATCATAACACTCTGTCCAGTATTCAAGTTGAACCGGTATACCGTTACTATATCACCGCCATGTTATGTGAACTCAATGTCACCCCGATAGGTTATATAAATTGTTATATAATCAATATATTAATTATACACTTACCATCATTTTTGGGCAGCTGATATTAGTAATTAATATTGAATATTATGTGATTTGCAATAATTGTTGCATTGCATTAACCACAATAAGCTAATGCTTAGCTGGAGCACCTACTTGGTCCGGTATCCCCCAGGAATGGCCTATTTTGCAATGTCAACAAATTGAGCTAATTTACCATGTTATGCTCTTGTTAATTAGTATGTTCTTGTGGCGGCAGCACTGGCTTCTGGTCGTTGTGTCTTATTCTGAAGTGAGTCATGAGTGATCATCTTTGTAATTTATGCAGCATTTCAACTTTCAAGAGCTCTTCAAAAATTAATTTTCGTTGTTAATCGTTATGGTTCTTCTGCCATATAAAAAAGGATAATGGATTGTGACTTTTAAAAATAGGGTTTTTGCATTGCAGTATAATTGTAAAATTGAAACTAATAATGGAAAAGAAGATTATTTTATTAAATGTTTTTTAATTTATTATGGATTATGTAACTACTTGGAATGATTAATGATTCAATCAACATATTTATTGGGACTTTCACAAAATTAGTCTATTATTAATTTATTATGCAAAATAATTTTGATAATTATTTATATTTGAATTCTCATGTTTATGAATGAAGATGCCAGCTGCCTTCAATTGAAGTTGCTAATATGCCTTATTCTATTGGTCATATATGATATATTAGCCTCTAAATCCAAAATGCTATGTGATAGTATTGAACTACTAGCCATACAACACATCTTATGAGTGTTAACTTATATAATGAGTAGAAATAGATTAAAATAAGTGTAGTGTTACACCAATTATTCTAATCATACAATCAACACACCGTCAACACCCCTTCCGAATCCTCTTTGTGGATTTGCCATGTTTAAAATTCTGGTATAAGGACTAAGTTGATTGGAGAATTATTCTACTTGGCTTAACATCAGGATTTGTTAATTCCTGGAAAATGTTCTCAGTCGGAATTATTTGAGTAAGAGATGAGCTACCTGGCTCTGATTAATTCAACTGTAATAATTCATCTAGACACACACATCATTCAGATTCTAGAAAGGAAAGTTTAATGTTAGTCAAGAAATATTTTTCTGCTGTATGATCACTAACATCGTTGTCTGATTTGCGAGACCTGCTTGCATAATATTAATAATAATAGCATAATAATTAACCAACATTTTGATGACTTCTGAAGTGATTCCTGAGCTCATTAGGCCATGAGTAAATGATGGGCAGATGTTGAGGTCATTCACGGATCGTGCCTCAAGATCACAATGCAGTCTATTGTGCAATGCGGAGCCTCCTCCTGCCATGTGCCCATGGTTGCACCATTCACTGTCATGTAATCATTGAATATATTGATGAACGGTACTTTTCTTAATTTATATCTTGATGTAAATAAAGTTGTATGAAATTTTGTCCTAGAATTCTTGAAAAAGATTATCATGAAATAGTAATTAATTATCATGAAATATTAATGATTTCCTTTGCAGTTTGAAGATGGAATGTGAGAAGCTAGCTCAGGAGAAGACGGAAATGCAGAGACATTACGTCATGGTAAGGACATGTGACCTCATTTTCCAGATCTGAGCTCTCTGGGGGTCACTGGGTGCTTTTTTTTTTTTTTTTTTCTTCCTCTCCTCCAAAAGTTCCAAGTGCAGTTTTCTCTTGAGCTGAAGAGGGTTTTGCGAGGGTTTCTTTTGAGTTGATGCATCTGTACTGCTTGCATCCTATTCTGGGTATTTTGTGGGAAAACCTTTGATCTTGTAAGAGGCAAGGGTAGTCCGAGTATGAGGCCAACTTCCAGTGCTTGTAGTAATAGAACTGAAAGTGGTATGTACAAGTACTGAGGACTTCTGTACCTGGCATGCATTACTCCAGATTGATGATCTCTATTTCGAGTAATTTAAAGTATTTTACTAAATTTCACATCATCTAAATTTGTTTGAATATCTATCATTTTTAGAAGATTTCAGGTCTTTAAAGCATTCTGAGTACCATAACAATTCATTATCTCATTTTTCATATGCGTTTTATAACTTCAATTTATCTTAATTAATTATAATAATTATTGGTCTTTCACTTTGTCTCCTTGCAGTACTACGAGATGTCCTATGGTTTGAATGTCGAAATGCACAAACAGGTAAGGATAATAACTTGACCTATATTATACCCTTTGACCCAGATGGGATCTTGACCTGACCCAGATTTGATCTTATGCTGACGTTGTGCGGTTTTATACTTCATCTCCTGTTTGTATTCAGCATCAATGCTCCTGTCTTCTGTGAAAAATAAAAAAAACCACCCACTACTCTTTCGAGAAGCTGCTGTAATGCTTAGCAAACAGAATCTCAGCATCCGGGTATCTTGTGCTCTGGGAATGAAAATTTCTGGTGCATCCCTGCACTATCTGAACTGGGCTGTTGCAGGAGAATGCCGATATTTCATATTCCTGATGCCGTGAAGGCGGATTTTAAAAAGCACTCATTGAACTTAAGATGTAAACACTGACCACTCTAAATACGCCAGTGTCTTAAAGTATTTCTCGAGTGGCAGTAAAACCTCGCCTCCGACGACTTGTTACAGGAAAGACGTGCTTTTATTTCCGACTCTTGATGTTATCGCAGCCCATGGTGTTTAGTGCGAGAGTTTTTCTCCTAGCGCCAACTAATCTCCGCTTGAAAGATGAGCGCTTTCATCCCTTCCATTCCTTAAGTGCACCTACTCTCTTCCCCCCATCGACGACTCCCGGTTTGTGATCACACAGTCTGAGAAAGGAGAAATCGATCATTCGTGCAAATATTTCTTATTTTCATTACAAACTGTTGAGCTTTCGCCTGGCATATCGAGTGATTGTTCTTCAAATATGTTCTGCTCCCACGTTGACGTTGTCAATACTATTATTTTTTTTTTTTACGATGAGTTTTCCTGTAACAGCCCTGTTATCATAACGATTATCAGCCTGTATCCCTCCCCCCCCCCCCCTGTCTATTCATAATGGGGGCTGTTTTGACTGTGAAATGTTTGCTATACAAACATTTCTTTGCCTACAGTGAGCGGAGAGATATTTATCATTTCATTCGCGTAATCTCCGTTTGCTGTTGTATGCATATTGCGCGTTTGCTTCCCCGACTCCCGATCGCCGAGGCCATATTTGATCGAGTGATCAGAACATAAACACCGTTGGCAAATGATATTTGTCGCTCAATATTTGTCCGCACAGAATTCAAATTTGATCAGTGTTTGCTGCGAGCTTGGTTGAGTACACAAAACGATCTGTTTGCACTGCGTTGACTCATAAGCAATTATTCCGCGGCTCCTTTCGCCTTCGCCATCTTGGATTTTGAGGTCATGACCCTGATATGCATATTCATAGTTTCCATTTTTCTTCTTCTCGCCATTTGCATTCGCGCTGTGGATGGCACAGTTGTACACGCTGTAATTGTAATACGTTGACACCGAACACAGATGCGATGTTTCCTGGTTGTTTACGCCTGCTGTTACTTGTTGCCGAAGCCTATGAATGATGCAATGAACAATAATTGGACAACATCTGGTTGATAAATTTCATCAGTCACTTTCAGAGCCCAAACAGCCAACTCTTATTTTTATCGATAGCGAGCCTATAATGTCCTTAATTATTATGCCATTCCCGCGCGTTGCTCCCTCTGCCTTGTCGATAAGAGAAAGTATGGCCCTGATAAGATAATAGCATCAATCAGTAGCTTGTCTTAATTGGGCAAATTGCCAATTTCTGGCATGGCTTCCCGCAGGAATGCCATTAAGGATCGATCAAGGGCTTTCCTGCAACAGCCCACACGTCCTCCTCCGTAGCACTGTCCTCGCAATGAGGATTTTTCCCCCGATTCTTCAAGTTGACATGTCCTGATGATCATCGTGATAAAAATGGCCAGCAGCTCATTATTTCTGCTCGATTCCCTTGGGACACTTGCTTCCCCTTTTAATCGTCATAATATAACTCATGAATAATGACGCGAATAATAATTCACCTCTGATGTAATGTTCTCCTTCTATTTCAGACTGAAATTGCCAAGCGGCTCAATGCCATATGCGCACAGATCATTCCTTTTCTCTCCCAAGAGGTAAGGGCTGAAGATGTATTTTTTCTTTTCCTAACCATCTGAAACTCACACTATCGGGTTGCATGTCGGGAGGGGGGGGGGGGGTAACTCTCTTCCTGATCGCAATCTCACTAACCCACTCAATGTCGAATTCGTTGCTGCCACTGCTAAGGCCCTGTTCACATCGATTTTCCCATCAAGGGAGACGGGAGGGGGTTCGGGTGGGAGTAGCGAGGGGGTGGGGCTGTAACGAGCAACTGGGATTGATCCAGCATACTTTGATGGGTAATCGTGGAGACAGATAGCGTTGCCATGACAACCGGAAAAGCCTCGGCGCTAGAGCACCTAACAGCAACGACAGCTTTGGGACAATCTCAGAGCAGTTTATCTTGCAACTCTGCTCGTCTGCAATCTCTCTCTAGACGCCCGTCTCATGAATATCAGATCCCACAAACCCCCTTTTCCCGCGTCAAGGCTTGTACCATAGCGAAGCTTGGCATTTATGATTTGTTATTGTCATTTTTTTTTTCTTGTAGCATCAGCAACAAGTTGCGGCTGCTGTCGAAAGAGCAAAACAGGTCACCATGCAAGAACTCAACGCTATAATTGGGGTACGTACTTGAGCGCCACTCTCAGTCTCTGTATTTGGTTCATTATGATTGCATTCATAATTTTATGCATTTCATAGTTTTTCATGTAATTTACTAATTTTGTTCTTTGTTTTTGTTATTCATTCAAATTATCAATATATTCTACAGAAATTTCTAATTTGATGCGTTTTATTTTTTATTTTTATGCTTCTATGTATAGAAGATAATAATGTATATTTTTCTTGTATTGTATTATCATATACATCGTTAAAAAAACCCCAACTGCTTTCATAATAAATCGATAATAATTGTGCGCCATTATTTATATATTTTTGTTTCCAATGTTTAAAATATGTTTATTATTTTGTGTGTTTCTTGGAAATTTCTAGAACGCTGATTTGAAGCAGATGTACGCTCAGAGCGAATGGTTCAACCAAGTTAAAGTGAGTTTCGTCTAGCTCGCCCCCTTTGTACCCTTCTCCGAAAGACTCCACAGTCGCTTGCCTTTTTTCTCACCCTTCTTTTCCACCCTTCTTTTCCTCATTTCTTTCCATTCTTCCTCTATTTTTTCCTCCTCCCTCTATTTTTTGTTCTTCTTGGGGTTGTTTTAATTTATTTTTAATTTTGTAAATAAGAATAAATTTACTGAATGCACACACACACACACTTATAATTATTAATTTTGGTTGATTGTAATTAATCAGTTAGTTAAAGTCACACCAATCAAACTGGGAAACGTTTCTTTCTCTTGTTTCAGAACGCTGATCAAATGAAACAGATGTATATGCACGCGCATAGTGAATGGTTGAACCAAATTAAAGTCAGTACTTTACCATAAAGTATTCCCTTCAACGGTTGTTTGATCATTCTGTGTGTGCGTATATATGCTCGATCATCCCATTTTCGCTTCACATTTATTTGTCACACCCTTTTTACACCCTTCTTACACCTTTCTTACACCCCTACTGCACTCAGCCATTCATCTTATGTTCTTTTGTGCTGTTTTGTATTTCTCGCTGGTTAACAGTATGAATCGATGTCTTCTAAGTGTTTCCTTTTCGGTTCTCCGCAGCAGATGCAGGCTCAGCAAATGGGTGGTCCGCATGGCCATGGTCCCCCTATGCCGTTACCCCCGCACCCCGGAGCGGGTCTTCCCGGTCCAGTACCCCCAGGACTTCCCCCGAGTTCCACGGCCAGTTTGATCGCCAGTCTTGGCAGCGCGGGAATACCGGGTTCCGCTTCACATCTGCTCAGTGGCGCCTCCTCTGGCAGTAATAGTATGAAGGACGACAAGTACTCGATCAAAGATGAAAAAGGTATACTGTCTCAGTACTCTCTCTCAAAGACATTGTTGTAATTCTTTTTCTATTTTTGTTTTTTGTTTTTCATGATCTCAGAAGATAGACATGTGAGTATTATTAAGTTTCGCTCGTTTTTCTAGTATCTATTAATGCTATTAATCCGTATAATATTATTTATATTAGTACTAGCACCCAAGGTTATGCTTCTTTTGAATCTTGTGGTGTTATTGTGAGTATCGGTGGAGCCGTAAAAAGCATTTCTGTCAATCAATATGCCATATAAGGGCTAATAATAGCAGTGATTGTTGGCCCTTGGGAATGAGAATGTCTCACAAATAATGCCAAACGCCTGATTAAGCACATGCATGATTTAGATAGCATTGTGTACATAGTGCCGGGTAAATCCATGCATTACTGACTGGTGACGTCACTCGACCTTTGACCTGACCCAAGAGCCAGATGAAAGGCCTCATTAACGGGAGGGGATTTTCTCTACTTCCTCTTAAATTCCCCCTTTTTTTCTAATTTTCGATTTTGACATGAGCACATGTTCCTCCCTTTAAGAGGCTTCTCACTTCAAGCACTCTTTCCCCTTCGCCTGCCTTTTTTTTTTTTTTTTTTTTTTGCTCTTCGGCAGATGGTCTGGGTCAGTCCATCCGCTTCTAATTACCCCATACATCCTGTATTTATTCCCCTCTATTCCCCTGTGTAATCCGATGATATCGCCCTGGCAGCCTAATCGAAGCCAGGCGTCTCTCAGCACGCGTTGAAAGTTGAATGAGCTGCACAGTCGTCGCCATTTTGTCGTGTTGCGTGTTCATGCTTGACTGATTTGGTGTTGTGTATTATCGGGTGTTATGGTCTCGTGCATGTTTTTATCTCCTCGAAATTGCTCTGAGGAGGGACTGTGGAATAATGGCGCTGTCGAACAGTGTTGACACTCAGAAATCTCATGTTATTACTGTCGAGTTTTTTGTTTGGGAGGTCGTGACGTCACGCGGGTCAAAGGTTGCGATTTGCATACGGTATGCAAATGAGCTCCTATAGAACCTGATTATCAGCTGCTAAAGTGCGCTTTTCTTTGTTCCAAGTGTTCGTCTTGTTTCGCCTCGAACTCTGTCGTTCCCTTATCAACGCCCAATCGGTCTAATCTCCCAGCGCAGAGTCGAGTTTCTCTTTCTGCTCCGCGGCGTCTGCTGCTTCGGGCGCGAGCCGTGGCGGCACCTAGCGGCCGCCGCAAACACTGATGAGCATCTGCGCCTCAACGCATGGCCTCGCATAATGGCGCGTAAAATTAATGTTCTATGGCGTTGGATTGACTGCTGTAAAGCTTGTCAGGAGAGACTGATATTGCATTACGCCTACTACGCTGTAATTATTCATTAAATTCTCTCTGGCTGACGCTGGATGACTTGCATATTGGCCTTGTTAGCAGTCTGGGGTATTACGTTCTGTGTACAACATCGACCGAATGAGCTGGAGGGGGGGATATAAAGTATGTGCTAGCTACTGGTGGTAAATTTAATGCCGACTGTGTACTAGTGTAGTAGAAATGCTACTATATATTTTCTGACTACTTTGAAATCACTAGTGCTCTTGAAGTAGCTATATACAACTTAGATGAGAGTTGTGTTGGGAAGTCTGTGAAAATGCCTTTCGCTTTATGTGAGAGTGTGAATGATTATATTTTTACTCGCAAACTCTTAAGATGCGTTTGTATTATTTTTCTTCTGCTCACAGAGGAACTCAGCGTCTCCAGATCGCGTTCTCGAACGCAGCAAAATGGGCAGAAGTCGCAGTCGTTCGCCCGACATAAACAGTGAAGCGCTGAAACGCCTAAAAACAGAGGACAAAGTGAGTGGCGTGTCGCCCCCGACAGACGTCACAACGTCACAGGTCTTTACATCTCAGGACAGCGACGGTGAAAAAAGCGACCAGGACTTGGTCGTCGACGACGAAAACCAGCCGACAACGCCATTGAACGGAGAGCGATCGCCGTTGGAAAATGGGCCAGCCGGGGATAAATCCGTGGGCAGACCCTCCCTCAAAGACCTCCCGCCCACCAGTCCACGTAGCGATGCCTCATCTCACCGTAGCAGCTCTGGAACACCATCAAATAAACACAAAGATGTGCGTGTCATTCTCTTCTGTTGCGTTGTGTACTTATGATTATTTTCTCTTTAGCTGGATAAGCCGGGAACTCCAGTTTCTAAGTCGGCCACTCCTACAAGTTCTGGTAGCGCCACCCCTGGGCCTTCCGGCTTGAAGCCACCTGGTGGTGGGTCCAGCAAACCGCCACTCGGTAAGATTTCTTCAGCCGTGTGAATTTATTCGGGGAAATTATTGGGGGAGAATTGAGAGAGATTTCTTTTCCTGCTTTTTGTGTACTTTATCATTAGAAATCTTATTATTTTTTGTGTTTTTATCTTCTGCATATTATTATCATTATAGCGTGATACTCTTTATCAGCCTTCTGTAGAAACCATAATCTTTGTAGTTTTATGTTGTTGTGCTCTTGATTTTTCTCTTGTGCTAACAGTTATTATTTTTTAGTTATATTTGATGTTCTTATAATTTCCGGTGCCTCCTCTCTTTCATGAGAGGGCGGCCGTTTTCTCGGTGGTGTTTGATGTGTTGTGGCTGACGGCTCTCTCTCTCTCCCTCTCTGCTCCCGTAGGCTTCCCCAGCCACCATCACCCGTATCCCACGCCTTCTCACCCCAACGCCCACTTGCCTTCGCCAGATTTAAGCAGCTCAGCCGGTGGCTTGGTCCCACACCCAGCTGCGGCAGCTGCAGGGAGCATCAACAACAGCATCTCCCCGGGAGCCTTGCCATACGCTCGACCACCCATGGTACGTTCTTTTTCTAAAGAATCCCATGACGCGTGTCCTGACCTTATATTTGCACAGATGCCAGGGATGCCGGGGTTTGATCCGCACCCCCACATGCGGGGGCCTCTGACTAGTATTCCCGGGGGTAAACCTGCGTACTCGTTCCACGTCAGCCATGACGGCCAAATGCAGCCGGTGCCCTTTCCGCATGATGCCCTTATTGGGCCTGGAATTCCACGACACGCCCGCCAGATCAACACCCTGAATCACGGTGAGGTCGTGTGTGCTGTGACCATCAGCAACCCGTGTCGACACGTCTACACCGGAGGCAAGGGATGCGTCAAGGTCTGGGACATCAGCCAACCGGGCAACAAGAGTCCCGTTTCACAGTTGGACTGCTTACCCCACGACAACTACATTCGCTCAGTGCGTTTGGCCAATGAGGGAACGACCCTGATCGTTGGCGGAGAAGCCTCGTTCCTCTGCATGTGGGATCTAGCTGCGGTGAGTTTTATCATTTTTATCAGAAGAATTTATTATTATTATGGATGATTTTCCTGCCAGCCAACGCCTCGTATCAAAGCTGAGCTGACCTCGAGCGCCCCTGCCTGCTATGCTCTCGCTATGAGCCCAGACTCCAAGGTTTGCTTCAGTTGCTGCAGCGACGGAAATATTGCGGTTTGGGATCTGCATAATCAGACACTAGTCAGGTAGACGGTCAGCCAAAGGCCTGTCATAGATTTTGTTATTTTCTCGTCACAGACAATTCCAAGGCCATACTGATGGCGCCAGTTGCATTGATATATCTCCCGATGGCACTAAGTTATGGACCGGAGGTCTGGACAACACAGTGCGCTCGTGGGATCTGCGGGAAGGCAGGCAGCTGCAGCAGCATGACTTCACTTCGCAGATCTTCTCCCTCGGGTACTGTCCGACCGGAGAGTGGTTGGCTGTAGGGTCAGTACCTTCGCTTGCTGTTGGCAGTTTCACGTGTTTAATACGCTTTTGTTTCTCACAGAATGGAGTCGAGTAACGTTGAAGTTCTTCATCACTCCAAACCAGACAAGTACCAGCTGCATTTGCACGAAAGCTGCGTACTTTCACTCAAGTTTGCGTACTGTGGGAAATGGTTTGTGAGTACTGGCAAAGATAACCTACTGAATGCGTGGAGAACACCCTATGGAGCCAGCATCTTCCAGGTAAGATAATTGATTTCCGCCTGTAATATTGCATCTAATTTTTAGATTTTATTCTTCTTTCTTTTCTTTTTACTGTTTCAATATTCTGGAAATTTGCTAATTTTGCATTTAATTTTCAGTCTAAGGAATCGTCGTCAGTGTTGTGTTGTGATATATCAACGGACGATAAATACATTGTGACTGGATCGGGAGACAAGAAAGCCACGCTCTACGAAGTCATCTTCTGAGAGGCCAAGGTCGTTGGTCATTGTGTGTGTATATATGTGTACGTTTTTTTTTGTATATATTACGGTGGAAAAAAAAACGAAAAACTATTCGTCACATTTTGACTAAGCAAGAAATGATTGCAGAGGTGCACCTCTCTCATTGTGTTCATGTATATTTTTTTTTATTTTTTTTTCTGTCTTTTTTTTTTTTTTCTGTTTTATTTTTTTGTCAGATCCAAACTTAGATAAAAAATCAATTTCATCATATGGCAATAGGCTGCTATCTTTTTTTTTTTTTTTTTTCCCCCATTATTCCTTATCACTCTTCCCTTCTTTTAAACTTCTGCATTATCTGTTTTCCTATCAGGCAGCATGTTATAATTGACGATTTAACATAAAAACCTAAAATATTAAGATTTAGGAAAATTACTGTATTACTCTTCTTTTTTTTCCCCCTTTGTAAAAAAGTGAGCGGATCGAGCTCATATAAATTTATATTTTCACATTTTGTTTTCTGTTTTTTTTTTAATAATCTAGTCGCCATTTCTAGGAACAGCGACAACCATTGTCACGACATCAAAGTTTTTCGTGTCATTTTTTTTTTTTTTTTTTGTGGATTTTGAGTGATGGAAATATCTCCTGTACTGAGAACTTTCTACTTCTTCCGTTCTCTCTCTCGTGTAGATTAAGTCGTTTGTGAAAAATATAATTAACCTTGGGGCGTGTGTGACTGGAGCGATTTATCATTACAGGTGCTGATTTTGGGCATCTCATTTTTTTTTCCTCCCTGGAGTCCTTGGCTCTTTGCAGACGCATTATTTTGCTGTATGTCGTGTTTGAATGAGATTACTACATTAATAAATCTTTGTCACTGAAATGTTTTTGTTTTTGTGGGGTTTTTTTTCTGACTAAATGTGCGGTTACTTTTAATATTAATTTTGTTTTTGCTATTGTAATCATTATGCTTTTCTACTTAACCACATCTTCCTTTAATTTTTCCTCGCATCGTTCAAATAATTATCGGTTTTGACAAAGTTCCAAGTAATTAACCACATGACTATAATATCAAAACAATTCTACAAAAAGTTCTTCAATATTCAAATTGAATGATATTGGTCCTTTAATTAAGTCCAATTGTCCTTAATAATTAGAAGTCTTGTTAGGCATATCCGCGGCTATAACGTATTGCAATCTTCTTCAACATTAGTTTTTGAAATGCATTTATTCACGATCATAATGCATCTCTTATTGATGAGAGTGTGGATTTGAAATTCCACGTGTTAAGTGCTAATCACTGCCACCTATCTGGAATTTCATGCACAAGTAGATATCTTGGAGTGTTTAGATAGGACACTTGCAAGTGCTTGGTTATTAGCACATGAAGGTCAAGTAGATATGCATATACTTGTGACTTTATGATCAGAGTTTCATCTGACTGACTCTTAGAAAAGGAAATCATAACGGTATAAGTACGTTATTATACCCATGCCCCTGCAGAGAATTCCCAGATGAACATTGAGTAAACCGAGTGTCAACGTACAGAGCGGCTCTGCACCACAGGGTCATCACCGTAAGGTTGGAGTGTTGGGGAAGTACCTACCAGTACCTGGCAGGAATTTCCAGATCTCTGTCAGCGAAGAGGGAAACAGAAGATCTGCTGCGGTATCACTTTTTTCATGAGCGATCTTCAGTATTTGCAGCCGTTGCCACAGAGATACAAGTTAATCATAACGCATCTCTATGGCTCGAGTAAATATACCTAGTACACGCAGAGCAGGATGCTGAATAAAATGAGCAATGTAATCAACATGCTGCTAATCTATGAGGCCCGATTTCTTTGTTAAGCTGTTGAATGACAATTTAGAGCATTTTATCAATATGTGCAGACGTCCACAAGAGAGGCGCGAAGATTAAATCAAGTAGTAAATCATGAAATGGCCAGACTAGAATGCGGACATGAATAAGCCATGAAAGATCCTAGCTCCCCAAGGGTATACACTACGCTAAGGCTTGGGGAGCTAGAAAGATCCATAGATTTACAAACCGGAACGAGATAACGGAGCATTACAAATCTTGGATCCAGGAGAGGACGATGTTTGCCTTTTCTTGACAAACTATCAGGTCGACAAGATTTGGAATTTGTGAATTTGGAATTTGGAATTTGGAAAAATTCGATTCGTTTCCAGGCTTCGGTTACAGAGCTCACGTATATTATGCTATGTGATTCAGATTAATTACGCGGTTTCCAATAAAATGTACATGCATTTTGATTTATGTTCCTTCTGAAACACGAATCATAACACTGAGTGATGTAGAGTCCACGCACTGACCACTTATAGATTTCGGCCTGGGACCCAGTGAGGCCGTTATGTAATCGAGGGTTCACGATGATTATCGGTTACATCTTGTGGAACTATAGGTGCGCATATACATTTCTTGATCACACTCTCATCTTGAACATTTATCTATTCCTGGAATTTCCTGCCCATGTGAAATCTAATAAAAGTACTACATGTTTTCTGATGTGTTTACACTCTTTTGGCCTTCAGCAAACCCTGTTTATATGTCTCTGCCTTAACAACTTGTTATTGAAATTTATTTTACCGGGGCTTGCAAATCTCAACACTTTTACTGAAGCTTTGGCGAGCGGCGTGCTGCAAAAATCTAGTACAGTACAGTGTACCAATTATCTGTCCAATGTATTAAAATAGAGTCCTTTCTTTGGAGTAAATATAGAGTCCAGTCACATTACCAACACCAGGGCGTTCTAGTTATCGGCAGGCTTACATCTGCTCGGCGATATTGGATTTCCTGGTGTGGTTGCTATGGCAACCGCATTGTTGAACAGAGGCGAATAGGGAGGAGCAGAGCCTCCGGGGTAGCATGGTGGTGCATTGAGCAGACAGCATGCTGCCGGCTCACGGTGTTAGCTCAGCGCATCATAGGTTGCTGTGTGCCCTAAAGGCTGATTGATCGGTGACATATCTGCTTGTTTTGTATCATTACTGCATGGGTGATATATTAGCCATTGCTATTGCCAGAAACATGCTGAATGCGGGAGTCTATAGTAACATAATTCGCATCCACATGCGATCCCAAATGACCTTCGGTGTCAGATATGTACACATACAACGCGTCTAAGTATAGTCAATGAAATTGGTTGTTGCTCCGTCACTTATTACCAATTTCACAGAAGAAATGTTCAATATTAATGACCTAATTCTGTAACGTTTTCAGGGAAACTTGGCATGATGTGTACCTGGTTATGATTAAGCATATTGGAGATGACGTAACATAACGGCGTAGTAAAAAGTGCACCCGTGTCTACATGTATACATCTATCAAGCTATAACTCCACGTGTCTTGGCTTCTGGACAAATTGCCCTCCTGATAGATCGGCTGGACAATAAACAGAGCCACTGCCCATTGGCCACTTTCGGTTGACCCCCATTGTCTACTTGCATATGGAGGCCGTCTGTACATGGCGCGTGAAATCGCAGCAACCTTGTACATGTTCAACACAAGTCATATACGCTCAAGGCTCACAAGTAATGTGGCAATGTTCTTGCGCATTATTCTGTGCATCCCCTCATGTCTGTAGACCTCGCCTCGGCCATCTATAATTCACACCTGTTATTTGCTTCTGCTTTTGCTAATTAGTGCAATTTGCTAACGGAGCTTGGCACCTTTAGTTTTTCCTCCTCCTCCTTTTCCTCCTCTTCCTCTTCTTCTACTTGCTCCTGCTCTTGCTCCTCCTGCTCCTCCTACTCCTGCTCCTCCTGCTTCTCCTGCTCCTCTTTTTCTGGTCGTCTTTATGATTTTATGATTTTTGATTCATCTTCCCTCTACGATTCATGATTAGGAACAAATTATGGGAATTGTACTCTATCAATCTGACTTATTGGAATGACAAGGAGTTCAAAAACCAATAATTATCGTTAAAATGAAATTATGTTCAAGGATGAACCAGCATGTGTGCTTTCTCTTTTTTTCCATTGATCTTATCTTTTTTCATGATTAACTTTCTATTAATTCTCATTGTCTATATTTATCATTGGTTCATCAATACAATGTTCTGCATCTTTAGTTGGTTTGAACTCAACACTCTACAAACCATCGTATGGTAGATTATAGCAACGATCAAACATGCTCATCCATTGCCGTGTTATGCATTACCATCGAGGGCACTTGCCGATGTACTATAGTATTATTTCAATACCGAAACGAAACTGAGGGACTTAAGCATTAATGCTATGCTGTCACTCGGACTCTCGGTGTAGAAATATATAAGGCATGGGTCACCGTGTCTGATCTGGTATACATTGCACTTAGAAGACCGAATATTAATATATCATCCAAATCCTGGGATAAAACGATATTTAATGTTAAATCCATCAGCTATTTCTTTTTAGCACGTCGGGCAATTAATATAATTTAATATTCTAATCAGACGAATTTGACCCTAAATCAGTGGCCGGGATAGGACATGTGGAATCTTATTTTATATCTCGTGCACATGAGTTAGCGATCTTGTTGCCATGAGATAATTATCTGGTGTGCACGAGATAGCTATCTGGTGCGAACGAGTTAGCTATCTGGTGCGAACGAGTTAGCTATCTGGTGCGAACGAGTTAGCCGTCTACCAGATAGCTGTTCTGACAAGCAGCTGAAATCCACACGCGCGCAACGAATGCCAATGACTGTGAATGACAACGTGAACGGCGTTTTTTCCTTAAAAATTCGGATCCCAAATATTGAGGCGTGAGAGGGGGGGATTTCGGTCTGTGAGGCCCTATATCATAGTATATGGGCGTTGTGTCATAATCACATGGTCGCGAGCTGAACGCTGATTGGATGAAGGGCGCAGACGGTGTTCAAATTGCTATTATATTACGGGGACATCTGTCGACATTGAGTTATTCTGCTTCATTAATTATTCGAGATCACCAGACGTACATCTGACCTGGAATTACGAAATACTCAATCGTCTTCCATGATCGATCTTTGTTATTTAACATTGCTCAGTGTGACCTTGAGGCTCAGCTTATGTACACGGATTCAAGAGAGATCAGCTAACAATAGATTCGCTGAACTTTTGACTTCCAGTAGAGTTACTGCTCACCGGTGTGTGTTTTATTGAGATCGAGGGATGGTTAGAGGAAAACCTGAGAGCAAAAGCTACGACCAGCAACTGCTCAAACAAATACTTCATAGGTTCATATAGATAAAACCGTGTCTTACATGTTCTGTTTGTACTGTGTATATGCCCACCCCGATGTGTGACGCAAGTTTGCATCTAGTATAACTCTTGAGAGGGGAAAAAAGGTTCCTCATCTCATAATGGTATGCAGATAAAGTGATGTGAAGGCAGCAGTTTGCATTCATTTTTGTGTGTATAACATTTCCCACAAATTCGATGATTCAGACATACACTTTTTCAACTTGGCATAAAGTACATTTTTTAGTTTCTATGAAACTTTGGCAAGTATCCAGAAATGCAACAATGATTTTTTTTTTTTTTTTTTTTTAAACAATTTTCGTGCACCTTTCTCAATTCTATAATAGCATATTTTCGATTTTCACAGATTTAGTGTATTCTGTTCATTGTGATCCAACGAGCCAAGTGACATCCATGTGACCTCCACGTGACCTCCACGTGTTCATGTTTCTTCTTTCTTGTCTTTATTCTATTAAATTCTATGTTCTGTTCTCATTTCTCCCCAATTTTCTCATCCCATGACCTATGACCTATATATGAACTTCCGGTCATCACACGTGTCGCTCAGCAATAAAAATATACATATGCACGTAAATCAAAGAAGACTGAAGATTATCAAGATAATCTATAACAGTAAAGATCTAATAATTTAAGATGAGGTGCCAAATGAATATAAACGCGCATAAACCATATACGATACAAAGCTGCCTAAAATGTCACTCTCGAGAGCGAGTATAAGCACGTAAGTAGAATATCTATGGCTTTTATGATGAGGTCATTAACCTGTCATAGCAACCACAAAAGAGCACACGTTACCCTCTAATCTTAAGGTGACCGTCGATTCCTGTAATCTTGATTGGGCAAACAACTCAAGTGAGAAAACAATGTTATTCCTAGAACACCTTGTATAACCTGGTGAGCCGATGAGTTCAATTTGGCATGTTACTTCCTTGTTGCACGCAGTGTCGCTTTCCAGCTTACACCACCAGCGAATTGTGGCTTTTGCATTTGGTTAAACATGAAACAAGAGCTGCCATAAGGATCAGACTGAAATATACAAGCTACTTGTGTTAATCAGTAACCATTGTGATATCGATAATTGATTTTGGATCGGGTATCGCATATCAAGTGTTCAATACGCACGTGTGTAGACCAATATAAGTGCATGCATACACAGTCTAGACTACAATCCGTTACCTCCTATCAATTTAGGATATTTTTTCTTCCTTAAGAGTGCACGTCTGATGCCCTTTTAATCATGTATACCTGATCGTGTGCATGTTTCATTGCGCAAGGTGATTCGTTGTATCATGACATCATGTTGTCTTTGTCCTTCGTATCTGAGGGGAATGTCACTCGATACTTTTCTGCTGAGAATCTGACCCAATTTTTGTGTGATTTTATCAAATATGAATGCTCCCATAATGCACTGCAAAGACTATTGAGGAATGAGCTTTTGTTTGTCTGTTATATTATGACCAATTAACTCAGTTATACAGAGTGGCATGTGAGATGCATACCGTCTGAAGATCGAATAAAAGAACGGGTTTATGAAACTCCCTAATAATTTTGACATTCAATCAATAATATGGATAATTATTGTATTAGAATTATCATAATTAGGTACATGTATTGATTATTACCAAGTAGTAGTCGGTTCAATGTCAAATAATTACGACTCTTACCTGTATTAATTATCAAGAACGAGATTCGTTATGCAAATTAGTTGCAATGGTATAAATGAAAGCAGAAATGGTCATTCAGTTACCACTTCTTCCAAGTGAGGTCAATTCAGATGTATTGATGCTTTGTTGGATGAATAAAAAGTGGAATAATGCTGATAAACCCTTAAGCCCTCATATTCCCACACACCCTCCGTCACACACAATTATGCATTTAATTTACCCAATTACTTGTGCGTGCGTGCACTTGTGCTACATGTACCTATTAATGTATGAATGTATAGGCTCTCTATCAGACATCGGCAGTTCGTTAAAAAATGTCTGATCTTCTAACCTTAGAGTAAACAAAGGTTGCTTGAACGTTTCGTATAACTGTGAATTTTGCAAGAATAATTGTATCAACAACAGCGCCGCAAACAATATGATTTACGACAGACGATGTCATTACTGGTGCATCCTGAAGGATTGATATATCTGTGATTTGGTGATGTATCCAAAGGATCTATTCCATTGATAATTCATTTGGTACTGTTATCTGTGAGGTGCATGGCGCATAGAAATTCGAACTACATTGATTTGTAATACTGTTCTTGGCTCCTGTGATTACAAAACATTTAACTCACCTAAAATTACAAGCATATAATATATACATCATAAATTTGATGCAAATAAACAAATAGACGTGCTAATAATACAATTAGGCAACGCTCCTTAAGTCCTGCTATAGAGCGATTATCGCCTAACTGAGAGCGCGCCGTTTTGCTGGTGGTGGAGTGTGTATTAGCTACGGTAATCGAATAGCGCGCACAGGAGGGAGGGGTCTGGCTGAGCGTATATCAACGCTGGCTTCTTTGCAGAGCTTCGCTGTTGTCAGGCAACTCCGTAGTGGCAGCAATCAAAAGGCTTTGGTCTCTTCTTCGTTTAGCAAGTAAGTGCTGTGAATTAAATCGGTAATGGGTACTTTTTATCAATGTTATCTAATTCATAAGTTGCCTTCCCCATGCGCATGCAAGCATGTTATTTTAATGTCCTTAGTTGCTATTTGCTCAGTACTCAAAAATGGATTTTATGTGAACAGGATGTCGGTTAAACTAGGAAGTGTTTTTAACAGTACCTCGTCGCCAAGGATACATTGCTGCGAGCTTATTTTATGTGGCTAATTAAACAGGGATTAATTTAATTAAACATGCTCGGGTTATTTTTAACTGCCTTCAGTTCGGAATTCGTCTCTATTTCTTATACGAGTGAATTTAATGGTAATTTCACGTGGGCGGCGCTTTGTCGTTAAGTCTACTGTGGTTTCAAATGGGTTCATTCAAGTTTTTTTCGTGCACGTGTTTGCAGTTGAAGGTGCGTGCGTTCGCAATATTAGATGTCGAAATCCGTTTAATTTCTAAACTTCTACTACCGCTTCCTCCGTTCTTTGGTTTGTATACACTACTGTAATTTTCTCAGCCGAGCGCAACTGTAGTTCGGCATGATTCTGATGTTTGTTAATGTTAACGGCATCTTGACCCTGTTGCCGGCACCGCAGGTCGCAAGGTCAATCTGAAGGACCCTAGAGGTCATATCCTGGTATTCGGCGACACTGGAGTTTGAATAGGTGTCCAGACATTAGCGCCTACATCAAACAATTGTGCCATGCTTTTGTTGAAAATGTGTGTCAAGTTTTCGACCCAGTTCAATTCTAAGAAAATAATTCATTCGCTAGTATGAGTCATGAACTGTACTTGGTGGCCCATTAATTCGCATGTGCTTTAAAATTGCAGAATTCTCCAGCTGTGGCTATAGTACAGTGCAATTGTGATCATAGTGTGATGTGTACAATGTCTTTGGGCATACGAATCAGCGTGTCTCCTTAACTACCGTATGTGTATAGCGGTGCATAATTTTTCCTCTCTTCTTGGCGCGCCTCTCAAATCGTGTTTGCGTACTACATATACGATCGATGCCTTTCCAGGCGCCGAATTTTGTCCCCTTTTTTTTTCCGTCACAGGGTCACCTTGGCTTTATCGATTATCGATCTGATTGGTTCGATTGGGTCTTTAGGGGGATAGAAGTTACAGATTACTTGAAGGCCGCTTATGTTAACGACAGCGAAGGCCGTAATTCCAGTTAATTTCCGGCCCATCAAATGATGCCGGTCTCGCGTGTTGCTACCCACTGACGCTGGAATTGTCATGTGCTTGACACTGGTGCACATTTCTTCGGGGCGCTCCTATAATTCGTGGAAGAGCATCTCTGTGAAGCCCTTCTCCTTTTCCCGTATAGGGATGTCACTGTCGCTGTATAGCTTGGTCTACCACCCCTTCTCTCAGGCATTCCCATATTTTAGGTTTTATCGATCCAAAGCACGCTGATTTGGCATAATGAGGTGGGGAGGAATGCGGTATTCTGCTGGATTTTGTTTGCGATTGGTTCTGAGGGGGTATTGAGTGTTGTATAACCCAGTGTTATGTAGGTCGCACAAGGTCGTTGATACCGGCCCTGGAGATCCTCAATGACTGATTAGGCTCATTAATGAGCCCCTCAACTCGGTTACGTCATAAGTGCTAATATTGCCCTTGCAGACTATCACACAACCCTGCTTCTCGCCCCGTATTAACTCATAACCTGCCCGCTTCTTCATACTACTATAGACAAGGGAATTTTTTTTGTAGGTGCTGTGAAACAATTAAAAGTTGTCAGTTATCAGAGCATCGTAACCGCGAACACAATGTACGCGGACTATCGTGGTAAGTGCTTTGAGAACATGAATGCTGTTCTGCTAAAACAAACGTTAATATAATTATGTCAACATGCAGTTTTTACTGCGTTTAGAACATCTAGAATCTAGCGACCTATTATTCTTCGCCTTCCGCCGGCTGCGCTAAAATTAGTGCCTAAGATGCGGTTCCATTTAAGGATAGGCTGAGCCCAGCCTACAGCTCAGCCTATCAGTCTGCCTGAGTGGTTGTTCGCAGCCAACAGTGTACAAAAGATCAATCGCTGGCATAGATTATTCGTAGCGGATTGATGCAGCTCTCAAGCACTCGATAAACAGATCTACTTTTCCTTTACTGCCGCCAATAACATAAAAACTACGCACTAAGCAATCACTCGGAGCCGATATAAATCGGGTAATGGACTATTCTGTCTGTAGTCTTGAGCACTATCTCGGCAATGTTTTTAGGGGAAGAGAAATTGCATCTCGCCCGTCCGTTGTTTATCGATTTTTCTTGAAATGCCTTGCGATTTTTTTTCCATGTCTCTATTATTGTATTATTTCGCAGCTGTCGCACGATTGCGCTCTTGTTCATATGAATCACGCTTCACACATCGTCATGGCAACCACTCGTGGCAATCTTTTGAAATACCCCATTTCAATAATTTTTCTTTCCTTCATGTCTTCCGTTTCGTGCGTTCGATCTTAGACACATTCCTTTCTCTCTCGAGTGATAAAATTCACTCGCGTCGACCTCGTGTTTCCTGGTTCAATAGCGCCACACACAAAATAAAACGAGCCATAAAACCATCAACGCGAACCATTTGACGAAACTTTCTATGCCCCTGTTACTAAATAATTATTAAGCGATTAACTTGTGTTCTAGCTTTTAAGTAGGAATTATATCCACACACTATAGTTATTGGAATATTGGGTGTATTTGTATAATTCTGTACGCCCTTCAATCTTCTTCTTTCTTCACGGTGAGGGAAAAAGTAATTGCAGCTGAAAGAATCTTATTTTTCTCGCCTTTCACCAGTTTCGCGCATTTCGCTGCACTTGCGAGTGCCTAGTGCTAGCTAGTGCAGAAAAAGGAAAACTAGGTCGCTAGTATTCTCTAGGTTTTCTTACTCGGGGCGGAAAGGTTGCATCTTTTCCAACCTGTGCTGTAAACTTTGTCTTAAATTTGTCAAAACAGCTTTCACTGAAGGTCAAATCTTTTGAGTGATTCATCTGACCCTTTACAGTAAACAACCTCCACAAAAATGCTTTGTATTTGCTGTATTTTTTCCTTTTTTCCTTTTTTTTTTTTTTTTTTTTTTTTTTTCTTTTCCTGGCATTTCTTTCCCCTGCTTTTTTCCTTTTCTTTACAATAACTTTTTTTTTTTTTCCGTAACCTGATTTCTCACGATGAACAACATCTGAATAATCATTTTTTGTATATTTTCATGATAAAAAACTATGAATTGCAAAATAATTTAGCAAAATCGATTTCGTACTACGTTCCGAACCGAAGGCAACCCAAATTGTGAAATTTCCGTAACTTCAGAAAAAGTCAATTCAGCAAGCATGGCTGGGGCAGCAGGTGGCGATCCTAAATACCGTTTAGGATTGTCTCAGAATTACATGAAGCTGCCTGCTAAGGACAACTTCCCCGACTATTCCAAGTTCAAATGCATGGTTGCTCGCCATCTTACTTTGGAAGTAAGTCTAAATTTTCTTATTCTTCGATAGGTGGACGTGTAATAATACACACCAGCCATGAGTGCGAAAGCCAACTTCCCGGACTATTCCCAGCATAAATGCATGGTAGCGCGTCATTTGACACCCGAAGTAAGTCCTTCCATAGTTTCTATTCATTCCTCCTGGCTGGTGTGTACTAGTAGTTAATCAAGAATTTAAATTTAAAAAATTAGATGGTTTTAATTAAACATTAATTTTGTTCATTTCCTCAAAATAGATGTACGAGAAATTGTACAAGAGGGTGACCCCCAATGGCGTGACCATTGACAAGTGCATCCAGCCTTCCTGCGACAACACTGGCCGCATCATTGGTCTGGTTGCTGGAGACGAGGAGTCATATGAGGTACGTACTAGTAATATAATTAATATCATCATTCTTCATTGCTGCATGGGTTTTTAAGCATAATGAGTATTAGTAATTAGCATGAGATCTCTGGGCATTGAAAGTTTGAAAGTGGGCATTTCCTTGGGTTGAACTGATCCTGTTTATCTCCCCCGTACAGACGTTTAAGGAGCTCTTTGATTCCCTCCTTGACGAAAAGCACGGTGGCTTCAAGCCCACAGATAAGCACCCTCCCCCAGATCTGGATGCCAGCAAGGTACGCTTCAACACTGAGCTCGCGTGATATCTCGCTTGACTGCTAAGCCGGGATATGAGCCTGTCAACTGGTCGATTAATCTGATTTCTGCTCTTTCAGCTGGTTGGCGGTGAATTTGACGAGAAGTACGTTCGCTCGTGCCGAGTGCGCACTGGCCGCAGCGTAAAGGGACTGTGCCTGCCCCCAGCCATCTCTCGTGCTGAGAGGCGTGAAGTTGAGAAGTGCATCGTGACTGCTCTGGCTGGTCTCAAGGATGATCTCGCTGGCACATACTACCCTCTTGGCAAGATGACCCCAGAGCAGGAGAACACTCTCATTGCTGTTCGTCATTTAATCTTTATCGTAAATTATTCTAATAATAAGATAAAAGAGAATAATATGATCCTAATTAGCTATTAATTATGCATATAATTATATTGGTTCAGGATCACTATCTGTTTCAAAAGCCAACCAGTCACCTCATGGTTGACTCTGGTTCGGCTAGAGAATGGCCAGAAAGTCGGGGTATATGGTAAGAAGTGTGGACAACTGTTTCTATTAGGATTTCATTGGAATATGGTGAAGGTCATCTTTTTTGAAAAATCTTGATCCCGGTTTTATATATTCTCCAAAAAAAAAGCAATTCATTAACATGGTTAATGTAATTGTAATAATCTTTAATATACGAGCACAGCATACTGGCGACCAAAATCATAAATGTTTCAGTGTTAATTCTGCTTAAGAAAGCCCAAAGAAAGGCCAAATTCCCCATGAAGTAGCATTTATTGGAGTTTTCTTCATGTGTTAAGAATGCTCTGTGACTCAAACGGACTGAAATTCGATCAGTCTACCAATAATACACCAGTTGTATAAGCAAAATATTTTTACAATCAAACTTTTTTGGGTGAACTGAATGTGGATAAATGTTCTGTGTCTTTTCGTACGCTTGGGTATCATTGATGAGAAAGACGTAGATAGTGAATTCTACAATGACCCAATGCCGCCATAGTTGGTCAAATATATTCTCGGGAGTCAAATATTGTGTTGGTCATTTTGCAGGATCATTTCCTGTTCCAAAAGCCCACTGGTCACTTGATGGTCAACTCTGGTGCCGTCCGTGACTGGCCTGATGCGCGTGGTATCTGGTGAGTTGAGGGGCTTTATAATTAAATTCCTTCGGGGTCATGTAATTCGCCCTTTTTGAAATCTGCCCTCAAATCCCAGTGACGAATCATTAGTGACATTAACTGTGTCGTGTAATTTGCTCTTTTCGTTAATCCGCCTGCTTACCTGGGGATGGATTAATGGGGTCTGACTGTAATCGTGTGCTTAGGTGTGGTTTAAAATGCATGGGTGATGAGGTATTTTCTATTCAAGCACCCCAAAGCAACCTTATATTATAACATACAATTTTATAGTAATTTTTCATGATTTGAGAATTACACTCTGGCGTGTGTTGCAATGTATGACGTGGTATTCATGGTTACAGGCACAACAATGAGAAGACCTTCCTGATCTGGATCAACGAGGAGGACCATTGCCGTGTGATCTCCATGCAGAAAGGAGGCAACCTGAAGGCTGTCTTTGAGCGCTTTGGACGTGGTCTGACCCAGATTGAGACCCTGATGAAGTCCACCGGACGTGAGTTCATGTGGAGCCCTCGTTTGGGATACCTCTGCGCCTGCCCCAGCAACATCGGAACTGGTCTACGTGCATCCGTGCACATCCAGCTGAAGGGACTGTGCAAGGTATGAGCTCTGAGGTTTCTTCCATCCCATGGATAAACTCGTCATTCAAACAGCGTGATGACTTTGATGATATCGTGGTTGGCTTGGACCTCCAGAAGAGAGGATCTGGCGGCGAGCATACCGCTGCTGTCGATGACGTTTACGACATCTCCAACCGTGCTCGTTTAAAGAAGTCTGAGGTGTGTTTGATCAAATGTTAAACCCAATGTGGGATTACTTCTGCTTTATCTTCCAGCGCGAGTTTGTTCAGCTCCTCATCGATGGTGTCAATAAGCTGATTGAGATGGAGAAGCGACTGGCGGAGGGCAAGTCTATCGATGACCTCATCCCCAAGAAGAAGTAGATCTCTTACTTTGTGAAGAGTCGCGATTTGAGCCACGCTTAGGAGTCTCTTAGGTGGAATCAATCTTGACTTTTTAATTCTTGTTTTCTTCCTGTTCCTCTTTATTCCTCTTGGAAAATTGGAAACATCTTTTGTTGGAATAAACTTACCTCTCCTCTCCCACGAGTGGAAAAAGTGTTCTAATGCAGTCTTTATTATTATTTTTTTGTAAGTTATAATTAATGTATGGATGCTACAAAGAAATAATAGACGTACATGTATGCATAAATGGAGTAGGAACAATTATATGCTGGTGGATAATAGGAAATATTTGAAGCCTTAATTGGAAATTTTCTGAAAGTCCGGAATGGCTTTTCTAGTTCTGGAACCAACCCCCCACCCTCACTTATTTATTTTTGTCTGGAAAAAAGTTTGGATATTAAATTTTCGTGTTGAGTCCTTTCGCGAGGATTCAAAGTTTTAAGGACACTTCTTCAAGTCTGCATCAAACGATTTTCTATGGACGCAGTTCATGCAATGCTCACCCATGTTAATTAACCAATGGGGAAATTACTCCTGAGCAGCGAACGATATGTTTTAGAGTTGAGGTAAACGATGAAGGCAGTGAACTGAGGATGCTACGCAAGCTGCAAGAGAGATTTCCACTGAAATATGCTGTTCTGGCTTAAGTGTCCCCTCGAGAAATGTAAGTCCTACTGAGTGTACTGGCAACTTTGAACGAGTATTGCAAATTTTATTATTAAATTGGTGAAAAGGATTGATCGATCGAGGCAAAAGTTTTGTGATGCTCTGCAGATTTCATTCTGAGAATTCTTGAGAAACTTTGTTCCACACATTCAACTTCAGTGTACAGTTTGATCCATGGCAAATGAGGAAATTCAGAGTCGACTTTTTTTTCTATATGAAATATGAACACGTGATCTCCAAGCAGATCAGAATTTTTATCGTTTCAAATTTTCCATTCATTAATAACTTAATCTTCTATAATGATTGTGTGATATTCACATTATGCTAATACTACGTCTGGTGCTTTTAGCTAGCTATGAACGCAAGTAAGTTTACAAAACGGTCCCGGAAATTTTTAATTGCATCCTGGAAAAGTCCGTTCTTTTTTGGAATCATTTGAAGGCTGGTTATGGATAATAGGAATCATTTGAAGGCTGGTTATGGAGAATAGGAATCATTTGAAGGCTGGTTATGGAAAATAGGAATCATTTGAAGGCTGGTTATGGAGAATAGGAATCATTTGAAGGCTGGTTATGGAGATTAGGAATCATTTGAAGGCTGGTTATGGATATCAGGAATCATTTGAAGGCTTGTTATGGATATTAGGAATCATTTGAAGGCTGGTTATGGAGAATAGGAAGCATTTGAAGGCTGGTTATGGATATCAGGAATCATTTGAAGGCTGGTTATGGATATCAGGAATCATTTGAAGGCTGGTTATGAATATTAGGAATCATTTGAAGGCTGGTTATGGAGATTAGGAATCATTTGAAGGCTGGTTATGAAAAATAGGAAGCATTTGAAGGCTGGTTATGGAGAATTGGAATCATTTGAAGGCTGGTTATGGAAAATAGGAATCATTTGAAGGCTTGTTATGGATATTAGGAATCATTTGAAGGCTGGTTATGGAGAATAGGAAGCATTTGAAGGCTGGTTATGGATATCAGGAATCATTTGAAGGCTGGTTATGGATATCAGGAATCATTTGAAGGCTGGTTATGAATATTAGGAATCATTTGAAGGCTGGTTATGGAGATTAGGAATCATTTGAAGGCTGGTTATGAAAAATAGGAAGCATTTGAAGGCTGGTTATGGAGAATTGGAATCATTTGAAGGCTGGTTATGAAAAATAGGAATCATTTGAAGGCTTGTTATGGATATTAGGAATCATTTGAAGGCTGGTTATGGAGAATAGGAAGCATTTGAAGGCTGGTTATGAATATTAGGAAGCATTTGAAGGCTGGTTATGGATATCGGGAATCATTTGAAGGCTGGTTATGGAGATTAGGAAACATTTGAAGGCTGGTTATGAAAAATAGGAAGCATTTGAAGGCTTGTTATGGATATTAGGAATCATTTGAAGGCTGGTTATGGAGAATAGGAATCATTTGAAGGCTGGTTATGGAAAATGGGAATCATTTGAAGGCTTGTTATGGATATTAGGAATCATTTGAAGGCTTGTTATGGATATTAGGAATCATTTGAAGGCTTGTTATGGAAAATAGGAATCATTTGAAGGCTGATTATGAAAAATAGGAAGCATTTGAAGGCTTGTTATGGATATTAGGAATCATTTGAAGGCTGGTTATGGAGAATAGGAATCATTTGAAGGCTGGTTATGGAGATTAGGAAGCATTTGAAGGCTTGTTATGGATATTAGGAATCATTTGAAGGCTGGTTATGGAGAATAGGAAGCATTTGAAGGCTGGTTATGAATATTAGGAATCATTTGAAGGGTGGTTAAGGAGAATAGGAATCATTTAAAGGCTGGTTATGGATATTAGGAATCATTTGAAGGCTGGTTATGAAAAATAGGAAGCATTTGAAGGCTGGTTATGGAGAATAGGAAGCATTTGAAGGCTGGTTATGAATATTAGGAATCATTTGAAGGGTGGTTAAGGAGAATAGGAATCATTTAAAGGCTTGTTATGGATATTAGGAATCATTTGAAGGCTGATTATGAAAAATAGGAAGCATTTGAAGGCTGGTTATGGAGAATAGGAAGCATTTGAAGGCTGGTTATGGAGAATAGGAAGCATTTGAAGGCTGGTTATGAATATTAGGAATCATTTGAAGGGTGGTTAAGGAGAATAGGAATCATTTAAAGGCTGGTTATGGAAATTAGGAATCATTTGAAGGCTGGTTATGGAGATTAGGAAGCATTTGAAGGCTGGTTATGGAGAATAGGAAGCATTTGAAGGCTGGTTATGAATATTAGGAATCATTTGAAGGGTGGTTAAGGAGAATAGGAATCATTTAAAGGCTGGTTATGGATATTAGGAATCATTTGAAGGGTGGTTAAGGATATTAGGAATCATTTAAAGGCTGGTTATGGATATTAGGAATCATTTAAAGGCTGGTTATGAAAAATAGGAAGCATTTGAAGGCTGGTTATGGAGATTAGGAAGCATTTGAAGGCTGGTTATGGAGATTAGGAAGCATTTGAAGGCTGGTTATGGATATTAGGAATCATTTGAAGGCTTGTTATGGAGATTAGGAAGTATTTGAAGGCTAGTTTAGGAGAATAGGAAGCATTTGAAGGTTGGTTATGGAAAATAGGAAGCATTAGAGGGCTGGTGGTGGAGAATATGAAGCATATGAAGGCTGCATGTGCAGATTAGGAAGCATTTGAATGCTAGTTATAGAGAATAGGAAACATTTGAAGGCTATATGTTCACTCAAGTTCATACATCATTACCATCAAAGGCTCTGGTTGACTTATGCTGACGTCTTTTGTATTGACTAGTTTCTCCTCAGAATCCTCGCAGTGACATTGCCAAATCTAAAAATTGCTTGTTGCCGTCAAGCAGTAATTTTCACTGATTGACCATCTTTCCATTTTTCCATTTGCCTCGATTTCTCAATTGAAACTCAACTGTGTTGAAAACATGAATGCTGACAGCCTCGGGTTAAGTGATGTGTAATCTGGGGCATTGTTTACCTCCCAAGCAGTCTTTTAAGCAATCTTACCTTCCATCTTAGGCGAGCCTCTCGCATCAGAACCCACCCCCTTCCGGAACTGGTGCATTTTTCTGCACGTGACCTTATTTTGCAAATATTCTGAATTTCATGAGTTTGTAGTATCTGCCATCATGGTTGGGTAATTACAAGAAATTCACTCCTGGGTCAGGAGTTTGTGAACGGCTGCCTGGGAACTTTATTTACATTCTGCATGACAGAATTGTACTACCTCAATAATCAAATAATTACATTGTACCTTGCTCTCCCTATAGGGAAATTAATCCAATCTTAGAGTTGTAGTCATAGAGCTGAAAGTGTTCATTGGTCGATATTTGCTTTATTTAAGGGGATCAATTAATCCTCATTTCGTCTGAATTTTTCAATCAGCAACGACCTACGATGTGTCTCCTTTTGATTTGAAGATTTTACTTAAAATATTATAGCATCAAGGTTTAATGGAATTAACTACTTGATCCTGGATTATGGACTTACAAAAGTTTCTTTAGCATTTCAAAGATTTCGAACTCGGAAATCTTTAGAATAGGAATAATATTACAGAAGGTTATGAAATATTACACAAGCTAATAAATGTCGCGACGATGATAGCTATATACACCCTGTGGTAACTAATCAGAATACTGATCAGAATTCAGTGAAAGTCGTTGCTATTGGCCATCGTGAATCGTTTGCACACAATTATATGTGCATGTACACAATGCATGCCAATTAAAATTTCAACATTTGAACAGACGTACTGTCAGCAAGTCAACGACATTGTACTTGTCAGCTATTCTGGACGGGAATGATTCTTTGTAAGTCTGCCCGTTTCTGACCAGAGGCGATGAAGGATTTCAACTTTGGTTACATCTTTCATGTAGAATTAGGTTCTTGCATGGAGTATGAGTATAATGAGATGCATATTCCTCAGAGGGGCTATGCGTTGATGGACGTGCGTCATTTTTATAGGGAGGGGGAACTGGTTACAAATGGACTTTGAGTCGTTATTTGATGCACCAAAAATGATTCATATGCCTGGCCCACACAAGGAATATCATCGCTAACGATTTCGCGGGAGATATATTGCTAATTAGGCGTGACGTCAGACGCTGTGATGAAACACGGAGTTGCCCATCTTTTACAATGGGCCTCGTCATATCACCATGTCCTGCTACTAAACCCCTGGATATTGTTTTTATTTCCTTTTCGGAAATAGTTAGAATAATCATTTTGCCACCAGTCAGGCGCGAAAAAGGATATTTTTCGATAGTTTTCTTATTTTAACAAGCGATTTTCTAGGCCACCTACCATGGTTTCTCATCCTGAAACAGTAAAAAGGTCAGCCAGAGTGCACCACGCATGCGCTTTCGTTTCGTAAACAACAAAGATGTCCTTTTATGGCGAAGATGATCTGCTCTGATTGGCTGAAATCGATAACTTCACGAGGGGAACGGGACCAATCACGGCAAGCCCTCAGCTGACGTTTGCCTCCTATACTTTGCAATGGAAGCCATTCTCCCATAGGCGCAATGCTAACCCCGATATTCGGAATGCATTATTTCCTTACGCTTGCATCCAGGCATGGTGTTATTGGTACGGAATGCTATCAATTGGTGCTATGAGTCAATAGAACATCACTTAAAATTTAGTTCCCCATCCCTTTAAGCTTTTTTGACCATTTTTGTGTGAACAATAGTTTACTAAGATTCAATGAAGATTCGATCCAAACGCTAAGCAATATCAGCATGCTTTGAGTTCTCTCTGAACAGGAGTTTATTTAAATCAATTAAATAATTTATAGCACTTAGTGTTGCACCCATGCATATTCTAACCATGTTGAAATTTTGAATGAATATTGATTATAATATAAATATTAAGTAGCAACAAAATGCGTTGTACTTTGTTTCCACACATGAAAGTGGGGAGGTAAGTTTATTACAACAATAAATAAAGATGCATGAATGTATCTAACAAAAAAAGGTACAACATCGCCCCTAAACGGATCCACACGCAGTCATAAGCCGGGGGACCTTTAAAGATACACATACGTTCTTAAAGTTTTCTGTGTGTTTGCTGTCAGTTTTCCAATCATTGACAAAGAGATGATGAATGAACAAGAAACGGAAATTCAAGATGGACTCCAAACTAACCCAGTCCACCTAAGAGACGCCTATGCGTGGCTCAAATCGCGACTCTTTACCAAGTAAGAGATCTCCTTCTTGGGGATGAGGTCGTCGATAGACTTACCCTCCGAAATTGACGTTATAACATAAGGTTGCTTTGGGGTGCTTGAATAGAAAATACCTCACCACCCATGCATTTTAAACCACACCTAAGCACACGATTACAGTCAGACCCCATTAATCCATCCCCAGGTAAGCAGGCGGATTAACGAAAAGAGCAAATTACACGACACAGTTAATGTCACTAATGATTCGTCACTGGGATTTGAGGGCAGATTTCAAAAAGGGCGAATTACATGACCCCGAAGGAATTTAATTATAAAGCCCCTCAACTCACCAGATACCACGCGCATCAGGCCAGTCACGGACGGCACCAGAGTTGACCATCAAGTGACCAGTGGGCTTTTGGAACAGGAAATGATCCTGCAAAATGACCAACACAATATTTGACTCCCGAGAATATATTTGACCAACTATGGCGGCATTGGGTCATTGTAGAATTCACTATCTACGTCTTTCTCATCAATGATACCCAAGCGTACGAAAAGACACAGAACATTTATCCACATTCAGTTCACCCAAAAAAGTTTGATTGTAAAAATATTTTGCTTATACAACTGGTGTATTATTGGTAGACTGATCGAATTTCAGTCCGTTTGAGTCACAGAGCATTCTTAACACATGAAGAAAACTCCAATAAATGCTACTTCATGGGGAATTTGGCCTTTCTTTGGGCTTTCTTAAGCAGAATTAACACTGAAACATTTATGATTTTGGTCGCCAGTATGCTGTGCTCGTATATTAAAGATTATTACAATTACATTAACCATGTTAATGAATTGCTTTTTTTTTGGAGAATATATAAAACCGGGATCAAGATTTTTCAAAAAAGATGACCTTCACCATATTCCAATGAAATCCTAATAGAAACAGTTGTCCACACTTCTTACCATATACCCCGACTTTCTGGCCATTCTCTAGCCGAACCAGAGTCAACCATGAGGTGACTGGTTGGCTTTTGAAACAGATAGTGATCCTGAACCAATATAATTATATGCATAATTAATAGCTAATTAGGATCATATTATTCTCTTTTATCTTATTATTAGAATAATTTACGATAAAGATTAATTGACGAACAGCAATGAGAGTGTTCTCCTGCTCTGGGGTCATCTTGCCAAGAGGGTAGTATGTGCCAGCGAGATCATCCTTGAGACCAGCCAGAGCAGTCACGATGCACTTCTCAACTTCACGCCTCTCAGCACGAGAGATGGCTGGGGGCAGGCACAGTCCCTTTACGCTGCGGCCAGTGCGCACTCGGCACGAGCGAACGTACTTCTCGTCAAATTCACCGCCAACCAGCTGAAAGAGCAGAAATCAGATGAATCGACCAGTTGACAGGCTCATATCCCGGCTTAGCAGTCAAGCGAGATATCCAATATTGATCATTTGAAGTATGTGGTCAAGGATGAAATCTCCTAAAAATTTTCTCATGGTGCGATCAAAACAGAGGCAATAATCAAGCCCCTGGAACCCTTGTCTCCCGCCGCAGGACGCCCAGGCACGGCAAAACAACTTCTCCATTTGCCTCAGGGGGATTCCGGGAGGGAAGTATGTTCTCAAAACTCCCATAATTATGTTCGTGGCAGAGGTTCACAGGGTGCTTGTTTCATCAAATAATAATTAGCTGCCACAACATTTTCAAAGGGGCACTTGGAACACTGAGTCAAATCCTATCAACTTCAAATAACTTACATGTATATGGCTCTTGTCGAGGACCTACATACCGCAGTAATTGACCGGACACTTACTTGCTTGAAGAAGAACTGAAGAATGAACCTTACTTGTTGCTGCCACCGGGAGAAACAGTTACGTAACGGCTTATAAGGGTTGCAAACTACATAATCCCAATGTCATCTTGCTCATGCACAGAGAACGAAGGTTGAATAATGTTTTCCTTGAATTTCGAGAAGATTGGCAAAATGTGAAGGACTATTTCATTCTATTCACAATTAATAAATCAATTATAGTCATGTACTCTGCAGCACGAAGTCACAGGAAAGTCACGATAACACAATTGTATACGCAAAAGAATATCATTATGTGGAAAATATGAACTGAGTTGCAGTGTCCACGTGCTAATATCAATGTATATATGTATCATAGAGGAAGAATAATTACCGGTGTTCTTCGTATATATTGTATTGCATCGTATGTTCGTTGGTTGTATTTTCGATCGAAGCCTTAACGATGGCTGAGTGGTTAGGCTCGAGACAGGGAGCTTGCAGGTTTGAGCCCCGCGCGAACTGAGCAAGGTCGGTTGGTTGGTCACCAGCTATATTTAAGGAATGTTACTGATTACTTTACTTAAATTAGGCATCCGGTATTTATGGAGGAGATCGAGAGGAATTCCAAGCAAGGAATCTGAGTTCTCAGAGTTGAATTTGAAGCCCGTGCGTTATGATGGTCAACAACCAAGATTATTCTACATGACTCGACATCATAATGTACCTCACATTGTGTATCACTGTATCTCAATGACAATAAAAAGTTTATTATTACGTATGTCTACTGCAAGTTGTTTTTAGGGTTGAGCATATTTTACAAGTTGTATGTAATTAATACCGGGAGTAGTACACTTGCACTTGGTAATTGCACTTGCAAATGGTATGTTGTGTCTTAATGCACGAAAGGCTAATAATAATAATAATAATAATAATAATAATAATAATAATAATAATAATAATAATAATAATAATAATAATAATAATAATAATAATAATAATAATAATAATAATAATAATAATAATAATTATTCGTATCAATTCATAATATAATAATAATAGCAACACGCAGCGGTCTCTCTCCTGAATACCAATACATCTTTCCATTCTATTGAAACAGGTGGTAGTGGCATTACGTTCAGTGTTCCGAACTTTCCTGGAAAGTTTGCATGGTTCCTGAATTAAGCTGATTGAGGTATTCACCAAATGGAGTCTGAGATTCTAGGGACTGTAGCCACGTGATTACGTTACGTAATATTTAGAATTAAATATGCGAGTCTACTGCTTCATCCTATGGCTGCACATTCATACATTTATTAATGCAATGCAGTTATTTTAGTTTTGTAGCTTTTGTTACTGGCGACAGCCATGCAGTTTATAGGATGAGGCTCTATGTCTGCGTTCGCAACCACGCTCGGCTGGAGAGTCTATTTTTTTTTTAGATGATCGACTCCTGTGTTTCAGCAATGCAGTTGCCGTAGCAACCACTCTTGGAAATCCAATATCGCTCGAGCAGATGCACATGCGAACGTGTTCTAGTTATCGCATTGCTCATTTGTATCCAGCAATACAACACTGCGCGGACTGCATGAAGGTGTAACACATAAGCAAGAATCAATCAGAGATATGACCAAGGAAACTAACATATTTGCAGTAATGATGCCAAACTATAGTGTATGCTTCACTTTATGATTTACAGCTGAATTGCGCAACCAATGAGCTATATAGATATGCATTTCCACCTGACATGACTTTACAATATCATTTAATGTATAATGAAAACCAATGCAATCCAACAATTACAAGGATTGTTAATACTACCGCATACAGGTTGTGCGGAACAATCCAATGCGGCACATGGTCAAACTCAATCTGCATGTTGACAGAAGTTGACATATTTATGGCTTTATCAGAGGTCAGCTGGGCTCAGCTCAGTAGACTTGCTATGTGCCGTGGAATTATAAAGAAAATAAGCTAAGCCAATTATCATTGCAGTAAACCACCAGACAGTCAATTAAACAATGTCATAATTGACCAAATTTGATGGCAATAAAAGTTTAATGATCAAACAAATTCAAAATAATAATCAATTTTGCAATGAAATGCTTTAATGACCACAATGATCTTGAACTTCAAGCAACTTCATTTAAAATCAGGATTTCGTAAGAGGTATATGCGTGGCATATACTTAGTACTCTGCGAATTTCAAGTCCACAACTTACATAACCATAGAGATATCGGCATTTGAAAAAATCATAATTGCTATTATGCGAGATTACGCAAGAACGGTGCATCTAAGAGCAAAAATACTTCCAAGCTTTATTTTACATATTGATGCACTGAATCATTTGATGCCAGTTACAAGTCGCTAGCATTACTAGTCAATGAGTTATTGGCGATCGAGTTTTCAACTTTGAAAAATCACTGCGACCTTGACCTTTAACCTTTGACCTTCAAATTTTCAGTGTTAATCCAAAATAACTTGCTTCATTATTAAGTGCAACTTACTAATTGACAGAATTCAAAATATTCAGTACCAAACTTTGTTTAACGGAATACCGAAGCAATGAAATTGGCTAAGTGTTGCCTAATATGTGTTCCGACCGAAAACACACAAATATTCTGAATTATCACATTTCCTGCTAAGACTCGACAGCACACGTAGTATGCGACTCAGAAAAGGTACAAAATTCACAAAATTTGAAATAATCATCAATTTATGCAATTAAATGCTTTAATTACCACAATGACCTTGACCTTAATGCAAGTTCATTTAAACTTATAATTACATAAGATGGCTATACTAGCAATATACTCTGCAAAATTCAATGCCACAACCCGCTTAACAACCAAGATATTTGCATTTAAAAAAGTCGTAATTACTATTATGCAAGATTACACAAGAACGGTCTATCTAGGAGCCATAATACTTCCGAGCTTTATTTCACATATTGATGCACTGAATCATTTGATGCCAGTTACAAATTTTCCTTAAAAAAAATGAAAAAAAAAAAAAAAAACGTTAAGTAACATAAGAAAAATTTTTAATTGAAAATTTTCCTTAAAAAACACGTAAGGTAACATAAGGAAAATTTTCCTCAAAAAAAACACGTAAAGTAACAAGGAAAAATTTTAATTGATAATTTTCCTTAAAAACACGTAATGTAACATAAGGGAAAATTTTAATTGAAAATTCTCCTTAAAAAAACACGTAAAGTAACAAGGAAAATTTTTCATTAAAATTTTCCCTAAAAAAAAAAAAAAACAAAAAAAAAAAAAAAACCAAACACGTTAAGTAACATAAGGAAAATTTTTAATTTAAAATTTTCCTTAAAAAACATGTAAAGTAACAAGGAAAATTAAAAAAAAAAATCAAAAATCAAAAATAGGGTAAGCAGTGCCCATCAATATAGGTAAGCAGTTGGTCGTCAAATTCATCAAACAGCAACCATAACCTACCTGTTGGACTCAATGGTAATGCGTTGGACTTTCAATCCACGGGTAATGGGTTTGTTTCCCCTGGATGATTACATTCTAACGTACAGTTTCTATGGAGTATAATGGAGACCTTGGTCATTGATTGGTTACGTGTGTAACCAATGATTTAAGAATTCGTAGTTCACGGGCATTGCTTACCCGCATGCTTAACTTCGCTATTCCTCAAGAGGCGACGATGAACTTGATGAAATTTGCAAAATCCAACTTGTTTGGGATTGTTAGAGATGCTGGCAGTGACGAAAATGAGAACTCTCTGCCAATCTTAATTCGAGACATGAGGACCCAAACGGACTTATAATTTATCACCATATAATATAATATACATGTATATTATATGCACCTCATTTATGGACATGCCAGCCACCGTGAAATGAAATGAATGCATCAGTTCATTGATGATGTCCTTTAGGATCATAAGATATAATCACTGCTTATGATGGGCACTGTGACCAGGATCCCTGACCTGGTCACATGATCTTATGCATCTGACAACGCTAATACCATAGAGGAAGAATAATAGTTCTTCCTCTATGCTAATACTATGCTATTATTATGCTATTACTATGCTATTACTATGCTATTACTATGCTAATACTATGGTTGGGGCCAATAATTAAATCCTGCAAGGATGCCATACACCAGACAATGGGCTCAAGAGCTAATGAAAATAAATGATTTAAACTGTAACGATGAGTTTGTGTTTCCTTTCATGTTACATTATTATGGTTGCATAGTTGCTAAAATCACTACCAATATATACGTTTGTCTGTTCTCGTTGGTACATGCACAAGCCCTGGTTTTTCTTTATTTTCATCGTTGAATTCATTTGAAACTTTTGTGAAGTGGATTATTTGTACCAAAATTTTGGGATAAAAACCCTAAAGTTTGAACCAATTCGTGCTTCCTGGTGCCATCCCTAGCCACCGAAATACGAAAATTTTCCCTGCAAAGGCCATATGGAGGGGGCCACCCCATCCCTCACCCACACCCGTCAGCGATATCATTCATCTCCGTTTTTGCCCTGGACAAATTACCATATGTTGCGAATAATTGCATTGTGTGTTCTATGTTAGGCTGCAGCAACCCTCGCAAAAGTATGTAGCCTAGGCATATGGCCTATTGACCTAATTGTATACTTGTGAAGTCAGTTATAGGACATAGTCACATACGGGAGTACCAGTATTGACTGGAATTGTGTGCACTGAAATTGAGTGAAAACTAACAATAATTATAAAAACTAGTATATATCCCCATCTTGACTGAAAGTAAACATAAAAATGAAAGAAGCGAGAATTTATTGTTTTAACCAACACGCTCCTGCAACTACGAACACTCACGGTTATTTCAACACATCAATTTAAAAATGCTCGTAACCTATTAATTTTGTTGACGAATGCAGCACAATAATAAATCCCACTAAATAAGAATCGATATATCGCGGCACAGAGAGGGAGCAAATGCCGGTAGCAAAGTGCTACTGTAGTCTGTGCTAAAAAGAGCGAAGCCTTCGATCGAGGAGCGAACGACCACGCCAGCCTCATCGCACACCCGGCTTAGAAGCACGTGTTTCATTCGCTGTTGCAAGAATATCGTGGAATAAAGTGATATTAGCAGGTGAATATAGCACTGTCTTTGAGGGAGGGGCCATTTAAGGTGTTACTGGACATAAACGTGGTCAAATAACGTTTGAAATCTGCAGATATATTATATTGTGGTGGAATCTCTGAATATCTCTGTTCTGTTACGTTATGAATGGCTATAATCCCGACTCTTTGTCGACCGATATTCATATTGAAGGCTGTTAATATGTCGTGACAAGGTGGTTCCTGGTTTTTATGTAATCAGGATGCGAGTTAATTGAGTGATTGCTATAGTATTAGATTTCTTCGGCCTTGACATTGATGCGTTATGATCGCCACCTCTGTCGGTACAAATTTTAATCCGTCAATCCGTTACACGGATTTCTCTAAGGCAATAATATTCTCTCTTCTGTTCGTATAATCAATATTTATTTTCCAACATAGCCACGTGCAGTCTTTTCTATAGCTTTGATCAAATCAGAACACACGATTTGCAAGCTTGATTAGGCAGCCATCTATTGTTAACATCGTTATCTCCAAGAAGTAGGTCATCAGAGGTCATCCAGATTTCAATGTCAAAGTAAGGTCACGAGGTCATGGTTAAGTGCGCGAGTGGGCTTTTAAATGGATAATAATTATTACGTTCATTTCTGGTTTCGAAAGAAAAATTATTCATATTAATTTATAATTACATTCACAGCACACATGATATCGAATTGATGAATGCACACACAGATATGTAGCAATACTTCTGCACTCAATATGGGACGCTGATGGGACGTTATGATTTCAGACACCTCATCGGTCATTAGTATAAAGTGCGTTATGATTGAGTTCACCATGTTGCTTAATCTCGTTCCAAGACTCCTATTGCATCACCGCCACAGATTATGGCTATATGGAGTTACATGTTGCTTGGCTGTGCAGTCAGCAATGTGTGGAGTACAAAAGCCGAGTGACGGAGTCCTCGGTGCAAACCGACATAAATCGTCAGTTGCGCTTTTATTCAAGTTAACGCTCCACGCAAAGAGCTTAGCAAATTACATAATATATTGAGTATATCAGTATCCCGCGCTAACGGATCGAGTTAAGATTTTGTATACAATGAATCAATATCTTCTACAACTGGTTACAGTCGACGCGGTATATTTTTCTCCATTGCACGCAGCGTTTTCTTCCACCGCTGAGCCCTCTGCCTGTCTCTTCCCCAGGCTGCTCCCGTCATGGCCTCCCGTCTGCTCCGGAGGGTCTCGACCCTCGTGCGCGGTGCTTCGTCCTCCCAGAGGTGCATCAGCTCCAACTCCATCAGTCAAGATGTTCCCGTGCTGTCGTGGAATGAGTGGGACCCCTTAGAGGAGATTGTTGTGGGAAGGGCAGAGGGCCAGCGGATCCCGTTCCTGCACCCGGATCTCAAGGTCAGCAGCATTTTGTTTACGTATTATTTTGTATATATATTTAGTTATTTAGCATTCTTTATTGCTTTGGATATTCACTATTTAGCACTGATTCGATGAAACATTCTTCATGCCATTAATTTCTCAGGTCATAGTGACGGGTAAAGTGCGAGGATCAATGAAAACATTATTATTTAAATGAATATTTTACATCTGGCTCATTAAAATATAATAAACGTGTTGATTAGTGCAGTCCAAGAATGAGTAGAACTTGAACAAATTTTCTTTTCTTTTTAATAATTGGTCCAACCATCCCAAATATGCTGTCATGAAGGATATTTTCTTAGGCCAAGACAGGTCCGGATGCGTGGAAGTGGCTGCAAGAGAACGGAGGAAAACCTCACGATCCAGAAGCCGTGAAGAAAGCTTCGGCACAAATTGAAGAGCTGTGTAATGTGCTGAGAGGTGAAGGGGTCAAAGTGCAACGCCCTGAACCCATGCGCTGGGACGAGATGGGAACATTCAATACGCCATACTTTGAGGATGGAGGTGTGTTGATCTATTCTCTTACCTGGATCACACTCTGAATGATTCTGTTTTGCAGGTCTTATGAATGCCTGTCCCAGAGATGGACTCATGGTTGTCGGAGATGAAATCATTGAGGCTCCCATGGCATGGAGATCTCGCGTGTTTGAGTACTACGCCTACAAGAAGATGTTTGCTGAGTACTTCAAGCGAGGGGCCAAATGGACCGCTGCTCCTCGTCCAGCTATGGGCGATGACCTCTTTGTGAAGGTTGGTGTTTCACCGTGTTTCTTTGGTTTGAATTAAAACATTTTTCCAGGATTTCCCCTTTGAAGACTTGGAAGCGAGAGCCGCTATGGTTGCCAAGGGAGATTTTGTACTAACTGAAGCAGAACCTTGCTTTGATGCTGCTGATGCTCTACGTTTTGGTAGAGACATCATCATTTGCCTTAGTCATGTAAGCATCCTCATTATACTGCAGGAGAGGTTTAATAGTTGGATTAACACACCCGTATAAGTCAAGTACAAATGAGGTCGTAAGTGCCTCAGATTCACTTTGAGCTCCAGTTTTGAGGGAGCTGTTTAGCTCTGATTAAATTCCATACTTAGCAGGGCAATAATCCAAAGTGGATCATTGTAGCTTGCGTTGTATGTGTTATACGGTTAGGGCCTGATTCTTTGAGGAAATTTCCATGGGACATGTTATCTTGGCCTGGTTATTGATTGGGGTTGGGGGAAAAACTTCCCATCAACCGAAAGGGTTAGATGGAGCTTTAGAATGCAAGGTTGCCTCATACCTCATGAGTAGGTGCATTTCTTCAATGAAAATAGATTTCAACTTGTCTTGAGTGATTTTGGCAAAGCACAAACAGAATCACTTATCGACAGTCCCTTCTTTGACAATGCTGAAAATTGTGATTTTTTACGATCTATGTTATCAGAAATAATTACAGCTGGGAACGTAAATTATCTATATTTGCAAAAAAATTGCATTAAGAGCTGTATCATATACATATCTAATCCTGTTGAATATTTCAATGCTTCTCAATGGCGCGATGCATTTCTGAGGAAGTGTTACAAAACAGATTGCAGTGTGAAAACCACGCAAAGATGAGATAAATGAATACTTGGTGTGGATAGTTAAACATTTCATGCTGCTATTCCTGTCCTTTCTGTTTCAATTTCATTAACATTTTTGCTAATTTGTCTCAATTAATAGAGTGCACTCAAGATTCAAGTTGACTCATGGGAGTATCATGACTCCTTGTAGCTTTAGTTCAGGTTCTGATGTTCTAAATACCACAGTATTATATAGATTCAGATCCTCAAAAGTTAATAAGTTGCTTTCTGAAGGGCTTGAACTGACTTAACGTTTATCGAATGGATTGGTCAATATGATTAATTGGATCATATATTTGACCAATAATTCAGCTTTTAATTTTACCTGTTTAATCTCCAAAGCCAATAGTATAGTTTGAATTCAAAATAACAATTAAGGAAAAGACTAAAGTCTGAAATATTGCATCTAAAATTCAGTTGCAATTCAATAACTTGGTTGTGACGTTCAACCACTTTTTGATCCATGCACAGGGGACCAACCGCAGTGGCGTGGAATGGCTGAGACGGCATGTTGCCCACCACGGCATCAACGTCCACTCTCTGGTCTTCAAGGGTCTACAGAACTGTCATGCAGATGCCACTTTCATCCCACTCAGTATGTCATGAATATTCGATGAGCTTCATGAATATTCATATGATTATTTCAGAGCCTGGTGTGTTGGTTACTTGTCCGATGCGTCCTTGTTTGCTGGTCAATGATATTCCCACTGACGGTTGGGAGTGGTTCTCCAAGAGAGGATGGGAAGTTCATGAAGTGCCTGAGCCCGTTGTACTTAAAAGTAGGTTGGAAACAAAGTCTTGAAATTGAGAGTCAGGGGCCGATTCCAGAAAGAAACTTAAAGAGGACCTCTGGTTGTTTTGAACTAGTAATGGATGATAGAGGATACATCCCAGAAGACAAATACGCCTTTTGACTGACATATTTCTAGACAGTACGCTTGCTGTGGGTTAATTCCTAGATACAGCGATTTTGAGAGGTTTAAAATCTCGCTTTCTTCTCCCGTTTGATTTCATACCGTCGTGACGGCATAAAAGTAATTCTCCTATTGTTAACAATGGGAGCCGTCGCGTGAGCAGATCTTTCAGCAGTTCTCATAAAAGAAATCAGGGGCACCGGATAGCTCAGTGGGTTAAACCGCTGACTACAATCCAATGCTGACCGTGGGGGTTGAGGTCCCGGGTTCGAGACCCGATCAGGCCACGGCGTTATGATTGTGAATTATAATTGTAATTTGTTATTATTGTAATTCTTCGGTGACTCTGCAGAGCTGCCCAACTGCGTAACAAGGCCGGGCGTTGTGTACTACTGTCTATGGTGGTATGCAGGATAAAGAACCCTTGGGATTTATCGATAAGAGTAGGGGGAAACCCCGGTCCCGGGCCTTCTGTTCTGGCGCCGGTATCATCCGATCGGATTGGGTGTAGCCATAAAACCCCATCACTCACTCACTCATAAAAGAAATCTCGCACTCATCTTGTTTTAAGCTATTCTGCCTGAGCAGGAAATTTGTATTTTAATTTGTCTTGAATATCATTCACAGATGACCAAATTTTTCAAAAACGGTTTCTCGTCACTCAATAAAGCCCACAGAACCGATCTAAAAAGGTTCCGAAATGAACAGAGGTCCTCTTTAAGTGGTAAAACTAAGTTCGGGGGGAGTTAAGTTGACTAAAACAATTCCAGAAACAAACTAAAGTCCTCTAGATCCTGCAAAACTTAAGTGACCTCTCCATCTGACTTAAATCAAACTTAGTGAATTCAAGATGACGCCAATCAGAAGACGCCAGATTAATGCTATGGTGTCAACACCTAGAAGGAGCCTTCCAGACAGGAGCAATGCTCTGGAAGGCGTCCTAGAAGATACCTTAGTGCATCGATACAGATTTAGCGCAGATGGGATTTTGTTTTTGTCTACCGTTATCTCAAATCAACTGCAGCGTCCTAGCGGTCGGGGCTCACCGCTGCCTATTCTATTGGAAGTGTGTACATTCTTCCGGTTTGAGGCGTGCGACGTCTTTTACGATGTAATCGGGGATACAACAGACATAAAATTACCCTGATCACTCACATTTCGCGTTTGTGATGCTTTCGTTTTCTATAAAGTTTCGGAAAAATCATAAATAGTTCATAAAAGTCATGTTGGAAGGTACGTTTACCACTGATGAAATTTCCCGCCATGTCTTATACATTAATTCATTGGCAGATAGTCAAATCCGATTTACACTACTTAAGTTAAGTTCAGCTAAAATGCGTTTGTGGAATCTACTTAACTTGAAAACTTAACTTAACGCCTGGAGGACTTAATTGAGTCCCAAAGTTAAGTTTCTTTCTGGAACCGGCCCCAGATTATCAGCTACCTTTTTTATAGTTTTCAAACTTAATTTGTGTACTGGATATTGTTACCTGCTTATAATTATAATTGTGAAATTTGAGTAAGCAGGTTCTGATGATTGCTGAATATTGTTATGGGTAAATGTAGATTTATTACAGTGACTAAATTTCTGTCAAGTTAAGTAATTAATATATTACCAAAATACTTGGATTTGGATTAACTGTTTTTATTTACTTCAGACACGCACTATGTGAGCAAATGGGTTCACATGAACGTTCTGAGTATCGATGAGGAGCGTGTTGTCATGCAGAAGGGAGAAGAACCCCTGAAGAATTTCTTCATCAAGTTGGGCATGAAGCCGATTGAAGTAGATATTCAGCATGCCAATCAGCTTGGCGGGGCTTTTCATTGTTGGACCCTGGATATCAAGAGGAGAGGAACGCTACAGAACTACTTCTCTTGATTCCACCCTGTATTAGGAATTACTTTATTCCTTTTTTTTTTCCCGACTGATTCTCACTTAAAGAGATCGTTTAGTCTTTCTGATGTTTTACATTTCAACAATTACCCCAGCTAACAGTCATATTGACTGAGGCAGCAATCATTTGTGTAAATTCAGCCTACTTCGGTCAAATAAAGGTTTTTTTTCGTTATGAGTTTGTGATTCATTTTGTTTATTAGGATTTGTTTCAGATGTATGTCACGATATGTGCATGCATATTTTGGTGCTCTTATGTTCATGATGTAGTATTTTCCCTGGATATCAACAAACTGTTGTGCATGGGTAAATTGAGTACTGAGGTTTGAATTGTTAATTTGCCTACATGTATTAATGTACTACATTAATTAGTAAATTATGAATCCTTCATATATCGGTATATATAATATTTATTTAAAATAGTTATACAATACTGTAATTATGTGCGTGCAATATTATCACAGAAATTGGTTTGAAGACATAGATTCAATATGTGCATGCACTTATGTTGTATATGAGCTATAGAAAATATTGGTTCCTAATCGTTTGATTGCTAGGCATCACACTTGAGATCTTTTAATTATCATTGAATTAATTAAAATATAATTACTGAAGGGTCTCTTGAAATATGAAAAAATATATATCATAATATGGTGCGATCCTCCCGTCGGCTAAAAACTCACAACTCCACATAGAAACACCACGATTATAGCAGTTTTATCCCATGGATATGGTTATTCGTACGGTACCGTACGAATGGTTTCCAGCGCTATTCGTACGTTATTTTCGGGTGTTGTTAAAAACCATCCGAAACTTATTGAGACCAAATAAGTTTCGGGAGGTTTTTAGCAACACCCGAGAATAACGTACGAATAGCGCAGGAAACCTGAGTTAAATTTAAATCGGTCTACATGTATTAACATGCGGCTATTACTATAATTAAGCAATATCGAATTTGCAAAACTTGATATATTCTTATAATGCAAATGCCAATGTATTCTTTTACAAACTTTACATCCTTGGCGACTTGAAGATATATTACATAACATATGAGCATATATTTCGCATGCTGATGATGGCTGGTGTACCTTGCATTTTGATGTAATTATTCCATGCATTGTGTACACTGTCTCCCCAGGTATATAACACCATACTATAATTAGTCTCACTTGTGATTATGCAATACAGGTTTCACTACTCAGAAGCCAAATAAATACAAAACCAATATGGTAATTAACACTTGCATGATCAAAGAACGTATATGAGATTCTGATCTCAAATATTGAACGACGAGAACAACAAAATAAACAAAGAAATTTATTTGTTAGTTTAAATGCATTTAGGTGAACCAGATCAGAGCATTGATAGGATACCAAATCTGAGTTAGCATAATTAATAGGAAGCAAGAGAAGGTGCATTAAATGGTACATTGAAAACAATACTAGTGTGAGTTGAGTATTGGCAAGATTCTGCAGAAACAAGATGCATCTCATCGATCAGCAAATATGATGCAGTGAATGCATTTCAAGTCAGAGAGTAATTTACAAGATCTCTTCATCTTCAATTCCAATGAGCATCCACCTGGAATCAACAACAACAAAATATGATTAGAAAAATACGATGTGCGGTATTAGCACATTATGTGCGGAATTGGATTTGAGAATGGGGTAGAATAAATGGTTCGATATGGATATAATAATACCTTTCAGTATAACTATGAAAATGCACAAGCAAAGTCAAGGAAATTTAGGAATACCTAAAGGGTACAGATACAATAAACACTAATGGTATACTAACGCTATTATGCTAATATGCCCGGTGGGTTTTTGCAAATCCTTGTCGCCAATGTAAAGAGTGGAGACTCACCTGTGACCGACGACGGAGTCCTTGGTGACTGGATCATCGGCGGCGTAGTAAGTCTCCATGGGGAGGGACTGCACAGGCCTTTGATATGGCCCCACGTTGGGCACCAAAAAGCCTGGCATAGTGGCGCCACCAAATGACCACTGGCGGAACCACAGCCAGTGGATCATAACGCCCAACGCCCAACAAGAACATGAATGATAATATAAAAGTGAGAACACAACATAAGTTGATACTTTTGCTAGTGACTACATTATACATAGTATTAAAGGCAACAGTGGTGATAGAGATATAAGAATAATAGATAAAGAAAATGGCTGTATAGATATATACTAATTCTAATTTTGGCAAAAAAGGTGATACAGTATAAAAACAAAGGATAAAGGAACGAACTAGATAGAGAAAAGGCTAATTCCAATCTTGACAAAACATAAACAATACTGAAGCGGATACAAGTTTGGTTGTTTTTGACTAGGCAGGATTGAACATGTGTTGAATTACGGTGTGTTTGAATCTGGCTAAGCTGGCACTATTTCTAATGGCTTGTGGGATTGAGCTCCAAATACGAACACCAACATATGCTAGATTGTGTAATTTGACATTTGTACGGACATATTTTAGGACAAAATAGTTGTTTTCATGTGTAATCGTTTGTTGGGGGTTTGAGGGTAAGATTTCCATTTTGACTTTGTACATGAAAATTGCAATTTTAAGTTTGGTCAATTCCTGAAACTTCATATTCTTTTATCAAACAAGTGTTCACAGTGATCTAAGAAACCTAACCTATTCATAATTATTAGAGCCTTTTTTTGGATTAAAACAATTTTAGTCTTTTTTTGGATTAAAACAATTTTAATTAGTCAAGTTGCTAGGGTATATGTACTTCCCCATACTTCACATGAATAATAGTTAATAGCTAATAGACGAAGGACCAGAAAGTACTCGCAAGATCAGTGATTATTTTTTTCGCGTCAATTCATTGAAAGCCAATTTTAGAGGTGTTCGTTTAGATATGTTATAATTAAGTTGTTTAAAGCCTATTGTAAGACGTTCTATGGTTCGCAGGCATGGAATCTGCATTGATAATATATGTGTGAAATATAACAAAGGGATTTGCTTTCTTCCAAACCTTCCGTTGAGAACTCATCGCAATTTGTTACCCCCATTAATAGGCACTGCTCCTCTGAAACTTCAACTGTTAAATAGATTTCATCGTATGCATTGCATGAATGAATAAGTCATGTGTGGCACTACTAAAGTGAATGGGAATTACAATTTTCAGAACATAAATATCGTTTCAGATGCACCATGACTAAAACAAAGAAAGACTTCAAAGACCCCAACACGGGCAAGAAAGCGTTGACCAACTTCTTGGCCGGGGCTGTCGGTAAGTCACACCCCGCTGTCCATTCTCACCTTTTCTCACCCTAATTTCTCACCCAGGTGGAGCGGGATCTGCTTCTTTGTCTCACCCTCTGGATTCAGTGAAAGTCAAAATGCAGACGTTTCCTACCATGTATCGTGGGGGGCTCCACTGCATGCAGGAGGTCGTTCGGCAGGATGGCATCCGAGGCTTGTACAGGGGACTCACTCCTGGCGTCACTCTTAGCATGACTGAGGCCTCTATTCGATACATGATTTATGGTGTTTGCCAGGTATGAAGCAGGAAAGAGGATTTGATGTGTTTTTATTTACGATTAATTTTTTATTGCAGGATCTTGTACGCAAAGTGCTACATAAGGGATGTTCGGAAACCATGAGTGTATCCCACAATGCAGCGGCAGGAGGTTTAACCGGTTTCTTCGCAACTTTTGCTGCGTGTCCGATTGAGGTGGTTAAATGCCGAATGCAGGGAAGTCTGGAAATGAAAGGACAATCACATATGAAGTCAAAGTCAGTTTTTGTTCTGAGGTGTATTTGAATTTCTTTGTGATTTTTTTTTTCATTTATTTTTTCTTTAGGGGTCCTATTGGGGTGTTAGGTTACACCTTGAAAAACGAAGGCATCACAGGACTGTACCGTGGTTTTACCAGCAACGTTGCAAGGAATGTTCCCGGGGAACTCGTGTTTTTTGCTACTTACGAACAAATGCGGAAAGTGATGAAAAAACCCGGCCAAGTTAAAGATGATCTTGGTAGGCCTATTTCTCATAAATTCTCTTGATTACTGTGAATCTTTTCACGTGGATTCATTCTGCAGGTGCCTTGAAGTCTTTTATGTGTGGTTCATCCGCTGGTATTGCGTACTGGGTTTCCATTTATCCTTTGGATTCAGTGAAATCCAGAGTTCAGGTCCTGTCGGCCGAGGGTCAAGTGCAAGGATTGGCAAAGACATTTGTCAACATTTTGCGCACAGAAGGTGAATTTGAATCTGTATACGTGTACACGATAAATGTTGAAATTTCCACGGGGTGAATATTTCCATAATATTTGCTGCAGCTTAATTGACTGTAGAAATACTCCGTGTTGAAATTTCAACATTTTTCCGCCTTCAGTTACAATTTTTTTTCTATATGTTTGTATGTTTCATTTGATTTCTCCTTTTCAGGAATCCGTCCGCTCTACCATGGAGTTGGCTACAGCATCCCCAGAGCCATCATCGGCAGCGGATCGCATTTTGTTTTCTATGAAACGGCAAGAAAAATTCTCCTGCGCAAAGAACGAGAGGAAAGAGAAAGAAATGCTGATTGAAGAATTCTTAACAGAAATGCGATAAACAATTTTTTTTTCTTCTTTCTTTTTCTCCCGGATGCATAATGAATGTGGCTTTTGTATAGAAATTAAAAAAGTGAACTGAAGTTTTAATTTATTCTGAATTATAGGATGGGATTGTGTTCAGGAATGTATAATTGAACATGTCTTATTAGCTCATTTGTATTGGGTGGTTCCATATTTGATTAAGGTCGAAAACACATACACTTTAATTAATGAATGAAGAGAAACAAAAATATAGAAAACTAAAAATGGAGCCCCTCAATTAAAAGAAAAAAAAAGAAAAGAAAAGAACAAGAAATCAGTCAGAGACGTGGACAGGAATTTTTTGAAGTAATATATGGTGAAAAAAGCGTAAATACGTCTTAACGACCTTGACCTTGTAATGACATAATTTAGAAATTTAATAATTAAGACAGGACAATAATATTATCAACTATCATTGTAAATTACAGTGACATAAAAACAAGAAATATCGGTACAGACGGACAGACAAACAAACAGACAAAGCGATATATATATTTTTTTCAAAAAAAAAAAAAAAAAATCTATAAAAAAATCCTAACAAACATACAAAGCAACATAGGAAATTTTTTTCACAAACAAAAAATTTCTAAAAAAGAAAACGACAAATGGCGCGAGAAAAAAAATGCTCACGTACATGAAATACGTATTAATTAAGGTATTTTTGAAAAGGGAGGCGATAGTGAATATAATTATTATCTGAGCAATGATATGGACTCTATAGATGAACTATTCCTATTGGCCAGTGTATGTCAACGGCGCTGAGACTACCGGAAGTAGCAAGCAAAAGGAAGTGGCACTGTACTTTTACAGAGTTTGAGTAGGTCTACGGTAGACTACCTATTCCGCATTTCTGATTGGTTTACGCGTTACCGTATTACGCGCGTAAAAAGTGTGTTCTGGTGGTGATATCATAACGCACTTTGCTATCGAACACTTCCGGCGTCTGGTTCTGTTGATTAATCGACGTTTGAAGATTTTTCCGATTGAGAGATCATGACACGCAAATGTGTCATTGTCAGTTATTCAAACCGATATCACCACAATTCACCAACAACCTTTCATCGGTAAATTTATAAATGATCATTCACATAATAATATACAGCTCCTCAAGCATCAGTGCCTGCACATCACTGTGACAGCTATACCTTGGCCTAAGCCAAATTAACCTTGGCCCTATACCTGCAACTACAGTGTGAAGTGTTTGAAGAGTGAAGGACCCTCGGTATTACCCAGGTACGTGTTATATCAATGGTATGCAGATGGATATCCATTAAATTTAATTATATATTAAATGTACATGTATAGCATAGTACACATTTGGATATTTAGGGCAATCATAACGCACTTCAGTGACCCTCTAGATTGAGAATAGAGGGCCTCACAGAACAAAGAAAACCGCAAATTTAGTGATTTCCGGAGCAATACGTTTTCAAAATTATACATTCCATGGTTATTTGTCTAATATCTGATCTCTGCTCCGCTCACAACAAGCAGTGCACTCAAGCGTGGCATTTGTTAAACCACCTTCCTTCCTTTAGTCGAACTTTTATCTATCTCACTCCCCATGTGTTGCATAATCTACCGACTTCTGCCGCCCTGATCGATGCATTCAATGCCAGCCATGCATGAGTTATTTTGGAGTGAGTGCTTAGTAAGTAATCACAGCATGAGGTCGTAGAGGAAGGGGCTGCCGTAAAATTCGTTTGTGCCGTAATTTAATTATGGAATGGCTGACCAAATTACCATGGTATCCGTGTTAGCCACCAACGATAGGCCTGCATGATCAAGCATTGATGACCAGACGAAGTATTTCAAATGGTTCTGTTCGCATCAAATAAGCTCACAGAATTGATTCTCTAGCCTATCCCATAAGCTCACAGAATCGATTCTCTAGAGTATTCCATAGGCCTACAGAATTGATTTTGTAGTGGATCTTATAGTTCAACAGACTTGATTCTGTGATGCATTGAAGTCAGGGTGAAATGCTTGAGATGGTTCTGTTCGTATGAAATAAGCTCACAGAATCGATTCTCTGGAGTATTCCATAGGCCTACAGAATTGATTCTGTAGTGGATCTTATAGTTCAACAGACTTGATTCTGTAAAGCAATTGGCCCCCCTCAATCTACTTTAAAAGTTACGCCATTCTCAACTTTTAAAATGTTACCTGTTTTCTCAGCCTCGAGTGACGTAATCACATGGGCAGTGTGTTTTATTAGAAATAAGCTTTTATTTTCTTGATTAATGCTTAATGGGGTTTTGTCCGATATAAATATACTTCTCTGTAGTATTGTCACTCGTTTTGGAGGCTATTATGGTTCTTATGCGCCTATAACAGTGATAATGTGTACGCATATAATATGTGCGTCCACTTTTCGCAGGATGGCAAGTTTTCGCGTGACAGGGTGAAATGGGGCAGCGCGATGTCAGATTATTTCAATGTTTCGAATGGTGTACGGCAGGGCGGAGTGCTGTCTCCTGTTCTTTTTAATATTTATGTGGATGATCTGAGTTTAATGCTACGTGACAGTCGTATTGGTTGTTCTGTTAGTGAGTCTACATGTATATGTAATCATCTTTTTTTTACGCAGATGACCTTGTTTAATTGAGTCCTTCCGAAGAAGGCCTACAACATCTGTTAAACCTTTGTTCTAATTATAGCATATCCCATGACATTACTTTTAATCCTAAGAAAACTGTATGCATGCTTTTTAAACCTGTTGCTTTTAACAACTCATTTCGTCGCTTCATGTTTTACCCTCGGTTTTGTAGTGCCAGTGGAATGTTTGCATTTAACCATGTTAAATCTCTTAATGAAATTCTTAGACATGCTATTTTTAACTTCCAGAAGCGAATTTTAAACTCAAGCAATAATCTTATTTGTTCAATTTGATCGTGTACTGTCTTTAATTCATCTTTGTGGCATCATTGGAAGTCTGTTTTATTTATGAATTGATGTGATGCATTGCTTATTTATTATTATTTATTTTTATTTTCATCTTATTTATTTATTTTATTTATTATATGCATGTATATGGATTTCAGTCTGAAATAAACTATTATTATTATTATTATTATTATTATTATTATTATTATTATTATTATTATTATTATTATTATTATTATTATTATTATTATTATTATTATTATTATTATTATTATTATTATTATTATTATTATTATTATTATTATTATTATTATTATTACATCTAGGCACAAAGCAATAGTAAACTAAGCTCATGCATATGAAATAACATGAGTATATGTACCGAAATTTAAATAACTCACCCGAACTGATACAAGGTTGGCTTAGATTTTCCCCAAAATGTCGAAAGCATATGTAAAGTTTCTTGCGTGATTTTATCTAAGTTTTTCCTGTGAGAATTCTCTCCCAAGAGATGGAACAAGGGTCAGGAACTCCTCAACTGCTGATCTTTGATCCGCAAAGTATCGTAATAGGAGATAACCTTAGTGGCTCTTCGGCGATTGAGGCTACAGCCACGCACCCCGCAATTCTCCCCCATGCTTGGTAGAAGACAGAGTCGAAGTTGAAGTGTGAAATTTTCAGAGAAACGAGGCGTAGACACAGACGAAGAGACGAACTTGCGCTATTGTTGACGATCAACTGACGAAACAGAAAGTGTCGAGCCCTTGATAGCCGTCGGCTGCTCGCAGTTAAAGCTCAGCCGCTTGCTAGCTGAGCGGCGTGTCCATCTTAACAGAGAGTCTTTGGCAATTCTTGTTGATGATTGGTCTCAATTAAAACAATGGAGCTCTATTAACTCATTACCTGCAATCAGATATACCTTTGGCTTCAGTTCAATTTTGATGAAATTTCTGCTCTGGCCTGATTATGTCCTCATGATCTGATGTTTTAAGCAACAACACTAAGCTAATCATTCGAAGAAAAACGAAAAGCAATAACATATCTGGTATATCAATAAATTATTGGAAGATTGCTTGCGTGGTTAGGATTTTTTTTCATTTCATTAAATATTCGAACCTGGATTGAACCATTCCACAAAGTTGTTTCCAAATTGACATTAAAAATTAACTAACATAACAATTTTGCAATATAGAATTACCAAACGCAGAATTAGCAAAGAAAATACCTGAAATATGTATGTGGGAAGTTGTGGAATGTCAATTTTAACATATTCAATATTTTATCTTATATCCCATTAGGTATTTCTTAATTACTCGTAAATGGCTTCGTAGCACAACCAGAATCACCCACTGTGATTAAACGCATCTATTTGTCCGCATATGACAGCATGCTGATGTCTGACCTCTACAAATTGTTATAGTTTCTATACAGGTGTCTTCAGGATTATTGATTCCCGGTTTCTGATGATGTTTGATAATCGTGTTCGTAACGGGAATCAATTATTTTGGAATTTGGATTCTGTGCTATCATTCACCCTTTGGATCGACATAATTATCCGCTCCAACCGAGTGGAATGTCACTATGCCCAGATATCACCAGTAATCCTACTTTTCGCGCTGACAATCGATTAAATAAAGCCTTTGTCCACGTTTTTGTTCTGTTTTTGTTGTTATCCACTTTAAGTTTATATCTATTTCATTTCTGTCTGACTACCATACTTGATTTTTCGGGGAATAAACTTCATATAGATGTATACTCAGTCCTTATTCAAACAAATTTAGAATATAAAAAACAAATCTCAAAGTTTTGCTCCCATTTTTGCCAAGAGCATCTTTATTACCAATAATCCATGAGTCCTTCGCTGGCAACTTCCCGACACTGGCGATACGCCTTCCGCTCATCTTTGCTGACGCAATGTTTGAAGCATTTCGCAACCATGTCAGGAGGACCGCCGACTGCATAGCAGTCATTGCAAATGCGACAGCCTTCCATCCACGTCACTATTGGTGCTGTGCTGGCAATCGTCGTGCTTTCTGCCTTGGCTTTCTTCTTGCGCCTCGACTTCTTGAAGAGTTCGATGAAGAGGTTAGTGATAAAAATCCAACCAACCGCTGGCCGCACCAAGAGTACTAAGCACATTACAAGGAGTGTTATCTGCAGTTACATAATATACGTGAATGTTCAACTTATATGTTTTTTTTTCGATATTGACCTTCATCGTGTTGGACGTTTTCAGATGTCCCTGCAGATTCTGCAAATAAATGTCACGAGTTTTTATTCTAGAAGGCAGTGTAGTCATTAACTCTGTTTACGACCTAGACAGAATACCGTCTGAATATTCTCATATACAGACGGAGATCTTTCCATGTATTTCACCGGGAGTTATCATTAATTCAGCGCTCAATTTCAGACGCTCGTTGAAAATCCGGTTATTTGGCCATTAACACCAGCCTCGAATTCACAGAAACTAATCCCGATATATTTTGCCACCTAATTAAATTATAAAATACCCAAACCATTTCCTCAGTTTATAAATAAAACCACAACGCTCGATTGAACAAATCATCAAATTCTCAATTACTCATTGACCTCGTTGACCCTGACTAAATATGCAAATTATTCAGATTTGCTAGATCCGAAGATAGCACCACATATCCAAAAATTAGCTTGTGGTTATTTTTTTTTTCCCTTTTAGGCTTCTTTTTGATCTAATATACCTGCACTTTACACTGAACTTTAATGATAAATCTACCCATTCTGAAAGGCTAATTTGAGAAACGCACTCATAACTGATCACCAACCCTATTTTAAATATATATTTTGCCAAAATCCAATGATAATGCTAAGAGATTCAGTAAAATCCAGAATTAACAAAACAGTTAACTTCAGAGCTTTTGCTTGATAATTCAATGATAGATCAAAGAAATTCGACTTATTTCTATAGCAGCTTATGATGAATTATGGAATTGCACTGACTCAGTTGTCATACTATTACTTTTATTATTTTATTAATTCGCTATTAATGAGTACATTGTAGGCATTGGTCGATTAAATTGGATTTGCCAGCAATTTCATTAAACTTGAGCGGAAATTCGTACGACGCGTTTATCAGATTGCCTGATTATTTAGACAATCGAGTTAAAAGAAAGAATTGTTTTGATTCTGCCGAATTACCACAGAAAATTTAATAACAGAAACCACCTCGAACTTATGCGCATTTATTCATTTCTTTATTAATTCGAGGAGAGGAAAAAATGATAGTGATTCATGAAGCGGCCGATGTCCTATTAAGCAGTGTGTAAATGTTGAATGATAGCATCAAAAGATGAATGAAATAATGCCGAATATTCCAGTAGGATTAATTTGTTGGTTGAGCAATTCTGATGGAGCAATGAGGAAATAAAAAATAGTAAATGCACACATGTTATGGCATCGTAGCAAGGTCTAAACATCTTTAGGTTTTGAATATGTACAAACTGCTCTAACTGACCTTTGATCAATTTTATGAAATGAGGTCAAATTATGTTTGATTTGCTTGTCAATGTCAATAAATCACAAAACATATTGCAAACAGGATCATGTTTTTTTACTGCGTCAGAATTATGATAAAGTAATGTCAATAGTTTGGCCTGTCGTCGTCGCACAGTGGTTGTGTGGATTTCTTAACCTACTGGTGGCAAGATCTACGCAGGCAAAATGTATTCAGTGTTGTCAGTTATCAATACTCATACAAAAATATACTATCATAAAATATGATCATATCTATATGATAGTGTTTTGAACCTTGTATGATAATGCAATATAATCATATATGATGGTGTGAATAAGATGGTATATGATCATATATGATGGTATATATGATCATATATGATGGTATAAATAAGATGTTATATGATCATGTTATATGCTAGTAATATGATAAATGGTATATGATGTTACATAAAAGAAAAACAGTAGGAATGCAAAACTTTTTCTTCAATTCTACGTACATTAAAATAACATTAATCATGACATCTCTCAAGAATGATCAGCTTGATCAGCTTCAGCAGTCTGAGCAGTGGCTCTGAAAGAAACAAGGTCATGAGTCCACAATTGATGTCTACAGATTTGCACTAACTGCTGCTCTTTCATTACTTTTTGAGCATTGGTCAGCTTTGCCCTGATAGCATCTTTCACGCATTTCTCCGTTGTGTTTGGCCCAGGAAAGTGTATCTGAGTGATTTCTGAGGAGGGGACGAAAGTGTTAACAGTGTTGGATGTACAAAATCAAGGAGTTCTGCATATTTATGATGTTGATAAGGAGCCCCTTATTGAGCCCTGGCCGGGCCTTCGGGCCAGCCTTGGCCTTGTCCTTGCCAGTGGTGCTTCTTCCTGCCAGGTACTCATTTCTCGTGAAAACTCCGTGCAGAAGTTTATTAATGAACTTCTGCACGTTGACGTGACTGCAACTGTAAGGGGGTATCATATTATAAAACTAGAAACTATGATGCATGCAGTCACTAGCTTACCCTTTTGCAGTGTCCTCAAAAACTGAGAATGGTTTGGGTAATTCATTCTCAGGGTTTGGAGAGGGTCCAGTAGGGTTGGAGGGGCCGGATCTGGAGCTAGGAGAAGGTCCAGTAGGGTTGGAGGAGCCGGATCTGGAGTTAGGAGACGGTCCAGTAGGGTTGGAGGGGCTGGATCTGGAAGGAGACTCATAAGAATCACAAAGAAGTGTACCTCAACCAGGAGTACCTTGCTGGCGTGGATTGGCCAGTAGGGTTGAAGGGGCCGGATCTGGAGCTAGGAGACGGTCCAGTAGGGTTGGAGGGGCCGGATCTGTCCATTTCATGGTCGGAAGGAGGAGGGCTGGAGAGGCCGATTCTGGAAGGAGACTCATAAGGATCACAAAGAAGTGTACCTCAAGCAGGAGTACCTTGCTGGCGTGGATTGGCCAGTAGGGTTGGAGGGGCCGGATCTGGAGCTAGGAGACGGTCCAGCAGGGTTGGAGGGGCCGGATCTGTTCATTTCATGGTCGGAAGGAGGAGGGCTGGAGAGGCCGATTCTGGAAAGAGACTCATAAGGATCACAAAGAAGTGTACCTCATGCAGGAGTACCTTGCTGGTGTGGATTGGCCAATAGGGTTGGAGGGGCCGGATCTGTCCATTTTATGGTCGGAAGGAGGGATGGAGGGCCCAGATCTGGAAGGATTTGCATATGATGCTTGTTATTGTAACCCATAATATATCCTTTACTACACACCTCATCTCTGCCACCAATT
>KB310252.1:117343-131428 GCA_000328365.1 Capitella teleta
TATACACTAAACGAATACGTGGCTTCATTAACAGTCTCATACGAATCATTCACATGACGTTTTTGTAATAGCCATCTTTACCTCATTTTCGAGGCTGGGGTAGTAGTTTATGATCATATACAGTAAAACATGATGGCAATATGATGGTAATATGATCATACATGATGATACCATACTTACGTAAGATAGTATATTATTTTATATGATAGTATATGATGATGTATGATAGTATATTTCTGTATGGGTATATAATTAAAGACATTCAACGTGTAATGAGTGAAGAGTCTTATTCACGAACAAATGAGTCGGAATGCCAAGGCGAAAGTGCGACTGAGTTACACCAAAATGTGTACCAGAAAATATTACTTAAAAAAATTAGTATAGAAAGCAAACTCTAAAATTCTGTTGTGTTCTGTTGGAGCTAGATTTAATAGTCAAAGCCAGGGGCTACCAAGCTGGCATGTTGGCTGCACTTCTGATAATCCTCGAGCCCATTCCCATGAGCGCAGTGTTTAAAACATTTTTCAACCACGCCAGGAGAGCCACCGAAATCATTGCAGCAAATGTAGCAACCTGCCATATATGTGACTGTTGGTGTTGTTCGCTCTTTTAATTGTGTCGATGTTATGGGGCGACCCCATTGCATTGAAGAAACAATTAAAGGCTGGCTGCAGCACAAGCAAAATTCAGAGAGCAACCACCAATAGATGCAATTGCATAAGCATGTAAATTGCAATTCGAAGGTGGTTAATTAAGATAGCTAATCACCTTCATCTCCATGACAACTTTCCAATTTTGAATGTAAATCCGAAATTTGTGCTATCCATGTTTATTTTGAAAAGCTCAGATTCATTTAGTGACTGTCTATGGTGTGAAAATTTACAATTGCGGAATTGTACATTGAGACTAGTTCACTTAGTCTATCAAATCGAAAAAAAAAAAAAAAAAAAACAAAAAACAAAAAAACAACAACACCCAGGTGTGAAGTCAGGGCTAAAGATAAGAAAGGAGTTTTTGCTTTAAGTTGTTTTTTAACTCGTGCGATGAAGGCGTCAGAAAGTATTAAAATATTGTTTCTTGTGGCTGCATTCCAAATTTCAGGGCCGTTGAACAGAATGAATAATGTAGCTATTTAATCATTTATGGGGCAGTCCTGTTATCCCATATATAGATAATTCGTTTAGCAGTATTTGGTGATCGATTGTGTTGAAGGTTTTCTGAAAGTCTAGAAATAGACCAATTATAAGCTTATCGTTCGTGGGCTTGAATTAAATCCACATTGTTCTTGTGAGTACAATTGTACTCATTGTGTGGTTTTCTTCTAAGCCTATTATACCGGATTTTCTACTGCGTGGACCATGTTATGATCATGCCAATGTTAGCGGTGGGGGAAAGTCCGTTGCTGGCCGGTAGACCATCTTGTGCCTTTATCTAGATAAGCGGACAGCTCGAAATGACGCAAGAGGAGTCAGGAAGTTCGTTATGAGGTGGATCGTTATGAATTGTACGTTGTAGCCAGCATGAACCACCTGCTGTGTTTCAGAGCGAAGCATTGTGAGCAGGTTAGTATTTTCTTACTGTGCTCCAACAGTGGATATTGCATCTATTTGGAGACATTATACAATCAAGAGAGACTTAAAGAGGACCTCTGTTCATTTCGGAACCTTTTTAGATCGGTTCTGTGGGCTTTATTGAGTGACGAGAGACCGTTTTTGAAAATTTGGTCAACTGTGAATGATATTCAAGACAAATTAAAATACAAATTTTCTGCTCAGGCAGAATAGCTTGAAACGAGATGAGTGTGAGATTTCTTTTATGAGAACTGCTGAAAGATCTGCTCACTCGACGGCTCCCATTGTTAACAATAGGAGTCTATTAGGAGAAATCGTTTTATGCCGTCATGACGGAATGGAATCGAACGCGAGAACAAAGCGATATTTTAAACCTCTCAAAACCGATGTATCTAGGAATTAGCCCACAGCAAGCGTATAGTCTAAATATTTGTCAGTCAAAAGACGTATTTGTCTTTTGGGATGCATCCTCTATCATCCGTTAATGGTTCAAAACAACCAGAGATCCTTTTTAAAGCATAGAGGACGAATAAGAATACCCATGCTTCCTATATGCTTAAAGCCACCAATGATGCATCAGCAGTGCATTCGTAGGCAAAATTTGTTGTCAAATCTGTACATCTCGCCATGTACATTCAGGAAGCATATCGTTGTCATTTGGAGTCAAGAGCACAACGTTATTGAATCCTCACGAATCATTAATCACATATGCAATCAGCATTCATGAATATGCTTGCAAATCTGATGTTGTCCATGCATAATTATTACAATGAAAGGTCCCTGACTGATTGCATAACATTAATGGTGTAATATCGAGACAACCTTCACTGCTCTTATTACATAGGGGCGAATGGGATGACAGTAACAGCTTAGCCATGTCGGTGACAGTTGTGGAACATGACATTTACATTATATTTCTATAATTGGATAATTATCTCATAAATAGTACTTGTTTTCTTTCAATTAAATGCTTCAGCTCTCTGGCTAATTCTATGAATTCATTGCAGATGTTGATCGGCGTTCCAAGAAGCCAGCTACCCTGGACGGGCATGAAACAGAAGAGCAGTTCGTTGGAATGTGTCAATTTCGTTGCGTGTCAGCTGTCAGAAATCAGGATCATATACGGTGCATTATTCACTGGCATGGGTAAGGAGTATGATGGTATTATGCAGCCATGCGATGTTGTAACGTCTAAGATATGTGTGCACATTTATCAACAAATGCACACCGAGTTTAGGTGACACGTGGCATGTTTTCTTGAATGCACGGCACGTGTAAGAAAAGAGACCCTGGATGCCCTCCATAACTATGTCTTCAATCGAGGCCATATGCTATAAAATATTGCGTGTGGAGCATGTTACATGAAATGAACTGCTTTTTTTTGTTCCTTTCAATAGGACAAAGATGACGTATTACTATAAGTGTTGCATCAAGAATGAATTTCAATTCAAAATTGAAGTTTTCAGTTTTATGCTGCAATTATATACCATAATAAATTATTTAGTATTGTCTCCCAGAAGGGTTATTTTCTAGATAATTGTTATTATTTTCTCGGTATTGTGATAACGGATAATGGTGATTATATCCACGAATTGGGTGTTTGCCTCTCGCGACTGCGTGTGTGTTTGAATGGGATAGTGATGAATTTTCCCCAATATCCGAAGACGAAGCTTTGAGGTCATTTTCGACGAAGCCGAAGGCGCTAATGGTCCTGTGCGACCTTGGCTAACGAGTGGCAAGGAAGATTGAAGGCATGATATTTGGTTCTGTTACTAATAATTATACGTGAAAAAAATACATGTAGTTATTTTGAATGCAATGTTTAATTGAAGTGTGAGAGACGTACGAATATGAATGCAGTCATAGGCCTCATAATACCCTTGACTTTCTTTTCAATTCATGTCTATGCATCGATCTGCTCATCCCATCCTTCCCTGAAGGGGTCAACGGTCTACATATAGGTACCGATTAAAAGAGAAATATGCAAATAATTATTTGAATGCATTTCAATTGATTTGATATGAATAAATGATGGAACTAATTAATTTTTGCTTGTAATTCTGTGTGTATTATCATAACCTAGTAACACTCATAATCAGATTTAAGGAAATAGTGTGTGCCCAGATGCACCACAATTTGCTGAATAATACGCCCGTTAAGCCTCAGATTCACCTTCTTTGTGATTGGTCTGCCACATACCAGCAGAGCACTTTTATCTGCATTAAATAACACGTTGAAATTATTCGCAAACTGTTCACATACATTTAGCATGACTTTGGCCGTCGTTAAAGTTGGAGCTGATAAAGCCTCATCATCAGCATAACTCAAGGCTCTCGTGAATAAATGACCAATGTGACAGCCAGATCCACAATTTTTTAGCCTAATTAGCAGCTCATCAAACTATATACAAAAAAGAGTCAGTGAGAGAATGCCGCCGCCCATGTATATTCACAATCATATCATAATAGAAAATCCTTGTATATTCACAATCATATCATAATAGAAAACTTATGTATATTCACAATCATATCATAATAGAAAACCCATATAAATTCACAATCATATCACAATATAAAACTCACATACATTTACTTTCTATGTTTTCTTAAATGCACTTGGATGCCCTCCATAACTATGTCTTCAATCTCAGAAAGTTTGTTTTGAATGACTGTGAAAGTAAAACTGTCTCAAATTACAAAGTGAAACACAATTTTGTTAATTCAATATCCTTTAGATTCCCACCCAGGCAGTGAGCTATTGCTCACATCCACAATTAAAAAAAATAAAAAAATTCGAATATATCGTGACATTATTGTCATGGTTACCCCTTTCCTCAAACCAATTTAAATGTTTAATTGGTTTTTCATATTGCTTGACCACCTGTGACACCTCTTTTTTGATATACTTACAATGTTGTTTTGTAATCTGCACCCTTTAATCCACCTGTGCTCGATTTCCCCAATAAATGCAAGTGTTTGTTCTATGTCAACCAGCAGCCACTTCACGTATCCAGAGCATGTTCGTCATTCCCTGGCTAGTTCATTAATGATCTTCCTGTTGATGCCATTGCCCGCCCTTTCGTCATTAATTATCTTCCTCTTGATGCTATCACACACCCTTTCATTGTTAACACATTCACCGCTAAAGATCGTCTTTTCACGCCCAACACTTGACGAGATTTCAAAGACGAGATTCTCATTTTTTTGCAGTTAAAGCCAAAGGCGCATACAGTAATCACTTTAGTGTGATCTCTGAAATTTTTGTAGAGGTTGACTAAATGCAATGTACGATTTCAGGACATTTCCTCATAATATTCATCGAACTCACCTTCGATATATCAATTATAATAATCACAGAATTATACTTCTGGTGTTGACAGAGCAGTTACTAATTGATTATGTTATATCGCCTCAGTAAATCCGAACGAAAGAAAGCAGCGAAGCGAAGGAGTTTTCTATTATAGGGGTTACTACAGAGCCAACTAATTAGGGAATAAGGGTGGTTAGTGCTTCTGTCACTGCACGTCTTTCTCGTCATTGCAATCGACAACACTAATTCTAATTCCAATTCTCGATCGTCAACACAATACTGGATTTTCCCAAATACTATAGTACATGTATGTATTTCTTAAAAGTTTCACAACCGCCTTTGCCTCAACTTCTGCATTCTCTCTTCCAATGCATCAAAAGCGGTGTAAGATCAACACTGCGGGTATGTGTCGCCATAATTGTGTCTCCGTGTTAGGTTTAGGCGCACTGATCAATCAAAATTATCAAGTTATCCCAACTGACTTTTTCTAATTCGCATATCTTAATGCTACACATCAAAGCACTGTTTTCAAAGCATCTCTTTACAAACAGTGCGACCATTATTATCATGAGAGCATGCTTAACAACACCAACGCAATTGGCAGATAACAGAACCTATTTTTGTTAATCCCCATGTTTCAGTTAGATTTGGATTCCAAATAGTCTTGCTCTGACGCAACGATGTTAAAGCATTAAAAAATTAAAAAATTAAAATTATTAAAAATAAATTACTCTATCGTTTAATTGGTCGCTTATATGACTATTCCATTGATTCGGTTCGTTGGACCTTTGTTTAAGGTTGCAACATGGCAATCTGGTCGTTTGCAAATTAATTGCAATTAGGCCTATGAATTTATCATCAATAAAGCACCAACTTCCGAGACACTGAGCTTTGTTATGAAAAGAAAAAGTTATACATGTATTCCTCTAGCGGCGCCAGTGAATCTGCGTTGAAAGCTGATGAATGAAAACGACATAGCTTTGAAATCCAAAGGCTGTCTATTGCCTTGCGGAGAGTTATCAAAGATAAGCTACGCTACTGTAAGTAAAATGCCTTGGAGAGAAGCATATGCCAATTTCCTTCCATCTTTTAACCACGCATTTTTTTTATTCATAACACCACACTATTTAGTGACTCAATATTACCGTCAAAATACTGTTAAACGTGATTTGTGACTGAGTGAATAAAACTTGCAAAATTCACAGGTATTTTTAATCAATAGTTCATGTCATTTAAGTATTCAAATAAAGCTAAATAACCTTTATCTTGACCTCTTTCGTCTATATTGTACTTTTCTTCTGAATTGGAAATTCATTTGTAACCACATGCATTGTAATTACCACTCTTCATGCTTTCGAAACTTCAGGATCAAATTATAATGCAAAGTATTTGCAGCAAAAACTCTACTTGTATACGAAAGAACTTTAAGTCAAGCCCTACTTCAACGGGGGAACGAAATGCCTCTGCACCACTTTTCCGCCGCTTTACCGATACGCTGGATTGCGTGCCGGGGTTTCGAGGGTCATGCGTGGTCTAACTGTACTAGGTCTATGGTGTTAATGATCTTCCACTTGATGCTATCACTGGCCCTTTTGTGATTAATGATCTTCCCCTTGATGCCATCACTCGCTCTTTTGTCATTAATGATCTTCCACTTGATGCCATCACCCGCCCTTGATGCCATTACTCACTCTTTTGTCGCTATTGATCTTCCACTTGATGCCATCACTCACTCTTTTGTCATTAATGATCTTCCCTTTGATGCCATCACTAGCTCTTTTGTCATTAATGATCTTCCTCTTGATGCCATCACCGGCTCTTTTGTAGTTAATGATTTTCCCCTTGATACCATCACCCGCCCTTTCATCGTTAATGATCTTTCACTTGATGCTATCACCCGACCTTTCTTTATTGAAGGAACCTAGCCTTGAGACATACGATGTCTTGGGGCACTTCTGCTCGGTTTGTTTGCTTGGTCATCGCCCAGTGTATGATCCAAGCAAGCTATTTCCCAATTATAAATAAACTACAAGGAGCATTATGCTAAGTGATGGGCGAAGCTTTGGTTTCGGACTTCGGACTTCTATGAATATTGGCTAATTTTCAAAGCTTCGTTTCATTAGCTGCGAACAAAAAATTACAATCAATCCGAATATCAGAATATGTTTTTCTCATTAGCTAATTAAATTCAGTAAGTTACTTGTGAGAGCTCGCATTCCACACAATAATTAGATGCTTGAATCATTACCTGCATATAGAGTAGGACACTCAACGGAGACTGCCATGGTGCACGTCCAGAATGATCTGTTGGATGCTGTGGACAGGGAGGGCGGTGCAATACTTCTCCACAGCGTTTGGCACGCTTGTTCACCCGCTCATTCTGCATGCTCTCAAGTACAACATCGGCGTGACTGATTCAGCCATTAAATGGTTTGAATAGTACGTGTACCTCACAAACAGAAAAAAACAGCTTGTGACAATCGGCAGCCAAACATCGGATACAAACAATCTTGTGTACGGAGTTCCACAAGGCTCCGTGCTGGGGCCCATCCTCTTCACGATGTACACCCGCCCCCTTAGCAACATCATCTCGAACTGCGGCATGAACCACCACTTTTACGCTGATGACACCCAGCTATACATTGCCGTCAACGTCCGCTCGCCAACATCAGTGTCTTCAGTGAGAGAAAGCATCCAGGAATGCAGCAACCAAGTTCACCGTTGGATGACTGCAAACTTTCTCAAAGTCAATGAAGAGAAAACAGAGGTACTTGTCATCACGAAACCCTCGCTCACTGAGATCGCACCCTCTTCGTTCATCATCATCGGAGAGACAATCACATCTAGTGCATCAGTCAGGGATCTTGGAGTCATGCTCGACAACAAGTTAAGCATGGCCGATCAAGTAAGAAACATCTGCTAAAAGTCATTCTTCCATTATATTTATGTTTATACATCTGCTCGCCCCCTTCGATCATCAAACTTCACATTGCTGTCTGTACCTAAATTTCATCTTCAATCATATATGGCTACCGAACATTCGCCCACCAAGCACCCATCCTTTGGAACCGATTACCTTCAAGCCTACAGAACCAGCAATCGCTTGATGCTTTTAAAGCTCAGCTTAAGACTTACTATTTTAACATTGCATTTTCTAGTATATTTATGATTTTTCTTTTTACCTCTGTTTGTACAGCGCATTTGAATGTTTTTTGATATCGCTGAAAATGCACATAAAAACATAAAATTGCACACCTTGCTTATTCCTGATTTAGTTTGCCAAGGGAGTATCGTTTGGCTTACTTTTCGTAAATATAGTTAAAGTTATTGGCTTAGAAGAAGATAGTTACACATGACAAAACCCGAGCAATCACATGTCGAGCTGTTCTTGATTGGTCAACTACCCGAAGGGGCGTTAATTAATTGGTTGATAAGGGAAGGGTCCCTTTTCTTTTTATGCTTTTCGTTATTATACTGTCCGTCATTCTTTATTTAACTTCATCAATTTTGTCATTTGTCAAAGCAGAACATTTAAAACAACCTTGTTTACGAAATATTAAAATTTTATAATGTTGTTTTCGCCAAAATTGAACGTAATTAAAGCAAATAAAAATGATAATTTGCATAATAGGAAGGTCGCGATTAAAGGTCGGAGCAGGAGACCTCACTTAGTGTGCATGCGCATGCTATTGATTGCTTCTTTGGCATTTCAGATTATTTAATTAAATTATAATTTTCAGAAAAAAAACCCCCAAAAAGCAATAGGTATCACTGTTCTATATTTACGCAAACAAGGTCCTGCTGACTAACATCTGCTACGAACTTAACATGAAACCAAATTTCCATCTATTCATACCCAATTCAACACCTTTGCAGCGTTTAAAATGCGCCAATACGTAGTTTAATTAAACCCGCGCAATGTCATCTTATGCATAAACAAGTTAACAATGTATGTCGTGTTGCCTATGCCCAACTGAAGAGCTTATCAAAAATCAAGTGTTTTATAAATCTTGAATCCCTAGAAATCCATTATACATGCTCTTATTACTGCTCGTATTGATTACTGTAACTCAGTTTTTTATGGTGTTAATGATCGTATTTTACAAAAGCTCCAAGTTCTACAAAATGCATGTGCCAGACTTTTAACCAATACTTCTCGTTTTGACCATATCACCCCTGTCCTTACTGAATTGCATTGGCTACCCATCAAATATCGCATTGTTTTTAAACTTCTTATGTTTACATTTAAATGCATGTACGGACTTTCACCAAAGTATCTGAGCGAACTTTTATCCCCTTACCTGCCGACCAGGAATATTAGATCACAAGACAGTTTCCTTTTATCTGTTCCTTTTACTAGGTCCCATGCATTGTACTCCTCAAGTTTCACTATTGTTGCCCCTCGTTTATGGAACCAACTACCCTTTAAACTTCGATCCGCCCAATCTTTGTGTGTTTTTAAATCTCAGCTTAAAACCTATCTTTTTACCAAGTGTTATGTTTAACCCGCTGAATTTCGTTTTATCTTGTTCCCTTTCAAATGTTTTTACTCCTTCACACTTTCCCTCTAACACGAGCGTTTTAGAGCACTATTGTTGTGGATTTTACGCTCTACAAAAATAAATTTTATTATTTATTATTATTATAAAATGAAATATCAATCATAAATCTATAGGCATAAATGCTTTTAATTTGAAAAAAAAGAGGCTTTGTATTTTTTTTAATCTGCAATGCTCATTTCGTCGACAATAATACTCTTTTGAAACTTTAAGCTTCCTGCATGATAAGATGCAATGGCAACCATAGATATGGAGACTCCCTGCCAGTATACAAGATCCAATTTCCAAAACGCATGCACCAACCGCTGCCACAATGGGAAATCTATCACTCGTTCAATCGATCATTGCAGATTTTAGCTTCAGCACAACGAAAACTCTCAAATTATGATAACAATAGGCAAATTTTGAACTTGGTGCGGTGTTTTTATCGTTTTATTTTTAAATTTATTTTGCACACATTACAGTATGAAGGTCATGTCGAATAGAAATTTATTTTATATTTCGTGCGAATTTAAACTGCATATAGATGGCTTAGCTTGAGACACGGTATGACATTTTCTTTCTCAATGGGGAGATAGGCCGATGTCCTATCTAGTATAGTATCTAGTATGTCCTATCCAAATACACCAAGAAGTTTATTTCTTTCACCGGTCACTTCTAATGAACTCTACACCATTATCTTTAACCTCAAAGATGCTTCTGCGGGTATCGATGACATCAAACCTATCACCATCAAGGAATTCTCTCAGTCAATAATCAAACCGCTTCTTCATATTTTTAACCTTTCCTTCACCCAGGGGAGTGTGCCATGTGCCATGAAAAAAGCAAATGTCACTCCCATATTTAAAGGCGCGATCCCACTTCCTTGGGAAACTACCGACCAATTTCTGTACTCCCAGTATTCGCAAAAATCCTTGAGAAACTAATGTATAATAGAGTCTACAACTACCTAACCGAAAACAGGAAACTGTTCAACAAGCAATTCGGCTTCCGTAGAGGTTATTCCACTGAAATGGCACTATTAACTGCTCTCGATGAGCTATCGTCAGCCTTGGACACGAAACGCAATGTGATCGGTGTATATTTAGATCTTAGAAAAGCTTTTGATACCGTAAATATCGATATTCTCTTGGCCAAATTATTCAAATATGGGATTAGAGGAATAGCGCATCAATGGTCTACGAGTTACCTCAATGACCGAAGCCAACGTGTTAAAATAGGCTGTAGTTTCTCAGAAATGAAATCAATATCCTGCGGTGTGCCACAGGGCTCCACGCTTAGTCCTTTACTTTTCCTATATATTAATGATCTCCCAAACGTTCTCACAAACATTTTCCCCAACATATTTGCCGATGACACTAGTCTTTTCATGACGGAGTTGATATAAATGATATGACTGAGGCATTTAACCACGAGTTATCTAAAATTAATGAATGGCTCATTACCAACAAATTAAGTTTAAATATCCAAAAAACATACAGTATGCTGTTTACTCTCAGTCCACACCTCTACTCATCCCCAATTCCCATTACCATTAATAACACTGAGATTCAACGAGTACATTCAACACGATTTTTGGGGGTCATCATTGATGATAGACTGACATGGGCAAATCACATTACACACGTTTCGAACAAAATTGCAAAGAGTATTGGAATAATCAACAAAGTAAAGCACTCGCTCAAACAAGACACCCTCATGATACTCTATTGACAATGATAACTTTAACTCATGATAACTTTATTGACAATGCGTGACAGTTTTAAAGTTTTCAAGAGCAGCCAGCATTCCGAGAGTTCGTTAAACTTTCAGCCAGACCTACTTACACGGATTCATTTGAAGTAATCTAATATTCATTGATATATCCCTACTTGACCTACTGCTTCCTCGTATGAGGTAAGGCCTCACACAGCCATATTAATAAATTAACCATATTACAGAAAAGAGTAATCCAAATTATCACTAATTCAGGATTCAGAGATCATACTCGCCCCCTTTTCAACACTCTGAGAATCATCCACATGGACGATTTGTTCACTTACCTATGTTCAGTATATATCTTTGAATGCATAAAAATTATTTTCCTTGACATTTTGAATTATTTCACAGATTACAATTCCAATGCTCCTCGGTCTTCCACCCGAGCATCATTAACCCGTCCAATCGTTGTCCCACTTTGTAGAACCACACTCCGTCAAAAACAATTAAGATTTCAATCGATAAAATTGTACAATAATTTCCTTATGCCACTTGAAATACTAGATAACTCCAACTCTATCAGTCATTTCAGACGTTTTCTTAAAAATGTTCTGTCATAGTATCATCCTCGATCTACAACTAACATATGAAACGAACTATTTCACTCTGAATATGCGCTGCACCACCCACTATTTTCTCATTTTTTCTCTCCGCACCAAAGCCGAATAAAATTTTAAATAGCACAATTTGAACAGGCGACTCACAAGTAGCCATACTTAGTCGCCTACATGACCCTATTCTTTTTTGCTTCTGTATTTCCATTTCTCTAGTATGTATTTCCATATTTCATTGTTGCTTCCTGCTTTCTTTACCAACTTCCCTTTTTCTATTTTGGCATCTTATATTTGCTAATATTTCATTCTTTCTGTCGTGTCAATAAATGCAATTCAATTCAATTCAATAGTATAGGAAGAAACTCATCTCCATATTCACGACGGCAACCATCTTACGTGGCTATACAATGACGTAATATGAAGTAAGCAGATCGAGGAGACAACCTGTGCAATCACTTTTGACTGCACTGATTGCTCTCGTTCGACTTCTTTTTCTCCTTCCAAGAAATCATCCACTAAAAAATCTCTTCGAACCCCTGGACGATCGATAAACGCATTCAGGAATTCTAAGAAGAGTTAATAAATTCTAAACAGCTGAGCGTGATTGTATTCTTGCACCACTTGCTCCTAGAATACGCAGGACATTTTATATGGTCTTGTGGATTCGAGGGTTTATAGATAGTCATCTGTGTGTTATACAAGGCTTATGGTTGGATTCCCACTAGTAATTAGTACATTTCACGATTAACCACTCATTCAATTTACAATGGACTTCCCTCATGCCCGTATTATCTGATGCATGAAACTGTATCCCAGAATGCAGGCATAACTTACTGCCACCGATAAAATTATAAAACTATCTAGCATTCGGGGTGTCGAAGATCGCTGCTGCATCGGCGCCGACCATGTCTAATTTTGAATTATTTCCTGCATGAAACCCGCGGGCTTTGTCCAAACAAGGGTTGCTATAGCCACGTTGGATAAACTACGGTTGACCTCACATCTTTGTTATTCCCCCTCTCCTCGTATAGCACCTTGCCCGCTTCCCCTTTTGCCACTCATATTTTCGCGTGCCTGGGAATTTCCCAGGGTAGCGGGTCAGATTGGGACAAGCGTGATCTGAAGCAAGCATGGAGGCAACCCCCTTCAGACGCATGCGCAGAACAACGGTGCACATATTGACCCTGCAATGCCACGTCTATGTCGGACAATGGATTTTTATCGAGGGTTTATGACAGGTCGATTGATCTGATTTCCTGATACAGTATACATGCAGTATACAGATCACTCGGGAAGTGATTGCCTGAGTACGGAAATTTATAAATTAATCTAGCATAAATTAAGGCTGGTGGCTTAACAGGGGTTAATAACGTTCATTCCTATGAACATTATTCGCGGTCGAAACAAAGAAGCTCTCAAGTCCTGAGGTACCGTTCATAACGAGGTTCCACACGGGACTGCCGTCTGGTCGCCTTTTCAACAGGGTCGCTCAAAGCCGATCCATTAGGTCGATGATCTTGATGAGGCGGGTGTACCTCCAACAATATACATAATTTATTAAATTTCATTAATTAGCGGACATTTCATTCGCACCCAACAAGGCACAGGACATGAAAATGTTGTGCATATTGGAAAAAAAATAAAAATATTTCAGTACTGAAATTTGCTGTACCGTATTCGCCCTCATCATAAATGACCAATAAACAGATTGACAGTTCTTTTACGGTACTTTATGTTGTAATTTGGGTTATTTTCATGCAAAAAGAAAAGAAAATTATATTTATAAATGAAATAATGAAAAGTATCCGAAACCAGCCGAAAGAGACAGTTTTACGACACATCTTATTTATTGATGAGATGAACATAAAGAAGGACGTTGATGGTTCAAATACATAGACATTCAAAATTAAATTGAAATTAAACTATAGAAATACAATTTCAACCGAACAATCATGAATAATGTCGTTGATAAATATAAAAAAATCCTGTTATTTTCTGACCTTTATACACCCATGATGCGATCTCTCACACGAGTGCTCTGCCCAAATATGATATCAAAATTTAACTATAAAATTAACGGCAGTTAATAAGTTAATTTGTTAAAATAATACTTCAGACTGTGCGATAACCTACATGGTCTGAAACCGCAGTAACACACGCATAAGCAAGCTTTAAAAGAGTGCTATGAAGCTAGTAATTTTTGTGAACATTTATATTTATATAAACAATATTAGAGAACACGCACTGACCATTCTGACTCTCTTGCGAAGTTGTGTATTATTTTGAATTGTGCATTATTTTGTACTCAAAATGTGCATGCATATTATTTACAAT
>KB310252.1:131478-144287 GCA_000328365.1 Capitella teleta
AGTGCAAAACAAAAAAACAAAAAACAAACAAACAAACAAACAACAAACAGAAAAACAGAAAAAAAAAATTGGCGACTTGTCAGTTATTCAATACAAATCGAATTTAACAATATGGATGCTTCAACAATTGATATTGGAGCTTGCAGTTCATTATTTTTGATTCTGATGAGTTCTTCTATTGTATGTACATGCACATTGATATCGAAAGGGGTTTGGAGCTCAATTTTCAGGCTATCTTTTAATGAATTATGATTTTCGGACACAGATTTGAGAAGATATGCATAGTCTATTTTAAGGATTGACATAACACACCTGAGGTTATTGGCGACGGTTGAATGGCTATTTAGAGTGAGAGATAAACATGCTTTTAGTAGGTTATTTGTGCTATTAAAACAGGATGAGAGGAAATTAACGAATCTAAGAAGAAGTTGTATTTTAGGTCAGGAATCTTTAACAAAGGTGCGACGAAGCGTGAGTGAGTGCGTGGAGGCAGTTTTAGGAGCCTTCGGATGCACTTCCTCCAAAAAGCGGAGAATCCGCTGAGTGATCGCAAATCCCACAAAGGGCAACCATAATAAGAGGTGCAGTAGGTGCGAAAAAGATGTCGTTTGACGTCTAAAGTGCAGAAACTGAAGTGCGACAGTAACATATTAATTTTGCAGCAGAACTCAGCTTTGGCCTTGGCGATATTAGCGTTTTGCTTTGCCGATTGTTTAAAGAGGACCTCTGATTGTTTTGAATTCGTAACGGATGATAGAGAATGCATCCCAAAAGACAAATACGCCTTTTGACTGACATATTTTTTGGACAATACGCTTGCTTGGGGCTAATTCCGAGATACATCGAACTTGAGAGGTTTAAAATCTCGCTTTCTTCTTGCATTTGATTTCAGACGTAACAAAAGTAATTCTCCTATTGCTAACAACGGGAACCGTCGAGTGAACAGGTCTTCCAGCAGTTCTCAGAGAAGAAATCTCGTGCTCATCTCGTTTCAAGCTATTCTGCCTGGGCAGAAAATTCGTATTTTAATTTGTCTTGAATATCATTCACAGTTGGCCAAATTTAAAAAAAATTGTCTCTCATCACTCAAAATAGCCCATATATATCGATCTAACAAAGGTTCCAAAATGAACAGAGGCCCTCTTTAATTGAGCCTCTCTTTTTGTGATGTTTCTGTGGTACAATACCATGTTTCATTACTGAATATCAGTAATGAAACATGTGGAATGTTATTATCTAAATAACAAGGCAAGCAATTAATTACACTTAATCTACAATTTTCGATAGGAATACTGGATATTTCTTCATGTTGGTCTTCCCGAAACCAGGTTTCTTCATGTTCTATCGGATATCCTGTAAACAACCCGGATACCTGGATAGTGAATACCGGGTTCGGACATCGGTCCATCCCTAGTTATTACACTAAATAGTATTGAGAGCCTATGACCTCGGTTGAAACGGGAGCAAACTGGAACAATTTTGGTTTACCTTGTTATTTTTTAGCAAAGGGATAAGACACAATTTATTTCTTCAGAAAACTAGTTGTATATACAATTAAAATCCCGGATCAAAATGTTTGTCATTGGCGTGTTGCATATATGGGACGCATTTTCACAGGTGGTGTCACTGAATTCATGATTAAAATATATTGATAACTATTAACTAAACTTGTCCTTTGATTCCAGCTTTTCTGCTCTGTTCTTTCATAATTTTAATTGAAATTTATGTTTATAGTAATTCCCCCTTTTCCTGTTTTAGACTAGCTATTAACATTATCATCGTAAGAAATCGACTGAATTTAAGCTGATGTCGACATCTGTGCACTACACATCAACACAAACGCACACTACTAGCAAAAATAACAAATACATGTAATGGCATAATATAATCACATTTTATTTGATTGTACAGCAGATGAAACACGTGTATGCTAATTAAAATTTTGAAGCATCAATTCGTGCGAATGTCTCTTGTCATATTAACCAACTGCAAAAGTCAGTTGAGCGTCCTTCAATAAGTTCTTCCATTATAAATTTTATGGTTGCCATAGCAATGTTTTTGCATCCAAGTTCTGGAGCCAGTTTTAATGTTTATGCACAATGATGGTAAATGGAAGTTTTTATTTAATGAAAGAAAATTTACAGTAGATATAATATTATAAATTATGGAAGAATTTTTTGAGGATAGGATTGATGAAAAAAATTCCCCTAATGATGACGAGGGAGATTTTCTGGCAAAGGTTGTTAGTTGCCTTCTCGTTTGTCTTCTGTTTTCAGTTTGATTTTTATTTAGTTTTCCAAAGTTTCAAAAGCCACAGGTTAAATATGGGAATTTTCTGACAAATTACATTATTTGGCAAGCTTGCATGGTTCTGTTGTTTTTACTTAGAGCCGATTGCGCTGTTCATAACTCTGGATTCGCATAGAGTGTCTGTAACGGTCACATCCCAAATTAGATTGTTGCCATGCGACCAGGGACATAAGGTTAGCCATCTGCTCTGGATTGGCCGTTGGGCTCCTACATGCTCGGAATGTTTCGTTTGCATGCTCTAGTTGATTTAATTAGGTGGTTCAGTTCTGTGTGTCGAGGAAAACGGCCGCATAGAGGTGACACAAAAGTCCGTGGATGCCTCGGCAGTTCATTCTCTTTCCACAACGGCATAACAAGGATTCACATATTATGCACCCGAGTCGAACTGCAACAGTTGTTCTTAGTTCATCCAAATACGTACAGAAGGGTGCCGAGGTTTTTCCGTGGAATGGCGTGCATTAAGTCTCCTCTCCACTGTGGTATGCTTGTGAGACAATTAATCTGGCCTCTGTGTATTGATCGGATTGTCTGACGAGTTTTTAGTAAGGCTCTTCTGTTACTGAATGCTGTCTCACTCTCGTTGAGTTCCCCTAGACTCTTCGTTTGGTCGAAGTACTGTGCGGTTGAAGTTGTTAATATACACATTGAAGTATTCCGCAGGAGGATTTGTTTGGAAATCAGGAGTGATAGAACAGATTTGAGTTGTTTGAAAACGAAATCACATGTCCAATGTTGGAGGAGATTTTAAGTCTGTTTCTTGGCGATTTTCAGGATTTTCACGATTGATGACAATCTTGATGATAATCTCGTTGTCTACACATTTTATTTTTACGTTTGTTTGTCGAGCGACATTTGGGGCAGATTGGAACTGAAGACACCAGACAGCTTGAAGTTTGAGATTCTGACGATCTATCTGCGATTGCAGCTTTGACAACAGTTAAGTCGTTGTCCGTGTCCGCGGAGGTCATAATATTGTTGCAGAGGTCACTTGTTTGGTATCAAAATGAAGACGATGATTCGTATAGTAAGATGATCAACTTGTAATGTAATTCAAACGGATGCTGAACACAAATAAATGGAATAATCCGGATTCAATTTGCACAATTTGAAATTCGTCTGCTCTGGTCCATCGCCATAGCAACGTGGTAAATTGGGTAAATGGCTAAAAGACAAAGAATGGCGAATCGATTGCCACCAAAATGGAAGCGGAACCCGGATTTGTTTTTGTCTTTATTTGTTTCTTGCATCTAATTGTAATAATAATCATTATCATAATAATATTTATGTATAGCTATGAGTAATGTGAGATCGACGCATATCTTTCCTTGGTTGCGCGAATAGATGAAATCCGAATCTGATTGTTCAGATACGGGTGGATTAAATACATCAGACAACAATAATAAACCAACGAATAATAAACCAGCATAAACACCTGAGCTGTAAAACAATACCAAGGCCAAATATTACCGTATGTCTATATGCAAGAGATGCAGCTTATATACTATATTATTACTGAAGAGTGTGATCAGGCGGTTCTTCTTACGTTCAATCCTACTGTTATTGGCATGCATTTGAGTCGACAACACCATTTTGCGCTGCAGTGCTGCTCAATTGCGTAATAAGACCGGGCGCTGTGTACTACTGTGTATGGTAGTATGCAGGATAGATATTTATTGAAATTTGTTGATAAGAGTATGGGGAAACCCGGTCCCGGGCTTCTGTTCTATCGCCCGTATCACCCGTATGGGTTGGATGGTGCCGTAAAACCCAATAATGCGCATACTCATACTCATGCAACATTGCGTTGAAGAAAATGTTAAATCTGAAAAAAAAAAAAAAAAAAAAAAAAAAAATACTTGTATACATGACTCAGATGGATTATTCTCGAAACGAATAGTATACTTCGCCAGGTGTTATATTGACGTCCCAGTCAGCTCATTGGCCGCAATTTACATGATTGATCGATGAATTTATTATATACACCAAGCAGGTTATCGAACCCAACTTCACGCCTACCACCATTGTTTTCTGAGATATTGAACTCTATAGTTGCTTCAGGGTTTCGAGGTTGTAAAAAAGGTTAAAGGTGTTCCGAGTTCAGAAGACCGTGCACTGAAACATTTTGTATCCGCATGACCTTATAGGTGAGGTCATTGCCGACGTTCATTTACTAGACGCATGCACGTGCGCTTGCGTGGTATGTGTGATCAACTGCAATTTAGATTTTGAGCAGTTTAATCCAGAATGTGGAAGGGGGGAGGGGGGGGTGGTGTCACGAAACCATAAACAACGAAATGAGGGCTTGTGGTATGTCATTCAGTGTATGCTAGTAGAGTACGGGGGTTTGGTGGTTTGCTTATTCACACGAAAAGCTAGGTAAGCCATTGGTTTTTTTTTTCTTTTTCTTTTTCATTTTTTTTTTTTTTTTTTCATTTGTTATCCCCCGGAAGGTTCTTTGCACTGAGTGACCAGCCGGGTTCTTATCTAAAGTTACGCCATCATGGTCCACTGACCAGCTCGCATTGCCTCGCACCCAAGTTTTTCATAATGTTACGTGCCCCAAATGTGGTACACGAATGAAATGATACAATTGAGGTTTGCTTTTACTTATCAATTAAAAAGAGCATAAATCCGTTAGATAAAGCAATGACCTTATAATACCAAGACAGTTAGTTACTCCATTTCGTCATAACTTGTGCCTCACCTAATCGAGGTCGCCACAAGCATTGCTGTCTGATATCTGATTTTCTAGCACATAAAAATAGTCACAATGCATCCACGTATAGCATCAAGCAAATGCGCCATTGCATAATCCAGTATACCTGGACAGTCGTTCTGCACTTCTCCCATCAGGCGGCGACATCAGCCAAGGGTTGCACAATATTCTAGTTCGATATCTTATGTTCCATTAAATTTTGATCCCAATAACACTTGGCATTTAAAGGGGCATACAAGTGTGCTAGTTATTACGTTTATGAATGCAAGTTTCACTTTTGTATGCGTGTAAGCACCAACGGTACCATAACAAATAACTGTAGCTGCGAGACAAAAACGCAATCACCTTTATAAGGTTTTTTTTTTCTTTGCGTCTGATCACTAGTCCGATATCTACCCCGGCCAATCTCCTATGCCCAATGAGAATCTCATACCATGCAGTGCAATAAACACATAGAGAACAATTCATAATAATGAGTACAATATAGTTTTTATTTCAAGTATTCTGCTTCACTATTTTCATTAACAAACAAATGCGATCATTACATGCTCGACCCACTGCAGTATATATCTTCAATTTCACACACAAACACACAAATTGAGAAAAATAAATAAATAAAATAAATACACACACAGATAAAAGGAATTCAATCTTTCTAAGTGAATTGGATGTAACGTAAAATACAATTAAATAACCATAAATACAATATATATTATGCAGTATAGAATAAAAATATTATTTTTTTTTGGCCCCGGCATCATATTGACTAGATAGTAAGCATGACTAGATTAGTTTACGAGGCTGAGGGGACAGAGAAAGATAGATGTTACATAAGAGGAAGTAGTGTGTGACTCTATGATAGTGAGGTATAGACATGGAAGACTGTCCGAAGATGACGATAGCAGGAGCTGCAGGGTGAAATGACAGTACAGGAGGGTCCCATTAATCAGTTAATACACTTAGATACATCACAACCTTTAAGAGACACAATTCAAGTGATTCACATAGGCACAAAATGAGCTAATGATGATGATGATGATGATGATGATGATGATTGATGGACCTGAGTGATGGCGTTGAGGGGAAGGTGAGACATAATATATTATAATTATTTACCAAATGCATTTTTTGGGGGGAGGGGGGGGAGGGAGGGGCTATACGTCAGATGAGAGGTTTTAGTGAATTTTTTTTCCGGTGACGAACAACATGAGGCTTCGACTCTTTGAATATACAGTCACGTTATAAACACCGTACACGGAGCTTTTATGACGATTTTTGCTAAAAGCTGTCTTCACAAATATCCCCACAGCTTTTTTTCTTTCAGAATATGCTCTTTGTTGACAGTCCAATTTTATTCAACTTCTCAGGGTTCGACGTACTGTGGCGTTTGTGCAAAGAAGTCTGTAAGAAAAAATAAATCAGGACGTGTCTAAAACATTCGATAGAATAAATCTCAAAACTTGCATTTTCTTGCAATTGGTTGTTAATGTCGTGGAATGTCGGTCTGTCCTCCGATAAATGGCCCCAACACCTCTGTATGGTGCTCTGGGATCGTTGAGGAAACGTTATTGGGTAACGTCATGGTAACGTAACATACCTTTAACATCGAATTGCAATGCAACTGGTGCAGATACTGCCGTCTCCCGTGCGCGACTTGCCATAGCAAACATTCAGGATGCGTGGTTCTCATCGGAAAACATCCGCTGAGAACTTCGAACAGAAGTGTCCTGTAACAAAACAGCATTGGTTGGTCACCAGTAGAAATAGTCACGTACCCATATGCATAGACGTCTGTGGCTTTTGAGAATGGCGCTGTTGGTTCGATCTTAGATCCATTGATGCGCAGACTCCGCAGTAATTCCGGAGCAACGTACAGCAAAGCACCACGTGACACACACCCGTAATCAGGTCTGCCACAAGAAAGATAATAATTAATAATAATTAATAACTATAACTCATTAACCTACCTATCGTATTTGGCTTCCACCATTCCGTAATCAATCAAACATATTTTCACTTTGGGCTCCAAATAAACATTCTTAGAATTGAGTTTTTTCAAGACAAGGCCCTTCGCGTGCAGGTAGCCCATCCCCTGTGCCACCTGGCGGGCAATGTTCACACGACTGTGCATGCTCATTCGGTCATTGACCAGGTGGATTTGGTGATATAACGACGTTCCTTTGAGGTCGCTAATGAAGATATAACGTGTGAGTGGCAATCATTGGTATAAATCGTGATTTATTTACCTCGTAATAACTGCCAGGTTTGGCTCTTCGAGACATGCGCCCATGAACAGGGCAATGTTCTCATGCCGTAATATGCTCATGCGCGAGACCTCTCCCAGAAACTCCGTGACCTCTTCTTCCTTCCGATCCTGGTAGGTGTGGATCATCACCTGCCCGTGCCATTTACCTCTGTAACCATGGTAACCATCTAAAATAATCTTATTAAGAACCTTTAAAAGGGCGCACCTGTGGATTTTATGGCGACGTCCTACTCGGATGCAATCGCCGAATTGCAGATCGGAGTACGCAATCGAACAATCTCCTAGCGCTTCTCGGAGGTCCGTGCGACTTAACCTGGTTAGTGAAATATTGCATTAATGATCAATTGTGAAATTCACGGCTGAACCAACCGTTCTATTTTTTCGCTCTCGTCATCGCCAAACACTGAACCTTCGAGATCATCCACTTCGTTTGATCCGGGTAAATGGATTCCGTGGTCTGCAGGGGAAATATTTAAAAGTTGAAATCGAACAATTTAATTTCTTATCCTTCAATGATATCACTATGTGAGGGTATCACATCTGATGCCGAAACAAATAATAATAATAATAATAATAATAATAATAATAATAATAATAATAATAATAATAATAATAATAATAATAATAATAATAATAATAATAATAATAATGATAATAATAATAATAATAATAATAATAATAATAATAATAATAATAATAATAATAATAATAATAATAATAATAATAATAATAATAATAATAATAATAATAGTAATAATAGTAATAATACGATTACGTAAACAGCAACCGAGTGGGCAGATATAAGTGGACAAGAAACGGCCCACGCTATGAAAACATGGTCGCAATCGATGCTCCGCTACGTACGAGATGCATTCTTCATTGTTGAGTGACGTCACGGAGAGATCGATTTAGGGGGAGGGGAGGGGTCGTCGAAAGGACAACGATGTCTACACGGGGGTCGTGCAGTCTTCATAGTCGCAGCATCTATTCTGGGAATACCTGGAAATAGCTCCCTTATAGACCTAGTTTCTCAGCAATCTTCCGAGAGCAGCGACTACAGTTGTTGTTGCACATGCAACTCATCTTTAAAAGCCGATTAATATCGGCAGGGGTGTTGTTTACTCAAAAATATCATAATTATCCCATGATATTGGAAATCGATTTAGAGTGGAAAGGTGGAATGTTTTTACAATAATATTTTTATGCAATCACTGAATTCAGGTTGAATCCTCATTCCGGAGAGTATGGCTAGTATTGAAGACTTTAATTTGCAAGCTCGTTGATATTGACTAAATTATGTTAATTTATACGAGCTAATCATATATTTTAGACACAATTCATTAGAACAGATGATTAGCTGTCTGTAATAATGGCCTATGTAGATCGGTTGATTTTGGTCTGGTAGCGTCGCTCTGAACTGACAGGGCGACTTAATGTCTGCATTGCACACACGTCTAAAAAGGTTAACACTGTTAAAACGTTAATTGCTAACGCAGAATTCTCGGAAAACCACTTTGAATGTTCTATACTTTAATTGATATCTTAATGGGCGTTATCAGAATAATATTGACGGCATTATACTCAACCACCCTTATTACATAAGAATGAGGCGTACCCTGGATGAAAGAATCGTTCCATTACGCAACCATCAAACCAATGACGAAGCCCCTGGATGCAAAGAATAAGAGAGAAAAAAACACACCCAAATTTCTCGGAATCACCACCCTCCTCCCCCCCACACACACACCTCCTACAGAGTTAAGAATTAATGCCCTCCTGCCACACCTTTACCATATGTCAAATTTACCTATCCGTACTATATGGGTGGCATTGATCCTATAAGCAAAAGGTGCTATCTGTCGGCCATTACAGGAGCATCGATATCCATGAACATTACATACACTACGCCACAGTTATCATCGCTAATCAATGCGCAGTGATTTAGGTCCGATAGATTGTAATCGATATGTTCGCAATTGGCATTGTCCCATGCCAGCGTTGCTTGTGATTTCTTAAAGGTCCGCTCACAATCGGATTTATGATTTTTGCTGTTATTGATGACGTAAACAGACAAAGTCGACTGCATTAGACATCTGTTCATTGCGCCATCTATGTCAGTTATATTTAGCCTCCGTGACGTCATAGACTCAGCATATCCCATTAAGCGAGCCTTTTTTTTTCTCCATCCAACAGCCGACTGTCGTTTAAGATGGCGGTCATATATGCGCAAAATTGGCTTCTGTTTTGTTTAGTCGGCGGCGAAGTGTCAATGTGTTCGGAGCTGAAGAGCATCGCTTTTAGGAGGGCGCAGTGACTTCTGTAGTCTCTTACAGGTCAAGTCTAACTTGACTTCACAGAGATGTACCAGACCGCCTCACCTTTATAGCAACGCAATAATTATTGCTATTCTAATAGACTCACACCTACGGGGTCTTATCGGTTTACATTTTAAGAATTATGGGAAAAATATTAAAAGATTCCACAAAATTGGTGAGCATATTATGTCTGACCGTGTTTGTCCTGCTTCTTGCTTGGTGGAGGCCAGGTGGAACACAGCGGGTGATTCGGGTCATTGTCGCCACCGCGCGTCCAAGCGAAGGGAATGTTGGTTCTTGCAGGTTGGAAACTCGTCGTCGAAGTTAATCGTCCACGATTGGCAAAAATGTTTCGTTTTTGGAACTGATCAGCGGGCGGTGGCGAGGGAAGGGCATCCTCTTGCGACGCCAGCGAATGTTCGCAAGGGTGTTGTCCATTATAGCTAGTTTGTGAGGAGAGAATGCTGGCATCTTGGCAATGTTCACACACGTGCGATGAAGGATAATCGCTGGCTGTCGTCGACAAACTCGTCAGAGTCAGAGATGAACAGTTCGAAGAATAACTAGCGAAGGTATACACATGGAAGTCGCTATCTTCTGACGACACTGATGCGTGGTAGCCTCTGTGCGATTCGCGGGGACTATGCGCTGAACTAAGCGAAATGATTTCACATCCTGTAAGATCCAAGCTGACTTTACTACTTGATCTGGATCGACTCAAGTAGCTGGACGCGACAGACGAGGCCCGGTCTCGGTGCGAGTGCTGCCCGCTTCGGGTTTTCTCCACCCAGTCCACGAAACGCGTGTACAATGACGAGAATATGTTTGAGTCTTTTCCATTGAACGATTTCTCCGATTTGGTCGACGAAGACAATTTCCTGGATCGCTTCCGTTTGCGCTCACATTTGCAGTATGACTCCTGGTGTTGCAGCGCGTGTTTGGCTGAACACAGATCTTGGTCATCCGGCGTCGTTTGCAACTTCTTGGTCCAATGCTCGTCACCCGAAGCTGAAAGACGAGCAATGATCACAATAGAGGTCAAAAGGTCAAGTAGAGGTACTCACGCATATGTTTCTGTTTGCTGTTTCTCCTACTTCCATTGTGGGACGACTTATGCGTTTTATATCTGCAAGTGGAGGACATTTTGTAGTGAGTGGGGCGCAGAATGCCTGCAATGCAGTAATGACTAGTGATGCTGGTAGATGTGTGCATAACGTGAACGCTTTATTCAATACAGAAGCTCGCTGTTAATACGAATACTATGCATGCCCAATAATTGTGAACCCCATGCGTAATATTGTAATTATAGGCAATGGCTGCATGGCCTCCCAGGGCCGCCTCGGAAAAAATGCATTGGCTGCAATGCCGGCGAAATCAATAGCTACAAGATTGAACACCTGTACCAGGCAATAGAGCACGGGTTCGTCATTAGCGAAAATTACTTACTTGCAGTGCTTGCATCGATAAGCTTTGCCGTTCATCTTGCGGCAGTGGCTGCAGTGCTTAACCGACGATGAATCGTCCTTATGGTATAGACTGCAAGAGATAAGGAAACAGTACGTATGAGTAGGCTCCGTCGTCAGCCAATTGAATTCGTGAAAACAAAACCTCATTAGACATTTCACCCGATCACGAGTATGCATGAAACCTAAGTATAATTTCACTGTATATGGTATCTGCTTCTACGCGGAAAAAAGTTAACCTTTTACAACGAATGCCATTACACAGTTCGGCATGCAGGCAAGCTGCAGCAATCCACTTGTTGCTCCAGTGTCGAGCTGTCTTTTATTGATTAAGGAGTGCCTGGGAATCCCATCGCTCCATCCAGGGACCCAATAGCTGCATCCGACTGCACCCGTTACAATATAGTCATCGGTTGTAAAAATTGCGTGCGCGATAAGGTCACCAATGACGCTTGCAAATCAAGTGCAAAGATCAGTGATTCACTCATGCGTACAGCTCAGTAGAACAACAGAATCTCAGCCTAGCTAGCTATCTGTGAACACATTGAGATCATCTATATCATAAAGCATAAAATCTCAGGTCATTCGAGTAATTAGCTCTGGTTTTTATTGGTTTTAGGTTACCCTTCATCTAGGTCGGAAAGATTGATCCATCATACTGCGTTTCGTAACCAGCTCAACATATGATGCATCAATTATATTCCACCTGAGTTTGACCGTGAGAATCCTGGATATAACTCTGTGTGTATCTATAATTAACCTTTTTGGTTATATTTCGTTTCGCCGTCATAGGTGTTTTACACTGATCTGTTATGCTGTTTGATTAAAAGTTAGAATATATCTGCTCACACGATAAGGTTGTTTCATATACCAGTACATAACTGAAGACGAGACTTTTTTAAATATATAATTCCATACATGCGTGCAACAGAAGGCATGATAGATGCCACCGCATTATAGCTGAGAGGTTACTTCTGCTATTACTACTATCGCAGAGGGTCATAGCTATTATATAAGAGTACATATTTGAGATGTGAACACTCAAATGATAATATCTGACGTCGGTCATTTACAGATAGTGGAACTGCTGGCATAAACGGAGTACACCGCTCGTGACGTCATAGAAGAACAGATGCGTTTACCATTAATTGGTAAACTCTAGAGAGAGAGAGAGAGAGAGAGAGAGAGAGAGAGAGAGAGAGAGAGAGAGAGAGAGAGAGAGAGAGAGAGAGAGATAACGAAACGCACATTAAAATATCAGATTCGCCCACTCAAATTATAAACATAAGCTTGGTTACTAAAAAAACAAAAAAAAAAAAAAAAACTTCAAGAAGCAATAATTAGCAGAACGCAAGAGAGAACACACATATAAAGAGAGTCATCTATTAATATAAATCAATATATTGTGTTTACACGATTCGTGTATCAATGTAATAAATTAAATATAATAACATTCAATAAACTAACCTTCCATCGAGATTACAATTATGATCTTCCATTGCTTGGTTTCACTGTTAATCCACGGAGCACATGGCCGTGGGCTGTGTCATTTCCTCCAGAAGCGACCGATCCCCGCTTCGACCTGCCTCACAGTCAGCCGCTATTCGGGCAGTGACGCAGCAAGCACGAAAGCAATGCGTGCGTGCGTGTAGCTGTGCGTATCCCCATACCATGCACACTGATCACACACGAGGCACCAGATGCTTTGGCGGTTTGCATGTACACTCACCCGATGTTGT
>KB310261.1:0-46114 GCA_000328365.1 Capitella teleta
TCCTTTGCTCTCTTCGCGTTCACTCACCACTCGCATTTAAATGGTCTTCCCTCATTCAAAATAAAACTTTTTACTTGATTTATTTGCGCAAATGGGCACAGAATAACATAGTCAATCCATACTAGGTAGATATTTTTTAGAATAAGTGATACATTTTAGCAAATCTAAGATTTTTGTTTTCAATATGGAGTTGATAGACTACCTTTGGCCCACTCTTTATGTGTAATAGGAGCCGTGAGTTAGCAGCTATTTTTAAAGCTTATTGATAAAAGAAATATCAGACTATTCGTGATTGTTGCAAGCCATTCCTCCTTGACAGGAAAAGTTATATTTCATTCCACCTTAATTGGTAGGAAAATTATATTTTATTCGATCCCAATTTATGTATTCACAACTGACAAACTGCTTCAATTCGCTTCCTTAATTGGTATTCACATGAGCACATACATGTAGAATTGATTAATATATTTTTCAAGAACTGAGTTAGGTCGTCTTTAATATAACGAAGCAACAACAGGGAATTGGATGTTGACTAGGTATGATCCCATGCCGAGCATATATTTTGTGATGCCGAGCCTACCAAGGACTCCATGGGTGAACAGAAACAGTGAAACATCCCAATGGTTTAAACCTATGTAACACAGGAATGTGCTTGTAATTAAATAGGACATCATAGGATTTGAAAATCTTTCGATCTTAAAATTACCCTGCACTAGCTAGTACTACACGTAGATAGTAATGTGCAGTCTGTGCACTGTACACTACTCTGATGTAAATGCTGTAACATCCTGCAATCCTATAATGTATGCCGACGATACAAATTTATTCCTCTCTGGTAAAAATATCGATGAAATGAAAAATAAATTTAATACAGATCTTGTAGCTCTGACTAAATACTTAAAATGCAATCGACTTTCTCTCAATGTTTCCAAAACACACTCGATGTTGTTTACTCTGAATAATTCTCTTCGTGATTCTTCTCTCTCCTTGTCCATCGATGGTTCTATTATTGATACAGTTAAATGCATAAACTTTCTTGGAGTAAAAATAGATAACAAGCTGAACTTCTCTGAGCACATCACTCACACCTGTAACAAAGTCTCAAAATCAATAGGGATCATTCGCAAAATATCAAAAACAGTAAACAGACAGACTTTACTCATGCTTTACAACAGTCTCATACTGCCTTACCTGACTTACTGCAATATGATTTGGGGAAAATCTGCTAATATACATATAAATCGACTTTTTATCTTACAGAAGAAAGCCCTCCGTCTAATCAACAAGGCTCCACTTTTAACCCACACTGCACCACTGTTTCATGAATGTTCCGTATTAAATATTCACGATTTGTATATTTATCGAAGCACTATCTTTATTTTCAAATTATCACACCATATGCTGCCTACTCCTGTTTCTAAATTTTTTAATCTCACTCCATTGGTTCATGGTCTGAACACAAGACGTCAACTAAATTATAAAGTTATTGTACCTTTTTGCCGGACTTCTCTTGGACAAAAATCTTTAAATTTTAATATTGCTAAATTATATAATAATATCCTACAACCTTTGTCACTTGTAAATTTAGACTCATTAGAAAAATTCATAAAAATCCATTCATTGCATTTTAGTAGCTAAGTATTTATAATTATGTTCTTTTCCATTTATATAAATATGCATATATATATTTGTTTATTTGTTTTTTTTTGTTTTTTTTTTTTTTTTCTCGTTTTTAAATTTTTTTTGTCGCTCTCTCTTTGTGCAAGACTCGTTAAAACTATTATTTTCTCTCTTCTTTTCTATGTATTTTCATGTGACGCAAAAGCGATCACGCTTCTGCCACTACGTTTATTTTTGCACCTTTTATGTTGTGATTGAATAAAATTATTATTATTATTTATTATTAAATGACCGTCACTAGTATAGCTTGTCCAGTTGTTCCTACAGAAATTTTGCTTAATGCTATACTAGTATTACATGAATACATGCATTACATGTATAGTGTGTGATTATATTATGTCTGAATGGCATAATTATAAGTTATAAAACTTGTCTGTTAGTCGCCGGTCGTAAACAGCAGCTCTATAACAAATGCTGCAATCATGGTGATCGAAACGCTACTGTATTGACAGACATTGGCCTGACATGTATACGTTATCGCTATTTATGTATTTAGCATAGTTCATCATGTTGTGCACTATGTGACTATAGTGTTGTGAGTCGCGGGAAGCAATATCAGTTTCTCGTCGCACGAAATTCTCCATTACTTTTCTTCACCGGCGAAATCGGTAATGAATGCGTTTTACACTTATATGGGCGCTCATACGATGTGAAATGGGTTAAAACGCCGATCAAAGGCTGACTTGTTCTCTGAGAAAGTATTGAATTTATGATAATGTTATGCTTTATAGAAATTTCTCCACATCGAACTTTCAAATCATGCTATGTCATGGGCGATAATATGGGATTGTTGTCACGTTAAAGCTCTATGAGTTGGAGTCAAAAATCTTCAGTCGAGCAACTTCGCTCTAGTGAGGATTAAATAATAATTCTATAACTATTAAAATAATAATAATATATATATATATAACTAATAGGACCCGTAAGCAACACTAAACTTGCTTTATCTATTATAAACTTATATTACAGTTGCAAAAGATTACATTTAGTATTTGCAAAATTAATTACTTTTACATTCACATTGCAACAACTAGGTGGGCTGTGAACTTCTAATTTCTACGAAACATCGATGTATGTATCAACTCAACATTGCAGTCAACAAAGTAGATATTTATATTCATTGCCTTGTTACCATGATAACCATGCCTGACATGATAATGATATATTCTTCTCAGTCTTCTGTGTGATACTGTTAACTGGTGTTCATATGTTATCTCCTCTGGGATACCTGGCAGAGTAGGCCATCTCAGACATTGACCCAATTTCTCTCTTTTGCAGATAAACCAACACAATGTTTCTCACACGATCAGAGTACGACAGAGGGGTGAACACCTTCTCTCCAGAAGGTCGTCTCTTCCAGGTTGAATATGCCATTGAAGCCATAAAGGTCTGTATGCAGTACAATAATAAGGAAGCAACCACCAAAACAGAAACATTTCATCAATTAGCTCGGCTCAACTGCCATTGGAATTCAGACATCCGAAGGCATCATCTTGGCTGTGGAGAAAAGAGTGACATCATCTTTGATTGAGCCTTCTAGCATTGAAAAAATTATGGAAGTTGATTCACATATCGGTAATTATTCCGATGGGTCCTAAGTGATTATCAAGATGAACTTTTGCCAGGGTGTGCCATGAGTGGACTGATTGCTGATTCGCGTACGTTGATTGACAAAGCGCGAGTGGAGGCTCAGAATCATTGGTTCACGTACGACGAGAAGATCTCTGTGCAGAGCATCGCGCTGGCTGTCAGCAACCTGGCTCTGGCTTTTGGTGATGATGATGCTGACCCCGGTGCCATGGTAACGCTTGATCTTCAACACGGTTGTTGCAAATGGTTTGTTGTTGCAGAGTCGTCCGTTTGGAGTGGCGCTGCTGTTTGCCGGGATTGATGAACGGGGGCCTCAGCTGATCCACATGGATCCCTCCGGAACCTTCACGCAGTGCGATGCAAAGGCGATTGGCTCCGGATCAGAGGGAGCGCAACAGGCCCTCCAGGACACCTACCACAAGGTCAGAACCCTCACACCAAGATTGCTCCTTCTTCCATCAAAGTTATGCGAGCAATCTATGATCATTGAAATCTGTGAAAATTTCCACTTTTAATATAATTATTTTCACCGCTGCCTTCTTTTCAGTCAATGGACTTGAAGCAAGCATGCGTTGAGAGTTTGAAAATTCTGAAGGAAGTCATGGAGGAGAAATTGAACTCTACAAATGTTGAGGTCAGTTTCACTCTTAACTAATTGTCATTCATTCTGTTAACCTGCTTAATGAGCTATCATTATTTTGTCAATTTCTATGGAAACATAGAATTCATTAAGTAACTGATATACCTGCATTCAATTACAATTATTTTGTTCAGCATCTCTGATGATTATTTTATTTTTTCTTCTGGCAGATGGCCAAAATAACGCCAGCCAAAGGATTCCAGATGTTCTCCAAAGATGAACTGGAGGAGATCATCAAGGAACTGTGAACCATTTGCCGCTTCTATATGTTCCCATGTTTTGTGTGAATAAACATTCTTTTCATGTAATCTCACACTCAATTTTATTGCTAATGTGAAACAGGAATTTTGTTCTCTGTTGTGGGCTGTCTATTTTTTTTATTTTTTTTTTTTACTTTGTGTTTGTGTGGTGTTGTAGATGTCAATTAGCAGGACTCTTTGGCATGTAGCCAAGCAATTCCTGATAAAAATAATGGAGCATTTTAGTGATTTTACTGAATATGTAACCTTGGTATTGTGCGAGTCCTTAGCCAGAGAGGAGTATTTTATAACTTAGGTGTAATTGATGCAACACGCGTATACGATTGCATTGGAAGGCTGTGATCATCCTATTTAATGTGCAATCCTGTATGAACATCATTCCACCATGCAATTTTCTTTTTTTCAATCAGAGAATATTGGGTTTGCAACTTTTACATCTTCTCAAGTACATCACATTTTACATGTAGAATTCTTAGTCAGCAGTCTTCATTAGCACATGCTGTATATATTTTACTTAAATTAAGTAGCATATATCTCCAAGTCAGATGCCGACATTCTGACATGGCTTATACATACCAGTACAAGTAATTCTCAAAAGCAAGGATTAAAGGAACATTGTATCATTCCCATACACAAAATTCAACCACTTCAATATTATATCCCTAGTTGATAAAAGCGCATAACTATAGCCTCAAAGAGAAACTTCCACAACTACAGCACTTTGTTTCAGTCTCCATATAAGATCTTTTCAATATGTTCTATATATTTGGAGTTTAGTCTTAATCATTTTATTGGCTTCCTTTTACTTAATCAGGGAAGGATATTCCCTGGATATACTGGGTATTAGAAGTTCACATTAAAACCACAAGTGTAAAATCAGAATATTTATTTAACACAATTCATAGATAACTAATACTGATTGATAATCAATTAAAGAAAAACAAAACAAGGTTATAGCAGTAATATACGCCTATAAAGCATTATGTACGAGGGCTGCTCAAAATGTTTTCCTCAGACACATCAAACAATAAATAATATACCCACTCAATCCTTCAAGATGATGTTGCAGTATTAGGTTAGGAATTTGAACATCATCTAATAATAATAATAATTATATTGATTTCGCATATACATGCAATATTACATGGAAAGAAAGAAGTAATTATATAACTGAAAACTAATCATTAAAATAGACTGACATTATCCTCACTTATGGATAAATATATTTTGTCACTCAAAAAGTTATCAGATACATCCATGATAGTTATATAATACAAAATTAACTAGCATTTAGGCAAAATTCTAAGGCAACCAACAGTCGGCTGAAAACTTTTGAACAACGCTTTTATAATCAATAATACAAGATGTTTTAAACTTATCCCAGACAAGGGACAAATTTGGAGAGTTCAACCACCCAGTTCTTCATAGCTTGTCATGTCATCTGTTGAATACGTTCTTCATACGTGCGTTTAGCATTAGTTAACTGCTGCTTCGAATCAATCTTTAAAATCTGCAGAGGAGCAAAACAGTGAAAAGTTAAGAGTGAGAAGTGATTGGTACCTCGTCCGCATTCAGAGCCTTACCAGCATCACGCTGGGCCTCCAAGACCTCAATCTAGAATCATTATAATTATTATTATTAGTGATAATTCACAATTATCAGCTGAAGTTCACAAAACCTGAGTGAGTTTTTTGCTGATTCTCCTCACTTGCTTCTCCAAATCAGCCTGAGTTGGCTGAGAAAAAGAAAAACTCATTTAGAATCAGGAAGCAATAACGTTATGCCCTACATCAGTGTCATCCAAGGAGGAGGAAGACCCGTTCCTGCAGGGCACAGGATATTCCTGTGGCAGGGCTGTCTCCAGTGCCCGAAAGTTAAAGCCAGGAGGGGCCGTGGCCCTGGTGGGAGCAGCTGGCGTACTTTTCATGCCTGGTATAGCCGCGGCCATTCGCTGACTTCTTCCGCGGCCGACAGCAGGCAAGGGAGCAGCTGCGGTTGCCAAAGGCTTCCCCCGACCAAAGCCTTGCATCACGTGCTTGGCCGGGGCTTGCTGGGGAGAGCCCTCTTTGACAACCCGGGCTAGAGGAGAAAAGGTGTCAAGGAAAAAGATCCACAAATAATAACTGTCACCTCTAGCACGACCTCTATTAATCTGGATGAGTGTATCAGTGGCGCCATTTGAATTCACCCCATGCATCTGTCTGTCCTGTGGTTCAACTTGTCTGGCCGGCGGTTCAACTGGCTGTGCTTGTTGTCTTGGTCGGGTTGGATGAAGCGTAAAATTTGCGTTTGGTCTCCTTGGCTTCACCACCTGGTAAACAAAAATTAAATTAATGCGCGAAATTGGAAGACAACAAACCCTCTGAGGTACGGCTGGAACAGGAACTGGTTGCGGAGGAAGCGTATTGTGTTGCATAGACAAAGAAGCAGAGCTGCTGACGTCCTTGTTCCAATCAAACACTTTCTGATTAGGGTCTGCGGTGAAAGTAAAAGTACATAGCGGTTTCTTTGGTTTACCACACTCACCATCCTCCCAGACTTCCCCTGAAAAGTTTGCGTTAAAATCGTCGGGTTCGACTGGGGCCACTGGCGGTTTGGTGTGCTGCTCTGGAGATTGGAAGGCATAGGTTGCAGATAAGTCTTCTCCATGATGCAGTTACCTTGCATGGCGACCTGGTGGTACCGTGCCTTGTCAGGACAGAGCGCCATGTGACGAGACATTTCAGAAGTACGGACCCAGTGAGTGCCATTGAAGGGACAGCTTTTGATCTCTACATTAGGGTGACTCTGAAAATTTTGACGAATCCGCAAACTTGAATCCTTTGAGGACAGAATAGAATTTCTAACCTTTTGACATTTCAGCAAATGCTTCTGAGCACCAAGGGCCCTGATGGTGTGTGATTCCTCAAACGGACATTGCCAAGTGTCATTGGGATCAGGGACAACGTATTGGGCCATCTGAAAATGTCAAATGTAAAGATAACCAGCAGCTACATAGCATTATGAATAATGGATACATCCCTGTGAGCACATGTGACGTCATGGGGACATCCCAGTGGCGTCATGTGCTCACTGGGATATATATCGCACAATCTAGCACAGCATCTCGCTGAAGGATGTCACCTACATACGATCAAAATATGATTGATCAGTACATGCAACGTTGTACTGGGTATGGGGGGCCCATTGTTAAACTTCTAAATCAGTGAAGACTGAAACTTCACAATTGAAATTAGGTCAATTAAATGCCGCATAAATTTGCGGCATATGGTCTGCCATACAGAGCTGGCCTATCCCTATGAAAAATCGCGATCCAAGACTCCTATTGCTATATCTACACAGTTTCATTATGGCTACAGAATGAAGCTAGGTTAAACGAAAGTCTCAAATATTGAAATAACATTCCTCAAGACTGTCATGATCATGATGATGTGTGACTTGAATTTCGTGTCAAAAGGGTAAGAAATTCATAATTCCACAAACCCTGACAAAAAGGGAGAATAATTACCTTTTAAAATGACGGAATATAAAATATTACTAATTGGAAAAAGGCTAAAAAAAAGTTAAAAAGATATTAAAATCATATCCAGATGATCCACTTCCTAAACTAATTGACTTTCGTCGAAGTGCTGAATAACTCTGTTAGTTTCGTTTCGATTTTTTCATTCAGCAGATAAACTCTGAGCTGTTCGATCAAAATTATTTCGGAATTCGGTCAAATTCCTCAAATGCAGCAATTGTTCGCGCCCAGTGGCGTAGGAACCGGGGGGAGGGGGGGCTGAGTATCGTATCAATTAAAATTTGCATGTGCAGAAAAAAAAAAAAAAAATTCACAGCCATTTAGAGAAATCAGTCAGTATGTTTGGTATTCGTATGTACGCAATTGTATGATAGTTCCATATTATACTATGCTACACTGCCTTTGTCCTTCTCCCCTCAGTTCTCCCAAGAAGGCAACTGACTTAAAATCATAACGCAAACACCGCAGAGGGCAGAGGCGCTTTTGATTTGGGGATAAATTTGATTGTAATTATATTTCTAAGATAATTATGTTGCATATCACTTATGTATGGCATCAATTGCTCATTTCTCATTTCTCAGATGGCTCAGCCAAGGACAGCGGACAGATTAACGAAGTTGAACGATGCCAAGCAGTGTGCTGCACGGCTATTGAATCTCATTATATAATCACCGGTATAAATGTATATGCATCACTCGTGAATTTATTTGTAATAAAACTAAGGTTCTGTTCTCCATACCTCGTTGAATTACTTTATAGGTCATAAGTGGGAGGATACACAGGCGATTTCAGTTGATAGAATAAATTAGCATACCATATGTTTCTGATGTAGGCCAAAGATCAATGATATATATACATGTACATACATGTATCTGCCTAGGATAATGTGTTAAATTCTAGTAATTAAGTGCTCAGAAAATGGATTTTTCACACTTTATAAAAAAAAAAAATTTCAGGGGGGGCATGCCCCCGGACCCCCCTAGTGTGGCTGCGCTGTCGCGGCGCAGTTGTTCCCCTATCTTTACCTGCAATTAGCCCCCCCCCCCCCCCCCCCTCAAGTCTGTGACACGGACACATCACGACAGTCTTAATTAAGAAATCTTATTTCAATATTTGAGACTTATACTTTCGTTTAAACTACATGTAGCTTCATTCTGTAGCCATAATCTGTGAAGAGTGATCAACCCCGTCCTTGCTACTCCCATCTACACGTACAAGTAATTAAGCCTGAAAAGGCTATAATTTATATAATTTGTGGTAACGTACGAATATCCACAGCCAACTTTTATAGTATAAATTGTGGTTATTGTGGTTATATAAGCTGTGGCTTATTCGTACAACATACGAATACTAGTAGTACTCGAATAGCGCTGGAAACTCAAGTTAAATTTCAGTCGGTCTACATATATTAACATGTGGCTATTACTATATCGTAACAATATCGAATTTGCAAAAATGATTGTATAACCTGATATATTCTTATAATGCAATGTGTGTTTTAAACACATTTTACATCCTTGGCGACCTACAGCTATTACATACCTCACATTACGTACGTGCATGTATTTCGCATAATGGCTGGGATCCTTGCACGTACCTTGCATTTCAATACGTACCTTGCATTTCAATATTATAATTATTCCAAGCATTGCGTACACTGCCTGCCCAGGTTTATAACACCAAATTAATTTTGCTTTTGATTATGTGATACAGGTTTCACTACTCGGAAACCAAATGAATACAAAACCAATAGGGTAACACCTGATTAAGGAACGTATGAGATTCTGATCTCAAATATTGAAAGACGAGAACGACAAAATAACTGAGGAAATATATTTATTAGTTTTATATTCACACACAACACTATTCAGACAACTTATTAAAATAAAATATATTAAAAAAAAAAAAAAAAAGCTATGATCGACCCCTTTTGAATTTTTTAAAATTCACAGTGACCTTGACCTTTTACATTATAAATTAGAGATTTAAAAAAAAAATGTCCATGCCCCTGTGTAGTTTGGTGTTTTTCGCCCGTTCATCCAATTAGCTATCGCGCCAACAAATTTCAGCACAGACGGACAGACACACACGCACGCAAATTAAGCGATATATAGAATTGTTTCCAAGAAAAAAAATCTCTAATTATTGCGCAGCCGGATTTTGAAAGGCAATGTTTATTCGTATTAGTGGTTTGAGTAATTGAACTGCATGATATGGCCACCTTAGCATGAGTTGAGACGATCGAGATGGAAAAAAAAAAACAAAAAACAAACAAACAAAAACAACATATATAATATGGTGGCTTGATTGGTAACAGCTCTGATATATCAGTGCATACAATGTACCGTGTTTCACTTCCCCTATAACGGGCCTATTATCTTGGCAATTTGTACTACACTTAGTACACTGTCTTGTTATAATGCGTACTATACTGAATCTATTTTCAGCCAAATACGAAGTTCATCTCATCATCGCGGAGGATATGTGATTCCTGAGAATACCTCTTCTGTACGGAAGAATTTACCTATGTGGCATATCTTGCTCTGCATAACATAACGGTTATGTTATGCAGAATATATTGGTTACGATAACCAATATATTCGCCCTGCTCTCTGGTTAAAGCTGCCTTGCTTTTGCAAACGAGAATACCAATCATCTTCCACAGTCCACTGCCGCATGTGGTCAAGCGGTGGCTATTATCGAGAATTCGGGGAACAGGACCTGGCTGTTTGTGCCGTCATGATACCTTCTCAAAAGGCATTACGTTTATGTTTAGATTATTGTCCTATCATAACTAAAGGGCAGCAAGCTAGGTAAGTTTAATGGTTTATAGAGAGATCGTAGCATGGTCTGGGTAGACAATAAATATTGTGAGTTTTTGTTTGTTTGTTTGTTTGTTTTTTTTTTTTTAACCTTTTATCGCGCCATTGGCCAAGGTGTATATACTTTAATTTTGTAACATGCAGTCCTAATGATGCGTTCATATTGATTCAATATTCATCTAATATTATTGAAGATTCTCTTTGCTTGAGTTTTTTTTCTTTTTTTTTTTCCCCCTTCAGATTCATGACCTTGGTGAATTCTTGGAATTAAAACGTGATAACCATGGCAACACCCACTCACATTGTTGTACACAGAGAGCAGTTGTTGTGTGTTTTCCAATAGCCCCATTTTTTACAATAGATACAATCGCAAGAAGGCCAACCGTGCTTCGGCATAGTGGCTTCTGCATGGTTTTGAGCGGGTGGTGACGGATACTTGGTATTTATATATAGTACATAGCTTTAATGCCTGGCGCCACGATGCGTTTTGTCCTCGCCCGCGTGTGACCTGCATGCGTCGACTCATTTGACGTAAATCCTGCAAATTGTAGCATTGAGATCCCTTGGATTGAGCTTTTGTTCTGGCCAATGATCCACGATTTAGGACGATATTTCAGCTCAAGTGAGGGGAGAGTGGAGGGTGAAACAGCACACGGCAAGAGTGGCGGTCCGTGGAATTTGGCTCCATGGGTACGTATGTATTAGTATATATTAGTGGAATAGAAAAAAGTCAAAAAATAAACAAATTATCCGCAAACAAAAGCCAGAACATACATTACAATGAGGACCTGGTGCAATGGGTAGCACGCGCGACCCTGATCTAAGTAAAAAAAAGTAAAATATTAAAACGCAGTGCAATGAAACAAGAAAAGGGAAAAAAGGGAAAAAAGAAAAGAAAAACAAGTATTCATATGACATTGAATTTGAGATGTCATTAAATTATTGATTGTGAGAAACGATTAATTATTTTAATTTTGTTTTAAAGATATTGATTGATTGGTGTTGTGAGATCGAAGAGATTTTTATTTTTATTGAAGAGTTTTGGGCCAAAATATGAAATTGAACGTCCAGATACGGATCGATCAGAGGTTTTCTTCTAATACTATAGGTGGAATTTTGCGGAAAAGAAAACATGGAATTGAATACAGAAGAAAACATATTTCAAAAGAAAACAAAAACTAAAACATAAATAACAAGACATGATGACAATAGGTCTGTTGGTTAGTAAAAAATACGCGTGTTCTTTAGTGATACTCGTACTGTCGTATTGTAATATATTTTATTATCATTATTTATTTATTTATTTATATTATTATTTTTTTTTTTTTTTTGGGGGGGGGTAGTTCTATATTGATAGTACAGGTACAATTATTGCCAATAATATAATTATTTTGCACTGCAAATATTATATGCGCCATGAATCATTGATCTCTCATTTTGCGACTTCATTCTATAATTAAGTGCTCAGAAGTGAACTACTGGTTGAGCCAACTGGCATCGTGGTGAGTGTCGAGAGGCCCTCCGCGGTGACGAAGGTCACAGTCATTGACACTCGCCCTCCAACACCGGAGGCGCCGTGTTGTGTATTTCCTCCTCTGGCGATGGGCGCGTCGATCAAATACAACCAGGCAACCATTCATCGAGTGCTGTGTGCTTTCGTTTTCACAACAGGCTTATTCATTGCCAATTGAGGAAATCAACAGTTCATTTATCCCAAGTGATATTGCTTCCTGACACTCATAAGAACGTGGAAGCAATGTATCGTTTCCTGGCAATTTACGATGAGCTCTTGCCGGTGAATGTTAAAGGACCAAATCTACTGTGCTGCATGCAGGATAATTAATGGATTGTAGGAGTGTTTCTGGTGATACAATCGATCTTACTTCTGGATTGTTCTTCTGCTAGAGTATCAGATTGATGGGCGGGTTGGGCGAATCCCTGCCTCACATAGATATGGAGACGAGCTTCCCAGTACATGTACCAATACTATTATTAGGAATTAGCTCGCCTCCCAATCCGCATGCTGTCGCCTACCTTTGAATTCATATGTCCGCTGTCTGTATTCTAATCATTGCACGCCTCGACACAAATGACCCCTTAACACACACTGAACATGCTGAGGAATCACTTTTCATCTGCGATGAGAAACTTGATGAACGTGCGGGAATTGCGCGTTTTTTTGTTCTTTCGGCCCTGCAGCACTCGCCGCTTGAGAAACAATGTTTATCAGTATTTGTGGTTGTAACACGGATGAGTTGTGCTTCGAGGGCATAATTATAGCGAGTTTCACCGGTTATCACACGCGGTCGCGAGTTATAATAAGAATGATGACGCGCTTCCGTAAACATGAAACTAACGCGACGGATTCCTGGAATCGTGTGACGTATTTGCGCGCGTCCTTCATGGAAAGTCGTCTACAGTATGCGACCCCATTGGGCGATGATCGGACGATTTCTCCGCGAGTCCCCCCAGCCATCTTATTCGCACAGAGGCTTCATGAGCGAGGCAAAGAAGCAGTAGAAATTAGCAACCACTTGAACCAGTGCCTTCTCTCGTCAATAAACTTCCCTCTACCCAATTTCTGAATTTCACCTCACTCCATGGTGTCCATTCCACCCTGGTTGCTGCTACTAGTATATCGGGTGGTTCAATGGAATTTCACCCTCGGTTGCACCAAATAGCAATTGAGTGAATTTTTCTTTTTCGGAGGAGACAGTCCTTCACTAATCAAAAGAAGGCCTTGTTAACCAATACATGTAAAATAAATAAAAATGTTTAAATGAAATGTTGCGACGGCCGCCGTAACAGCCAGCCGATTTGGCCACCCATGTTGATCTTTCTTCCACATCGTGTTGTATGCACCGGTATACATGTAATATTGGTGTTCATTCACAGCAACAAAAGAAAATCACTTTTAGAGAGCTCTTTTATTATTCATCTCATGTGAATAAAAAACGTTATGCAATACAAATAAAAGTAGAGAAGGTAAAAAGTTAGAACACGATTTCAAATATTAAAAACACAAAGAAGAAGAATATCAAGTCAGCAGGGAACTTTCACACATAAAACTGTAGAATTTGTTTAATTTTCATTTCTTTCTAAATATAACAATATTTTATATATCCAATGTTCTAAAATGTAAATTGGATAGCACCATAGAGTGATTTTCGAAAGCTCAGGATAAATCTTAATGAAGAGAAAATTAAAATCAGATAAAAAAAAAAAAAAAAAAAAAAAAAAAAAAAAAAAGATATAAAAACACAACAAAAGAAGCAGGTTTATAGAAAAGCCTTTTTCAAGCTAGGTAGGCGATTTATATAGAAATTGTCAGTTGATAACACTGAATAACACAACAAAACTCATCCAATGATCCAACGATTTGCCAAGTAAAAAAAATGCACGGAATAATTGAAATTTGGGAAACTGACATTTCATTGGAATTCATAACCTCTGCCTAGCTAAGGCACAACATTATGAGCGATAAAACCAGATAATAAACTATTTTGTATACAATCAACATGATCAACAACGAACAAGTCTTTAAGAATTAAGATAAGAAAAAAAAATCAAAAAAAAAATATCAACAAATTGTGACGTGCTGTAATGAACACAGAAGAAAAAAAAATGTCCTCGTGGAATGTGATTAAAAGAAAATAAAAACTAAACAAGATTTGAGTCAGGCACAAGGTGAAGCAAGAAATTACCACAATGAAGATTTATTCCCCGAGCATCTAATCATTTTTCATATTTACAAAAGCACTTTTTTTTGTCACCGAGAAGAGAGAAAAAAAAGTGAGAAAACGAAAAAAAACAGAAAGAAACAAAGAAACAAAGATTATGCTATGAGCGTCATTGAAAAAAAGAAAAAAGAAAAAAGAAAAAAGAAAAAAAAAACTAACCAAAAGTCAAACCTTGATCAACAAAGTTTGATTTATTCTACTCACCAATTACATAGAGATCTAAAGAATAATCATAATAAATCTAAGCTGCTTAATAAATCACTCAAGTGAGAACGCACAGTTGATTTGAGCAAAATCTGTTTTAGAATGATTCTCAGTGGATTTCTCTAGATATAAAAATTATTGCAAGTGTGAAAAAATCAGTTCATCTTCTTTCCCCCACAAATGTCATCATGTTTTGTTTGTTGAAGAAGGGGGGGGCGGAGTCACAGACACAGAAGGCACCGAGCAGTTCACAGTCGCATCGCTATTTTTCGCCATTTTACACTCATAGGAGGCCATAGGGGTGGGACTGGCTCTCTTCAGACAGGACGAGCCAGGGGCCGGGCTAAGACGATTGGGGGCAGGACTGGACCGACTGGGACTGATCCGGTTAGGATTAGGACTGGACCTATTCAGGGCGGGACTGGATCGATTTGGGACAGGACTTGTCCGGGTGCTGCTGGGGTTCGGACTGGTTCTGCTGGGATTAGGACTGAACCGGCTGGATGAGGTTGGGCTCGAGCGGAGCAATGGTGGAGCTGAAGACTCGCTAAGACACATGGGAGATGGCTTAGGCAGACGAGGTGTCTCCAGCCCCTGTAATTGTCATGCCTGCTGCATGCTGAGCGGCTTACCAGGTGAGCTGCTGGCAAACACCGGAGAGTGCAGGCCTTCGAAGTTTGTATAACCGGGGAGCGTGACGCTGGGGGAAAAAGCGGCCATGTGGCCGTTGAGGAAGGGCCCGGGGAACTGAAAGTGGGTGGCGCCACCGTTCTGCGCAACATGGGGACTGAGCGTGGCTATCGGACTCAATGAACTCCAGAAATGGATAGGCATCAGAGGAGTACGCTGGGGACCGGTCAGACCAGGCATAGGACTGGTCAAGAAGATCGGGGTATTCAGACTCCCCAACTGGGTGGAGTGACCAGCACTCACACTGCCAAAGCCAGCAGATTTCAATGAGTGACTGAGTGTGGGGCTGGGCATTGGCAGTGGAGACATTGGCATGGCTTCCAGGCTCAATGGGAATGGCTTGTGACGGATGTGAGCCGCAGAGGATGCAGGTTGAGCGTCTGGCTCTTCCTTGATTTTGATGGGAGCTGGTCTCGGGGGCTCACACTGTCTGGGAGGGGATGGGGAGACATGCTTAGGAGGGCTAGGAGGAGGTGGGGTCACTGAACTGGTGCCCAGAGGACTGGTTGTAACCAGCATAGGAGGAGAGTTGGGGTATGGAGAAGGCCTACGAACCTCCGCTTTTGGGGTGGGTACCCTAGCCGGTGGGGGAGGCACAGGGGAAGGGCTGTGTCTCTGCTGAGGGGGAGGGGTGGGCGCTGGGGAATGACTCTGCATTACCGGAGAAGGAACAGGGGAGGGGCGATCAGTCGGAGCAGGAGACCTACGCAATTGTTCTGCCTGGGGAAAGGGGTTATTCTGGAAAGGGATACTAGTAAACTGCGGGTTCTCTGTCTTGCATTCCTGCAGGCCCATTTGGATCGCCTGCTGCTCTGCGACCGTGGGTGGCCAGTTGGATTGTCTCCGTGAGACCGCAGCCAGGGGAGGCGGAGGGGTCGGGGTGTACCGCTGCTGAGGCACAGGAGAGTACCGAGGAGGGGGCGGTAGATGCTGCATAGAGGGAGAGTGATGTGGAGATGAGTTTATCGGAACTGGAGAATGCCTTGGAGGCATTGGGGCTGGAGAATGGGTGTCCCTTGGCCCCGGTGAGTGTCTTTGCAACATGGACGGCGATCTAGAAGCGGACTCCATCTGGTGTGGCGTTGGCGATTTCTTTTCGTACTCGTAAGGTTTGTAACTGGTAGCAGCAGGAACGCCACGATATCCATACTCAGTCGCCAAACTCTCCATCTTCATCTTGAACGGGATTTTATTTTCAGTCTTGACGACTTCCGGGAAGGAGACAAACTTGTAGACAAACTTCTGGCCCATGACTTTCTTGATAATGTTTTTGTCGTAGTAATAGCGCAGTGCTCGGCTGAGCTTGTCATAGTTCATGTTCTGTTTGTTTTTACGCAATCCCCAGAGTCGAGCGACTTCCTCTGCATTGAGCAGTTTGAACTCTCCCTCATTATTCGTCCATTGGATGATATCAGGATGCTGGTTGCTGATCAGGAGTTCGAGGAGGAACTGCCATAGCGTGATGTTCGACTCCATTCCTGTGGAAGAGAAAAATAAGTCAGACATGGAGAAGTATACCCAACCAGGACATCAATTTATTCCTCAACAGTCCATGAAACATTCACCTCGGACTCCGCAAGAAACTGCTACGTTTAAACTCAGTAAATGTCCTTCATCATGATTCACCCAAAATCCAAATGATAATTCAATATCGATTGTCATTGATGAAGATGTTATAATTTTGGTTCATCTCACTATTCAATCCAAAAAATTATCTCCTATGCCCACAAACAAGCAACCTCTGAACATCCAAAAATACTTTTTTTTGTCGGTTAACGAACGAGTAACAAACTAAGTTTGATTCTCATTGTGTATGAAGATCTAATTACCATAAAAGGGCACAATGACCTCTCGTTTAAGTGCAATTACATGTTATATTTTACTTATTACTGAATGATGAACAGAGTAAGTATAAAAAAAAAAATATTAAAAAAAAGGTCAGAAATTTCATATTCATTTGTATGTTCGCGTGTTATGATACATATGAAATATAATAAATGAGTAGAGATATGAAGGGAAGAACAGAGAGGAAAGAAAAGTAAAAAAAAAAAAAACAGAGAGAAGAGATGGAAGGTGAGAAGTCACGAGCCGGGGAAATGGAAAACAGCAATGGAATTAATTCAATATCGAGATGGCCTGGCGCAAGTGCGTCCATTGAGCCAATGCGTAGTCTAGTGCGATGTGCAAACGGATACAAGTCGCCTAGACATCAAACCCAGTGATTCACTAGTCTATTCACAGGTCATGGGGAATTATCAATGTCAATGTCCTAAGGACGCATGCGCTGTATGAATTTCAAGCAATTATCATCATTTAGCAGCAATTGACTCTTACACCACGAGCAACTCCAGATAAGTGCCATATAACAACGCTGCGTCGCTAAGCGATATCTTTTTTCCTTCATCGCCAATTACTCGCATTACAACCCAACAATAAGCTTAGAGATTTATTTACCCACATATTAAGGTTTTTTCCCTCCTTTTTATTTATTTATTTATTTATTTATTTATTTATTTATTTATTTATTTATTTATTTATTTATTTATTTATTTATTTATTTATTTATTTATTTATTTTATTTTTTTTTTTTTTTATATTACTAGTTTTTCTAAACCCAATATTCAAAATTACCCCTAAATCACAAGACTTTCTTTTTTTATTAACGCTGGGAGTTTCAGGTTTGGAGACCTACCAACAGACGGCCTAGAGGCAGCATACTCCACGCACGTGGGCATTGAACTTTCGTATGGCGGGAAACCAAACGGAAAGCGCGGGAAATCTCCTAGCGCGTTCTGGCGCCTCAACTCCAGAGTTGTCCTGAGGTGCAGGCCTCGATGCAACTCCAAAAGATAACGACGGCAAAAAGCAGCGAAATCCATTGTTCGTAAAGTTGTCACAACAAAAAGTGAACAATAGACGCGATAATAAACATTATCTGGCACGCGAGTGCAATCGCACGCGTCGTCTTTTATACAAGTCTTCGCGGGGGGCCACGATCGCCGCTCTTGCAACAACGAACGTGATTGGTCGGCGACGGCGCATGGAGGAGTAACCACGCGCCAACTTGGAAATTCGGAGCAGAAATTGCTCAATCAAGCGACGATCGGCGTCCACTGCAAGCTGCCCATGCACCGGTATACACACTGGTCAACAGTGGTCAACAGACCTGTAGCCATTACAGAGAATTTCGACTTGACTTACGAGCCCCGTGAAAGTTATAGTGATTTGCGAGTACTACGGCTGTTACTACTATAGTGTAGTGCAGGGGCATGCTTGGGTCATGCGGCCAAGCCACTTGAGCGACCAGAGCAGAAGCCCAGAGTCTCTGATGGACAAATCCCTGGGGTTCTTTAATGTGCATAACCATGCACATGTACTACGAATGCGAGCTCAAAGTGAATGCTTCTATGACCGACAACATATCAGAACATCTGTTCATGTAAAATAACTGATCTTCGCGATAGAGCCACTTTATCATAGACAGTAGCACTCAGCGCCCGGTCTTATTAATTCTTATTAGTCTGGGCCTCAGCCGTGAGTCAGGGTCAACGACCTCCAAGGCAGTTCATAATCTGAAAAAACTTTATTGTTATATAGTTATATCGATTATTATACTAATGTATTATACTAATAACTAAGTATACTAATTATAACCAAGTAGACACATTTCGGCAAATGCGAGCATTGTTTAAAGAATGAACCACTCGAATCGGAGAGAACGCTGAAGCCGATCCATTCCGCGAATGAGAAGATCCGGTTCATTTCCTCGGATTCCTGGGATTATCCTATCCTGCTAAAAAACGGATCCAGCGTTGTGTTCCATTTCCGCCTGCAAGCCACAGCCACCACGATGCTTGGCGCGGCATCGCAAACCAACGTTAATCACGAATTTCCGGCGCCCCAGCGGCTGCCCTTTCTTGCCTTTTGACGCCGGCGTTTTGCCGGGATTAAGCCGGGATTAAACCGGCGCTCAGCCGCTCGCCTTCCGTATCAGCTGAAAGCGGTCGATTCCTCTTCGCATATCCAAGGATTTTATTCTTCATTTCCCCTCAAAACATTGTGGACTCAAGAGAAAGTTCTTCAACTATTTAGTCGATTTCCACTATTGTTATATTTACTATTAAGATGAACCGCGTTGTACGTAACGGATAGCGATTTCCGGGAATGGCGGCACCAATGTCCTATATCGTATATATATATATATAATTACTTATAATTATCTCCCTTCAATTCGATATGCTAAATGTACAGAGTGGGCCAAAAGTAGTCTACTCCATGTTAACAACAAAACTCGAAAATTTACTAAAATGTATCAATTATTTCAAAAAAATAACTGCCTGGTATGGATTGACCATTTTATTCTGCGCCCATGTATGCCAAGAAATCAAGTAAAATGTCAATTTTGAATGAGGGAGGAGCATTTAAATGCGAGTGGTGAGTGATCGCGAAGAGAGCAAAATCAGATGAGCCCCTGAACGAGCATTGAGGAATGTCATCGTGTACCTTCAACAGGTAACATCACCATCATTTGGTTCCAACGTTTTAACAATAACTAATTACATAACGCCTCAGACTTCGAATCACGCCAATCCGATATCTGTGCGTGCACGCGACGCAGAGTAAATGACGTCCAATTGCGAGCTCATAAATATTCATGAACCCCTCGTGACGTCAGGGGTGGTAGGAGAAGTATATAAAAGAGGCTTCTCCGACTGTATACGGAATATTTTTCTGGATTTAAGTGCTTTCACAGAAAAACCCAGTTTGTAATCAAAACTTAGCTTCCTCATGCAGGGAAAGATAGAGATTTGCTAGCAGATCGTACCACGAATGACGCGCTCGCTAAATGGCAACTCCTCCGCGATCATGTTTGGAGCGCCTCTTACGCATTTTCCACCGCAAAAACTTCCTTTTCCCAAAGAATATTTGTGTCTTTCCCAGTTATTTTTTGTTTGTTCAGGATACTTTATTTTTATTATTATTCTTGTAATTCGGGTAGTTCCGCATAATTTCTATAATAATACTATGCGAGATATGTTCTGATCGCGAATTGCAAGCCCTTGAAAAATAAAATTTAATAAAAATATGTTCAAACTCAGTCTATTACGGTAACCTTTTGGGGGTATGTAATTAATAATAATATTGGACGCTTGTTAGTTGGAGGTGAATGACCTCTTTGCCCTCATCTCCTCCCGACGCGAGCAGAGGCACTGTGGTGGCAGCCAGTAGGACCATCACCCTCAAAATTGTAAGCGGAAAATAAATATTCCGTCAAAAAATGAGAGGGAAAGGAAAATACATGTAAAGTCCATACATACACATCTAACAGTATGAAGTACTCTTGATTAAAAACATTTCATCTTGTAACTGAAGTCGAAATAACTCTTTGATTTCCATTGCAAACAAATCGTGCGAAGACACACTCTTGACCAGCGGTCATGATCAGAAGTCTCGAGAGGACGAAAACAACGAACTGACCTTTGACCGTGTTGCGCATTACAGATGTATAACACTCCATCGACGGTCGCTTGGAGGCTGAAGCGTCCGTTGCTATGTCAAGGGAGTTGGTGGTTGCCATGGGAACGGGCGGCGTCAACTGCACAGAGAGCAGTGAATCTGGAACACATTCGACAAACATGAAGCCTGGATCGGCGAATAAAACCGAATTGATTGAACAAGAGGTAAAAGCCTGAGAGAAGAAGGAGCTGGCAAAGGAGCCTCCGCATAAGGGAGCAGGCCCCGGGGCACGAACGGCACCGCTGCCGCCGCCGCCGCCGCAGAACCAGGTGAGAGGCCCCCGGGCGCAGGCGACGAGCCCCGTCCAACGGCACATTGGTACGCGGAGAGTCTCACGATGATTTGTGACCAAGCGAAAGTATTCCATTATTCAGGTTTTAGTTTAAGATCGAATCGCTTGCAGGCTCGAGACAGCACTGTAGCCATGGTTACAATTGATCAAAGGGGAAGCATGACTGGTCTAGGTTCCTTACTGAGCTAAGCCGCGTATAGAATATTTCAATCTCGGATCATGAGAACTCCACTATTTATTGAACGGCATTTCACCGGTAACCATAGCAACGAACCCCTGATGTCGCTGAATATTGGTTGAAAGTAAAGTATTGATTACTCATGACTAAGTGTAGCCTGTATTACAGCGATGCTATATCGGGACGAGGGGAGCGGCCCTGGGAGAACACGTGCCTTTCACCATCGACCTTCTAACATTTTCCCAACCGGATCTAGCACCTGAATCTGCTCACCGGCGCCAGTCCGCTTGGGGCCCTGGGACAGCAGAGGGACAATTGGGCTTATATCCCTCTGGTGGTTTCATATGGAACTACCATAGTTACCACATTATCGCATTATAATTAGATTACGCGTTATATCGTCTGCATGCAAGGGTGCATGTTGAAGCCAAACTAGTTCATTGACAGTTCATTGAGCTGTGTTGCAAATGCCATGAGGTGGCGATGTTAGGGAGCCCTGGAGGTGGCGATGTTAGGGAGCCCTGCGCCCTATTTGCCCTGAGCTCCCTTCGCTCAGAGTAGGCGGCTGAAGGGAAACTAGGAGGCGTTCAATGAAGGTGTGCTTAAAGGTGTTCACCGTTATTAGGTTCATTGCATAGGTTAAGCGCCGCCACGACAGCGAAGGTTTGACTCAAATAGATGCGATCTGGGATTACGTAACGTATTGGGCGCAGCGTGATTGTTCCGTCCCCCCACGTGGTCACGTGACGTCAGGGTTTTCTTTTTTTTGGAGGGGGGGGGGGGGGGGAGAGGTATACAGCATGACACACAGGAAATGCGAATCAATTAATGGGGACCAACTCAATTAAGAGCAAATGATTATGAGCACAAGAAAATTATAATACTTTATAAATCAATTAAATCAATTAATTAATTAATAACTCACCTTCAATACGCATAAATTCAAGTTCATCCGTGAGAGGGTCATCGAGAAACGCAGCAGAATTCTCGCAACTGGAAAACAAAAACAAATTAATTCAATCACACGTACAGCCACGCCCACGTCAGTCGCGATCTGGGGCTATGACAATGGCGTAAATAACCTTAAACGGCATTCCCATTATGGTCACAGAGACGGGTTCACACCTTTTAATTTGGCCAAAAGCCAAAAGTCAGGTACTGCGTGCGACATGATGATCAGACCAGATCACAAATATGGATGTGATCACATGACAAGATTCCCATGTACACAGAACCACGAATGACAAGATGCCAATGAAATGCAATTTTATGCACTTTTAACAGTACTTATCCTTCATTTTCAACACATCTTAAACATTTGTGTGTTAGCCCTGTACGACTGTTAGCTACCGAGCTATAAATCCAAGCGTTCATCATCCAGCATGCTACCATGAACAGTAAGACGCAGCACCCGGCCGTTGAATGCACCACCAAATCACAATTTCCTTCTGGTTCCATATTTCGTTTGAGTCTGCCATGATCAGAATGCAGAGGTTATTGAACCCATGAGTACACTGCAAGGTGAACGTCCTGCCACACAATGCACTGACCGTCACTGACCGCATGGCTCCAGGGGCCCAAAGACTCCACAATGTGGATTTATAATGCATGGACGGATGGAAGAATAATCTAATAAACCATAGAGTACACGTACAGGAGATGCCCATGATAGTAAACAGATGAGCAATTGTGCACCAAATACAAGGGTGCAGACGTGTTGCTTTTAACGGGTCGTACCCGTTCAATTTGCTGACATGACATGATTGGGGTTTTACGGCTCCACCCAACCCATTTGGATGATACGGCGCCAGAACAGAAGGCCCGGGACGGGGGTTTCCCCTACTCTTATCGATAATCCTAAGGGTTCTTTATCCTGCATACCACCATAGACAGTAGCACACAGTGTCCGGCCTTGTTACACAGTTGAGCAGCATTGCAGAGTCACCGAAGAATTACAATTATAACAAATTACAATTATAATTCACAATCATAACGCCCGTGGCCTGATCGGGTCTCGAACCCGGGGCCTCGTCCCCCACGGTCGGCATAGGATTGCAGTCAGCCGGTCAAACCAACTGAGCTACTTGGTGCCCCTCGTTCAATTTGCTGAGCTAAATGTGCTAGGTGGTAATTTTCTATGGGTTGTCCTAGCCAGCCTAAGCCAGCGTCGCTAATTTAAACTACTAAATGAACTATTTATGAACTAAATACGAGTAAATTGAAACAAACATATGATTTGTTCATTAAAACAGAAATTATGTGATCAATATAATGTCACACGTAATGCTTAGCACTTGTTATAATCTTGCTAATTACATTCCGTACTCACATCATATTGATAAAATAATCCTCCAGCATGACGCACTATCCACACACACCGCACTTGAGTGCTTACAATTCAAACAGCGAGACAGAGAGAGCGCCAGTGTTTTATACGTCCTGGATTGGTTTATAATTAGAACATGATGTTATGCTTTCTGTGAGCTTCCAGCGTTTGAATTTAGGAATGCAGAGGGAAAAACGACCGAGGGCAGTAGAGCGTGACGACAGCCTCCCCCTCAGCCGTCATTCAAGTGTGATGAACACTCCCATTTATATTATAACTTTCATGCTTCAAAACTCCTCTCGACCTAATTAAGCATCACTGTAATAAAAGGAAATGGCATTTAACTGAATAGTAGCATGCAATCAGCAGTACCAGGCACAATACCCCACAATGGCAGTAACCTTTTTCATCTGAGTGCATTGGGTGCCGCAGGTGAAATTTTTTTTGATCCACTCCAGACACAAACACAAATCTAAAATTTCAAACTAAAAGTATTTGGTCTGCATTTACTCTGTGCTATCATTCAAGTACTGCAAGCCAGAAAGTGATTCATTAAGATTAGAATTAAGATTATAATTAAGATCGGAACAAGAGGCCTTTTGAGGAAGATAAGACACGAGGAAATGAGAAAACGAACAGAGAAAAAATGTCAGAAATGAACAAAGAAATATAATTAATGAGGAAATACTTCTACAGAATTATGAGCAATCATAATGAAGAAGCTGCAGCTTATTCACGACCTCAAGCGAAAAGCAAAAAAAAAGTGAGTCGGAAGTTGGTGAATAGAAAAGAGGGCGGGGTGTCTGTCTTCACCATAAAGAGGGGGTAGAGTGCCTTCATGACGAGCGTAAATTCATGACCACAATAATGCACTGACAATTTAAGGACATCTAGGTGATCCGCATTGACTAATATTACACTTTCTATTCAAGGTATTTCTAATAGGCTGATTACAGAAAAAGAAACCCGCCAAAAAAAAGACGATTTTCTAGAATGAAAGAACTGATCATTAATCACTTATTTTAAAATTAATAAAAAAGAAAGATAAAATCAAATGCTTCGGTGTATGGAGCAAAGAAGATGTAAGCAGTTGCCGTTCACTGTATTAAAGGCACCTTTAGAAGTGCAGACCATCAGAAGCGCTGGTAGTCCACTTGTACTGAATTATGCAAGTGTGCTTCTTATGTGCTATTTATGGTTGCATTATGACTATTTATTTCTGCCAGCGAATCAGAAATCAGCTCAGGCAGCGATGCCTTGTGGCGACCTCTATCAAGTGAAGTGCGAGTTACTACGAAATTATCAGCAGAGAACAAAAGCTGGCTGTCTTGTTATATACGGGCAAGGTCAAGAATAAGGTCAAGGGAATAAACTCAAGGTGAGAAAGATGTTCAAAAGGGCAAAGGTATTATGAGTATGCCACCAGCCTCTTGTATGGAGCGTGGCATCAGAGAAACAAGAGGAGAAAAAATTATTGCGGCGTTTCGAGATGTGGTTACGGAGGAGGGTAGGTTAGATGGACGGAGAGATGAACACACGAATTGGTGCGACAACAGTGAGCAACAAGGCATGTTACAAGAGGTCAAGAAGAGAATGCTGAGGAAGTATCGGCACTGGAAGCACACAGAAGAGAGCATGGTGCTTGCATCCATTGATGGAGACGGAAGAGAGAGGGAGACGTTGAAGGAGAAGAATGGAGTGGTCGCGTGACATCATGTCCTGGGAAGGAGGGGTGGAACATAGATCATATGCCTGGAAAGGGAGATCAAGGGCCCCATAAAAACTATGACTGCATTCATTCATCTCCCTCTTTGAATGTCCGCACAATGCTGCTACAACTGGAACTCATCAAAGAAAATGAAGCACAAGTGATGAAGATTAGGAAACATCAAACATGTATGGCAGATGGTGAAACTGAGGAGCCACTTGGTGCCCGTCTGAGGCCCTTAATGAGGAAGATTTGCGCTTGCACTGGGCAAAGGAACAATCATCATCACAATCATCATCATCATCATCATCATCAAAACTCAGAAGTTGGAAAGCAGAGTGTCGTTCCTATTCACTGATTAGAAGACAAAACTTTGATCAACCAGCTGTGATTTAAATACCTCAACAGAAACTTCCCACAACACCTGATATTGAATGGTAATTACTTTCCCACCATTCCATAACAAGTGCACATGTAAAGAGAAGTCTGAGTTGGTCACTATCTGTTTAAACATTCATCAATTTGCAACCTCAATGATTGAAACGCTGTTTCTCAGCACAATGAGGATCCCCTGATGAAGCTCAGCATTTAGGTTGCACCATAACTTCCATAAGGGGCTGTAAGCCCTGGATATCCAGTCATATTTAGTCATAGATTTTCCCCATCAGAATTAATGAATAAGCTGCCACATTAGGCACATTTCACAACCAACGCACACACAACTTGTGGCTGACATTCATAGATCGGGCAATGATCAATTAATTTGATAAAATTTTGCTTTTCTAGAAATGAAAATTCTTAATTAAAGGAAGAGTTACTAAGAGACAACACTAGCATTAATGATATTAATACAAGCATAATCAGGGATATCATGAAAGGACACACCCACATGAAGAGAAACAGGGCTCCGTATCAAGTGCCATGTTTACAAATCGTGGGCGGGTCCACACCTCCTGAGGCTCACTGACTGAGAATTATGCTCCCATCAACAACAAAGCAAAATAATTATTACGCTTTGACTTCAGGAGGAAACAGCAAAGAAAACATACAGAAATGAAGGAATTCTCAAAAATACCAAACATTACAAGCAGGCAATGCCGAACAGATTCTTTGGGGTGGATCAGTAATGAATTAACTCTTGACACTGTGACTGAGTAGCTCAAGTATTAAACTATCGTAATCATTGACATAATGATATTAACTGTCACTGTTGGCATTATAAGCATATCATAACACAACGGATATGACAGTGTGACAGGTACTGAAACAGTGAGGCCTACTCAGGCTACTCCAGACTAAGGAAACCTAGTGATGCACCTCGCCAGACCAGATGCCAATATTCACAACGAAGGCATTCAGCTCATATGTAACAACTAGGTCATCGATCACAAAAACAGGGCAACAAATTCAATCAATCGCTGCTAAATTGCGAGGGCTTCCCTCGCAGTAAATTGATTTGAAGCCATTCAGAAGCTAATGCGAATCTGACATGACAGGCAACTTGTGGTTAAGGTTTCTTGATTTCATTCTCACCGAGTTTTCAAGCGATTATTGATTTTGTAATCGGTAAACTTGCACAATTTTCATCTAAACAGCAGCAAAACGGTGTAAAATGACGTACGACTTCCGGGTAATGGAATCGCCCCAATGACGTCAATCGGCACGTGGTATGACGTCATTAGAGGATTTCTTTATAAACAAAGGCACGTGTTCATCACAGGAATCATAACGTCTTTTTAGTGCGCTATGATATTTTGTTACACCGCTTCCTTGTTCTGCCCGTATGTACTTGAATAATTATGATTATTACATGAAGTAACATACTTGTGCGGGAGAATGAATGAGCACCATTTCCACTCGCTTAATATGAGAGCTCTGTTTTATCTATGAGGATAGATTACTGACCTTATGCTTCCCCATAACCCACCCTTTATCATAATAATCAAACGTTTTATGTGATATTAACTCGATCGCTTAAGATGGAGTCAGTTCAGTGGCTACATTAGATTGGATGACCAGCGGTCAGTTAAATCATGGGGAAGCAGCTGAGGGTTGTTGCTCTGTGGGTTAACCAAGAGGAGGCATAGTTGCGTTGATATACAGCGGCTGGCCTCCTTCCAGATCAATTATGGATATACACCAGGTGTTGACTGAAATGGACTCAACATTGGTTCTCAACATCTGAAGGAAGGCTGCCGCATTCCGGTAAAGCGTCTGTAATAATGAGTTAGGAATACACAGAAAAAAAAATTTAAAAAAATAATTTCATGTTTGCAGTAAGCGTATTTATTAATATTTCCTGCAAAAACACATCAAATGGAATAAAACATAAAACAAAAATGATTTTTAAAATTTACACATAAATCGGAATACACCGTCCATTTTTATATCTATATTTTTTTTATTTCAAAGTTGAAGAAATAAATGAGACATTGCCATTTTTCACAATTTTAAATAAAGAAATTTGTGACTTGAAATTCTTGGTTTTACTGTGGACAGAGAAAATGGATCAATGCATAGATTATGTAATGATTGTTCCCAAGTACACAGTACATTATGTAATAAAAAGAATTATTAAATTTATTTTTGCATTATTATCCCGAACCGGAGAGAAATGGGGAAAATCATAAAACTACATTAGGACAAAAAGATTTTGTCAAAATAATAAAGATTGAAACTCAATTAATGAGGTCATAGGTCAAGACTAACTAGAAGACATACAAAAAGGGATGAAATATCCAACATACACTATGATTACATCCGTTAAAAGACGAGCCCCGAACCGACAAGGAAAAAAAAAAAAAAACATAAATGTACAATACATTCAACTAATCTTGAATATTTTCATCAACTTTTCTTTTTGTACATCAATTAATAATAAAAAGAAGAACAGCTTTGAAAAAAAGAAAAATAGAAAAAAGAAAGGAAAAAAAAAATATAATAATAATAAACAAATTCAACCATTTCAAAGATTGCACACAAATTGGAAAGAATCTCTGGCATTTTAACAAAGAGGTTTTGAATTACACGTCTTCTCAATTGGAATATTTCAAAATAATATCGGTCCTGAGACTTAATATTATTACCATGTCCACATCCGATTTTCATGATGATATGTCGGATATTCATATCGAATACTGAAATAGAAAATCTGTCCAAAAGAAAGAGTAACATTTTCCATGTGTTGAAAAAAAGAGAAAAATAAGAAGAAAAAAGAAAGAAAAAAATTTGTCCTATTTGGAGGCTGCAGCCGCAGCAGCTGCTTTCTGTGCTTTCTTGCGACGTTTCTGCAGAATCGGATTCTTGGATTCGTCCAAGTTCTTGATGTGGATTTGGTCGTAGTCGACACGCATGGTGGCCAACGCATTGGTCATCTCCTCCTGAAAAGCACTTCATTCATTAAAATAGGCATGCACACAAACAGCATCTCCAATCGTCCTAATGGCCTCTCAACACTAAGTGTGACCTTTATATCGAGGTCATGAATTGAACCATCCCAATATCACATATAAAATCTATTCATTTCTTTTCCTATTTCTAAACCACTAAAAAGTTTCCAGATGCCACATTAGAAAAACTCAATTTCAACGCCCCAAAAATCCTGCATTAGAACAAGGGATGGGCTCGAAAAAGCAACAGTCGCTCGCAATATAGCCTCAAAAATATCGTGAGATATCAATATTGGTAACCATAACTGATTCGTTTAATATCCGAGAACAGCCAACCGTGGTCTTCACAAGAATAGCTGGCCTTGGGCTCAAAGGCGATTCCCGTGAAATGTACGAATTGGGTAAAGAGTCAGCACTTTCGTCACCCAGAGAAAAAGAGTTACACGCTTGTAGTGCAATTTGCAAAGTATATTGAACCAAATAATTGAATTTGTCAAGATTTATTTACAATATGAAGCTGGGAAATAGATCGATATCGGATGCAACATTCGCTCGCGATTTAAAAAAAAAAATAGATATCACTCGCCAGTAAAAAGTACGGAGCGACATCGATATGGGTCGTATCGAGCCACATCCCTAATTAGCACGTATGCTTGGGACCTTTGTGATCTATGACCTTTGTGACCTATGATCTTCATTACCTGGACGTCCACCCACGTATCCATGTCCATATCTTCCTTCATGACACGCACGGACGCCAATGGAGTTTGAGGAACGAGGGTGTGCTCCTGTCAACACAAACGCAAATCAAACGAACCACACAACGACTGCAACTCACCGCAATCCATTTGTTGCGCATGACTTCTGTGATGGTCAGCCTCTCGTCCTGGTCAGTCTTCAAGAGGCCACGGATCAGATCTTTGGCTGTTCATGGGAGAAGAACATAAGTCACAGCGGTCAAGATAGCATGGGTGGTCAATTGTTGGAGATCTGAAGGTCAAGAGGTCAAAACGTACCATCCTTTGAGACGTTAGACCATTCTTGAGGAGGGAATTCGTACTGTCCATTGCGTATACGCTTCTTCATGCCAGGAGAGATGGCCATGCCATGATTGCTGTAGAACGGCGGATAACCACAAAGCCTAGGATAAGATAGGATTGCACAATTAAGATAAGATAAGAGATAAGACAACTCACAAAATGTACATGATGACTCCTAGGGACCACATGTCACACGATTTGTCGTATTTCTCTGGACCCAAAACCTCAGGAGCTGAAGATTATTGGTAAAGCGTATGAGAACATCCAGGAATGATTGCGTGTTTATTTCAGCACTGACCGACATAATATGGAGTGTAGCAGGGAGTTTTCAGCGATTTGAATGTGTTTTCTTTGGCGAAACCGAAATCTGTGAGTTTGAGCACCCCGTTTTGCCCACTTTTAGTGTACAGTAAATTCTCGGGCTGAGGAAATGAGCAGACAATCATGGGGCTCATTGATACACTGCGACATTACCTTCAGGTCTCGATGAGCAATGTTATTGGTATGCAAATAGTGGATAGCTTTACAAATGCTGAAGATTATACCAGCTGCCTCTGTGAACAGCACCGGGGATACATACAAGTCAAGGGAATTTCGAATTGGAATTAGATGCAAGCACCTCTCTCAGTGAAAGCAGAATCGGCTCTTTCTTGTATCCTACTAAAGAGTTCTCCACCTTCCATGCTGGAGAAAAAAATTGCACGTTCAGAGGGATTAGTCCAGAGGTCAAAGGTTGTGACCTACCACTCCATCACAACAAGCAAGCACCGGTTTGAGTTGAAGATGTTCTCATAGACATCCACAATTTGGACGATGTTATCACAACCAGACATTCTCCAGTGAAGGTCCACTTCACGCCGTGCTTTGGGCACATCTCGTAAAACCTGAAAGATAAAATAATCTGTTCTTAATCTGAGAAACAAAGCTAAGTTCAGTAAGCATTATTCAGAAATATTACAACCCTTGCAAGAGTCACTTTCTTTCTTACGTATATATTGAATGCATCAAAGCCTAGTTCAAACAAGCCCATCATTCTCCTGTGCAGATTTATTCATTATTTATAATTTATTTATTATTCCTAGGCATTTAAAGGACTTTGAGAATGTGAACAAATAAAATCTAAAATAAAAATCTTCTTGCATTCTTTCTGAGCTACATCGTCTGAATTGAGATTTCCTTTCTGAGTTTAAAGGAACACCTTTAGTCAAATGGTCTCAATATCACTTCGTCAATAGCATTAACCAGTGTGATTGATTCGCTCATTATTATCATTACTGTATACTAGTACCGGTGTAATAGTATCCATGTTTGATTAAAAAGCATTGAATGTTATGAGATGCAAATGATCAAATGATGTGCTTTCATAATGAATGAAAGCACATCATTTGATCATTTGCATCTCATTACTTGATATCTACCCTGTACTGCATAAATTCATTCATATGTCATCGCCTTTTCATTTAACTTTTTCTTTATTGTTACATTCCATTTTTCATTTCATTTTATTCTGCCATTTGTGCGTATTTTTTCCTAAAAGTTCTGGTTATTTCTAAAGGTGACCAGTGACTCAACCGAGAGCTGCATGAATCACACAGTAAGGAAACACAGCTGTTGTCAGTGAGGAAAAAAACGACAGCCGATCACAGGGTAAATATATTAAGTCAATTAAATATTAGGATAAATATATTAAGTCAATTGAGTAAACAAACCCAAATCAACGTTCAAAAGTCAGGAATGAAACTTACCAGTTCAAAACACCGGTAAGAATAGAGAGTAAATGCCAATAACTTCCTGAATTTCTCAAGGACTTCTTGCTTTGCGCAATTCTATTTAAGTATTCTTGGATATCTGAATCTGATATCCGAAATCCGACAACCCGATACCTCTACACTAACAGATATTACAGGGTATCCGAATCTGGGCAAACTACTTAAAAATACTGCAACATCTTCAGATTGTAGCCATTCACATTCAGATTGAATAAATTCTTCAATTCACTTTTGCATTTGTCACATAAATCCCTTATTTACACGTCTTTGTTGCGCTTGAGCAAGGAGGCATCAAAGTGTCAAATGCATGAACGAATTTCCCCATAATTATTCAGAGCTTATAATTAATCTACATTTCAAAACAGAACCTGGTCACATTAAGATTCGCTTAGCACTGGATGATTGCATGAAATGCTCACCAAGGACAAAACATGAACTTTGCCTAAATATGTGAGGTTTATAACCGATGATGTGGCGTCACAGCAATGGATGCCATGAGGGCTCATTCATTGTGTGATTGGCTCAATTGATTCTTGGATACAGTGGCATGAAGATGGGCTTACCATTGGCTAAGCAGTGATTTGTTGCATAGTAGACTATCCCCATGGCAACAACAATTATCATGGGGTATTTTACTATTTTGAAAAATATTATTAAGAAATATATCACATATACAGAAGTAGTCTATCTACTCAATGTTAAAGATCTCTATGCTTTCCAATGGTGCAAGGCATTTCTGAGAAAGTGTTACTAAACAGATTGCAGTGTAAAAAGTTAAAAACCCCGCTAAAATAAGAGAAATAAATACTTGGTATGGTAACTATGGTTAGTCTGACATGTCATGCTGTTATTTCTATACTTTATATTATAATCTCATCAACATTTAAATTTTATGCTGATTATTCTCAATTAAAGAAGTGCACTCATCATTCCGTGATATTTCCACTTTTGGTGGCAAACAGGGCCCCGGACCATGAATAAGCTTCATCGAATGCAGAATTAAGGCAGCACTCTCGAACTATTGTTTTGTTTGAGAGTGCTATTGTTGTGACAATAGTACTAAGGTTTATCTCCCATAATAAAAACAAAGCAGAGAGCTTGTATTGAAGCGCCATACAAGAGATGACATTCCTTACCCCTCGTTCAGGGGCTCATCTGATTTTGCTCTCTTCGCGATCCCTCCCCACTCGCATTTAAATGTGCCTCCCTCATTCAAAATTGACTTTTTACTTGATTTCTTTGCATAAATGGGTGCAGAATAACATAGTCAACAACCCATGATGGCCAAGGTAATCAGCATGGCTCGTGATAATGTGATGATATGATGTTACTGCTACTCGTGTATGTAAAGGACCCCCACGTGCACAGGGGGTCTTACCAGTGAGCGAGCAGATATGGACAAAACTCAATGCAGTGAATGCTTTCTGTCTATATATATGATATCAAGGGAAGTCACTGATTCCTGTCAATCTTAGGACGCTTGCCTCGAAAGCAATCTTCTCTACAAAAGAGGGAGCCGAAACTTCGGATCTGGCAAGATCACCAATAAATGAAACGATTGACACCAATAATCTCGTACGGCAATGCCTAATTACTAATTAATTGGCCAAAAATCTAATCAGTTGCAAAACGACTAGCAACGGGTACGATACATCCATTTTGTCGGACCGCAGCAAATTTTCAGCCCGCAGCGAACTCACGATCGCTAAATGTTGAAATAAAATCCTTAAAACCGGAATGGAGCTGCAAAAGTGTAGAGCTCAGGATACATTCTTAATTTAACAGATTGGCTTTAGAGTGAAACATCCTGTCTGTAATTGTCTCTCGAACAATAAAAGCTATTCTGAGAGTCAAATTGAGCATGAAATAGGCTAGAAAAAGGAGTTAGAGTTAAAAGACACATTGCATTTATGTTAGTTGACTTGACAGGAATTAGCAGACGACACATACAGCGCCCTCTGGTGTATATGTTTAGAATCGTTTTATATACCTCACAACATGTTGTGTTATCTATCTAATAACTTTTGAATTTATAACAAGTATTACGAACTATAAAATTATATGAATACTGTTATATGCATCTAATAATTTATAGAATCATACTGCTGGACTGATCTCTATCGAGTGAATGCTTTGATTAATTTCAATTGCATTTCTCAGCTGGACTATTGACTCCCTGTGCCCACGTGAGCCATGATGCCACGTGATGCAAAATTCGCATCACGAATAGGGCTGGGCGGATATCCATGTCCGATATCCGTGACAGCACGGATATTGGGGGTTTTCAGTATTATCCGTGATCCGTGTTTCAACACGGATAGTTAAACACGGATAGTGTAAATTTTAAGTGTTTGTTTCGAGCGCACAGTGAGCGTAGCGCACAGCCATTCCGCACACAAGCGCTGCTCACTGAAGCTGAGCGATGTCAATTACAAGATAACACGATGTCAACAATGCGCTAATTCTGATTTGTTTTAAATAAACACAATTAAATGCCCTTGAATCTTTTCAGTCATCAAGCAAAAGTGACGTAACACGCGTTGTTGACTATCTCCTTTAGTGCTTATTTTTCAACACCGTTACACGTGACAGCTTTGTCAATTGCAGTTTTCGTGTGAACCACAAACAGCACTGAATTTCATCACTTTCTCGACCTTGAACCATGTTTGAAATTGAACAGTTAATATAGATTAGTACATGTAGGCCCCCCTACTATGCGATCTAGCGACTTGCATTATTTCAAACTTTCTATAGAACAATAATTGCCATGAAGTTATGAACTGACTTGCGCCTCATGAAGTTACTAAGTTTGTACATTTCCAAATCATGTTTATTGAAAGTGTACACTGTAGCACAAAGTGCACGTTACTATCGTTCCGTCTTGGGCTTATAATCTGCGACTCGTGAAGTTGGGGAAAAATACTTGAAATAGCTTGCGCTGATAAGGAATTCACCTCTGTGAAATCGACAGGCAAGCTAGCTGTCTGCATGTGTGATGCCTCTTGAAACTTATTCTGAACGTTTTGATAAAAGAAATGCACAAGAAGCAAACAGTGGTCAAGGTCGCTTGTCTTTAACTGCTGCAGGTAGACCGTGGCTTTTGCGCTCACAGCGTGTGCCAGGTGCATTATGCTGCAGGTGCATGCTCCCGTGTTTGGGCATAAATATCCGTGTCCGTATCCGTATCTGTCGGATATTAGTAACACGGATATCCGTTATCCGTGTATCCGTGTTGAAGCAATATCCGCCCAGCCCTAATCACGAATACATGTATTGTAGTACTGAACATGAAATAACAACTTTCCCTTGATATCCACGTGCAAAGTAGGCTTTATGACATGCATATATAGTTATGAGATACTTCTCTTGTCTTACAATAGCTCGCTAATATTAGAATTTGGGGTCCAGGTTAATTTGGCAAGTGAACCCTGAACATCCCAATATTCGACTATTATTGTGCCGCACAAGCATGGACATTTAATGCGGCAATGATTGAATTCTAATGGTCGACAATGACAGTGGAAAACCAAGGAACAAAATCTGTGCAAGCCAAATGAGGAAATTTCATTTTTCACAATTACAATGGTACGGCCATTCTGTGACGGTAGCTGTCTCTAAAGTAGTCGTGTCTCAACTTCTCAAGCGGAATGACAATTAATATTCAATTAACATTAATAATAACAAATTATAAATAATTATTTGACCTCGGCCTGAGTGAGTCAGGGGGTTTCAACAGGTGGGGATTAGAATCAACATTACACTGCGAACAGAGTGCTGGTCCCAGAGCAAATGGCAACAATGGTGATCACCTTAAGCGCAAACTTCTGCTTGTTTTGCTTCGAGAAAATCTCGACGACTTTGCCGTTGATGCCCAAACCGAGAACTGTGTTCGACAGCTGGTAGTCGTCGGTTATCGGGTTCTTCTTCGGGGCTTTAGAATTGGAATCTCCCATCATTTTGTGAGGGATGTGTGAAGAAAGTCCTTCTGGGAAGAAATTAATCAAAATATTATCCGTTTAACGTCATTTAGAGTCTGGAAACAGCTTTTTTTTCACAACGTATATCGGTATTTTCACGAAGTTATTGCAATCATTCCTATTTAGTCATCCGGATCGCTGCAGCCGCAGTTGTCAGTGAAAGTTGCAAAGTCAGTCAAATTATAAGAGGGCTGTTCACTGGTCCCCCCTTGGTTATACAGTCAGACCCCTTTAATCCGCCGTCATGTAATCCGCCCTTTTCGTAATCCGCCCTAAAATTTCGGGGACGAATCGTTTGTAGTGTTAATTGTGTCATGTAATCCGTCCTTTTTCTTAATCCGACTCCGACCACGATTCTAGGGGACGAATCTACACTTTACCATTGTAAATAACACATGTAATCCGCCCCCCCCCCCAAATAGCATGTCGAAAACAAACATCAGCCAAGACACATTAATTGTCGGCGATTTCTTTGAAGTCGGGTCAGTTTAACAACAAATGGCACCTCCCCGTTTGTTTAACGCTTAACAAGTTAATTAAACAAAACAAATCAATCGCAGGCGAAAATGCTGTTAAGTCTTTAATTTAATCGGTCGCTGGGTTAAGCGATGTTCAGAAGCAGAACGAACGAGATGACGAAGTTGTGAGTGGAGATCAATTGAGTGGAGAAGCGAGTGGGTCTGAGCCTGCAAAGAAAGTCTTGGCGGGGGGAAGCAAGGCAGCACATGCTCGCATTAATGCTATATTTTGAGAGATTCGAGGAGTTGGAGGCAGCAAAGCAAGAAAATAGAGATGAACTACACAGATTGGGCGTGGTGGAACGGATCATCACATGCAGACAACCATCACTGATTTTTTCAAAAAATAAAAATCTTTTATTGACCTCATGTGATCGTTTGTGAGATCCTTTTTACCTCCAGCTTCAAACCTTATGATATACATGTATGCTACACCGTTAATGCATCACAAAGGTTTTGGGAGTTCTAAAATGACACAAATTTCATCAATTTGTGGTCTGAAATGTAATTCGCCCTTTTCGTTAATCCGTCAGTTTCCTTGAGAACGGAAGAGGGCGTATTAACGGGGTCTGACTATATATAATGACACAAGCACACACCGATGACAGGTGGTATCTCATTGGCTAATATTTATAGTAGCATTTAGTCAACCCAAAATTAGTATCCCAAAATTAGTTCTATATAACTGGAAGTTCTATATATCCAAGTTTGTAATAGCAAGCTTTTACTGTATATCAATTTCATCTTTCGACACCAAGAAAGTGTTTACAGGAACAAGTCATAGCCACCACACCCCAATGTCATTCCAATCCTTTCAACTCTCTTCCTGTTCTAATAAAGGTCTGCACTTGGAGATGCTTTGAGAAGGACTGACAATTTTATTGAATGGTGCTATTTATAAGCCACCGCAACAGAGTAATTCATTGTGCAGTGTGGATCAGATCAGAGACAGTCATGCTATGAATATGCATAAAGCGAACCTTGTAACATCCCTCCTCGTACAATAATGAAAATTTTCTAACTATACAACACACAAACTAACTAAAGGAAATTGATGAAATTGAAAGTGCTCAGGATTGGCATTGGCAAGCCGGTTGTTCGTACGTCAGCTTCTCTTGCGGGCGACTCTCGCGGCTCAATCCCCAGAGCGGAACATGGGTGGGGGTGTCATTGGGATGGGGGGCATCCTGGGTGTCGTCGGGAGCCTCATTGGATATTGTGGTTGCTGCCTCACTCTGGTCTGCCTTGTTCGGTCGCAGGTGTTTGCGGTTCCTCAGGGACCGCTGGGTCATCGGCAGTGGGACCTTGTATATCCTGGGCATGTCTTCTGTCGGTGTGCGGGTCACGATGGCCTGCTGCCACTTCAAATGCTCTGGGTCGACCTGCAAGTAGTCGAGCTCATACTGTTGGAGATTAAGGTAGGCCTTGGCACGCTGGTTGTATCGATCCTCCTTTTTCTTTTGCATGGCCTCCATCCACTTGCAATGAGACCTGTCACTTGGCAAGGTTTTTTCTTTGATCAGAAGGCTGGTTCGGTACCGGACTGGTTCAGCAGCTCAGTGGCAAATGGCATGCCCAACTGCAGTGGTGTTGTTCTGTAAAGGAGTAGCAGTAAGTGAGAGTCAGAACCAGTTTGCTTACATCACTCCAGCAGTTGCTTCACGATCTTCATCATGGCTTCAATGAACCCGTTTGACTGGGGGTACCTGGGGTTTGAGTGGATATCTTGATGCCATATTCTGCGGCAAAAGCCAGGTACTCCTTGCTTGAAACTTTGGATCCTAGGTCTTAGGTGATCTCTTCTGGTGTCCCATACTCAGAGAGTACAGTCTTTGAGATCGATACCAGGGTTGCTGCAGTCATACTGGTGATGGATTGCAGGATAGGGAAGCTCGAGTAGTAGTCGGTGATTAGCAAGTATTGCTGGCAATTCCACATTAAGTAGTTGATGCCGATGCGTATTCATGGTCCAGCTGGTACTTCATGCTCGACTAGTTTTTCTCGTTCTTGGCTGGATCTTGTGGCTGACATGCAGTGCAGTTTTGCACCTCTTGCCTGATATCCTCTATGAAGTTTGGCTAGTAGATAGTTGTTCTTGAAAGGAGTAGGCATTTCTCTTCCCCCTAGGTGACACTTGTGTAGCAGGGTTAAGATTCTTTGCCGGAGAACTTCAGGGATGATCGTCTGGATGTCCTTGAATAAGATGCCATTTTGAAGAGTGATGTCATCCTTGCTGTTCCAGTAGAGCTGCACCTTGGGGTCGCAATCTGCCTTCTGCTGCGACCAGCCATAATGCACATAAAAAGTGAGCTGCTGGAGGGCTGAGTCCTTCTGCGTCTCTAATTTGACTGCCTCAAGACACATGTGGTTGACGGGGATTTGTGAAATGAGCAGATGTAATGGTATGATGTCCTCTGGTCTGACATCTGTGAGTATAGGCAACAGTGGAGTCACTCTGCTGAGGGCGCTGACCTCGACCTCGTACTGGTGGGCTCTAAAAAGTAGCCTCTGCAGCCTCGATGAAACATCGGATACAGTCAGACCTCGTTAATCTGTCCTCCTCCGTTCCCAAGAAAACTGACGGATTAACGAAAAGGGCGGATTACATTTCAGACCACAAATTGATGAAAATTGTGTGTCATTCTAAAACAACCAATTTTGCAATTTTGTAGTGGCATATACCATTAGAAATGAAGCGTTACAAAGGATCTCACAAACGATCACATGAGGCCAATTTTTTTTTTTTTTTTTTTTTCAATCTGTGATGGTTGTCTGCTTAGCGGCATTATTCAATCTGCTTGGTGCTTGTGATGAGCCGTTCCACCACGCCCAATCTGTGTAATTCATCTCTATTTTCTTTCTTTGCTGCCTTCGACTCCTTGAATCTCTCAAAATATAGCATTAATGCGCGCACATGCTGCCTCGCTTCCCCTGCCAAGACTTCTTTCGCGACTCAGACCCACTCGCTTCTCCACTTGATTGATCTCCACTCACAACTTTGTCATCTCGTTCGTTCCGCTCCTGAACATCGCTTAACCCAGCGACCGATTAAATTAAAGACTTAACAGCATTTTCGCCTGCGATTGATTCGCTTTGTTTAAATAACTTGTTCGGCGTTAAACAAACAGGGAGGCGTCATTTGTTGTTAAACTGACCCGACCGACTTCAAAGAAATCGCCAACAATTGATGTGGCTTGGCTGATGTTTGGGGGGGGGGGATTACATGTGTTATTTACAATGGTAAAGTGTAGATTCATTCCTTAGAATCATGGTCGGAGGCAGATTAACAAAAAGGGCGAATTACATGACACAATTAACATTACAAACGATTCGTCCCTGAGATTTTAGGGATTACGAAAAGGGTGAATTACATGACGGCGGATTAACAGGGTCTGACTGTACTAGCTTGTGAAAGATGTTGATGAAGGGCATTTGGTCAGTTTGGAGCTCAACCGGTCCACTGAAGATCATGTTGTGCATCCTCTCCAATCCAAATACAATTCTCAGGAGTTCTCTCTCGATGTTTGAGTATCTCTCCTCTCCTGCTTTCCTCTGCTGCTTTCCCATTCAAACACAGTGTTTTGTCTGACCAAGTCCCTCAGGGAGTGAGCTAGTTAGCTCAAATTTTTGCTGTAATGCTTCATATAGTTGACAAGTCCAAAAAAGGACTGTAGCGTTGTCTTGTCTTTGGGGGCTCCATCTGCTTGATTGCTTCAAAGAGATCGTCATTAATGCTCATGTCGGCTTGCGAGATGACTTGTCCATAGAATTTCACTGTGGGCTGCTTGAACTGCTTTTGTTGGGGGAATTCAGCATGATGCCAGTTGCTCTGGCCGCATGAAGTAGCATCAGAAGATAAGCGTCATGGTCATCGTCAGTAGTGGCTTTAACAAGGCAATCAGGCCTCTGTAACTCAGAGTTACAAGGCAGCTTGGTTATCTTATCTACTGTTTACTTGCTATTCTTAAGCTTTTGGCAAACTTTTAAGACGCATCGGTTCCGGATGCCGATTAACAGTAGGTTTCAGTGGAGCAACTGCTTGACCTCTGCATGAGTGAGTGTCTTAGATGCGTCATAGCTGGGGATAATTTTTTCTATCAATTGCTCTGCTTTGCTCTGGAATTGCGAGATTGATAGGTCTCCTTGCTTTAAATAGAATACTCAGCGCAATCTTCTATGTATTGAGTGCTAAAGGTTACAAATTACTCCAGAGCTTTTAAGATGACAGTGTAATTGTCTTTCACACCCATCTTTCCTGCCTTGTTCACCGGCACAGATGATGGCAAAAATGCAGGCCCATGTAGCTTTTTTATTCAGGTCCTCGGCCATGAGCAGCTTGATCTCATTTGACACATCGCTGCGTCACATCTTGAATCGGGATGGGAGGTCACTGTCAACGGTCCAGTCGATCTCGGGACAAAATGTTGGCGTTCTGGAAGTCATGCGTGGCTTTGCTCACTTCTAACACCATGTGCTAATAAAGATCTGCGCTCAGAGACGCTTTAAGGAGACCTGACAATTTTATTGAATGGTGCTATTTACAGTCAGACCCCGTTAATCCGCCCTCTTCCGCTCCCAAGGAAACTGACGGATTAACGAAAAGGGCAGATTACATTTCAGACCACAAATTGATGAAAATTGTGCGTCATTCTAAAACTCCAAAAACTCATGTAATGCATTAACGTCGTAGCATATACCATTAGGTTTGAAGCTGGAGGTAAAAAGGATCTCACAAACGATCAAATGAGGTCAATAAAAATTTTTTTTTTTTTGTAAAAATCAGTGATGGTTGTCTGCTTGTGATAAGCCGTTCCACCACGCCCAATCTGTGTAGTTTATGTCTATTTTCTTGCTTCGCTGCCTCCAACTTCTCGAATCTCTCAAAATATAGCATTAATGAGCGCACGTGCTGCCTCGCTTCCCCCGCCAAGACTTCCACTGCAGACTCAGATCCACTCACTTCTCCACTCGATTGATCTCCACTCACAACTTTGTCATCTCGTTCCGCTCCTGAACATCGCTTAACCCAGCGACCAATTAAATTAAAGACTTAACATAATTTTCGCCTACGATTGATTCGCTTTGTTTAGTTAACTTGTTAAGCATTAAACGAACGGAGAGGTGCCATTTGTTGTTAAACTGACCTGACTTCAAAGAAATCGCCGACAATTGATGTGTCTTGGCTGATGTTTGTTTTCGACACGCTATTTGGGAGGCAGATTACATGTGTTGTTTACAATGGTAAAATGTAGATTCATTCCTTAGAATCGTGGTCGGAGTCGGATTAACGAAAAGGACGGATTACATGACACAATTAACATTACAAACGATTCGTCCCTGAGATTTTAGGGCGGATTACGAAAAGAGCAAATTACATGACGGCGGATTAAAAGGGTCTGGCTGTATAAGCCAACACAACAAAGTAATTTATTGTGCATTGTGGATCAGATCAGAGACAGTCATATTATGAATATGCATAAAGCGGTTCTGTAAAACTTCATGATGACTGACTTTCTGTGTCTTCCCAAATCCTCTGATTGTGAGGAGAATATTCTTGTAAGTTCCCCTGTGCAATGTGTATTGAAATTCTTAAAATATATGCTTCACAATATTGAAATGCATTATTCATAAATTGTAAACTATATGATTCTGACAATCTCCAGTGATTACATAGTTACATACATTTTCCATCTTGAAAATATATTTATAAATAATATAGAATCTTTTCACACTACTACCATTGTACAGTCATTCTTTAGATTGATGGACACTCTGTCTCTAAATTTTGGATGCACAGTTCACAGAGTTGATATCGTATTATATAATTACATGTATACAATGTAGTTAAATTGTTCTTTGTAGTTTGTATCAATCACCATCTGAAAGAGCAAAATCGCACACTTGGGGTAAACAACTAAATAATAAATATAAATGTTATGAAACTCCTCCACCTGTAAAATATGGTTGATCTAGTTATAGTTATAATTAGTAGTTAAAATCAAAGTAAATGGTAAAATAGTGTCATAATAACTTGTTCACTCTCACTTGTATACCTATTATACGTGATTAAATTTCCATTGGTTATCTGTTATGCCTTACTTAGCATTGACAAAAATTGATTATCATTATAATCCATGTATAATCATAGATTATTGTATTGATTGTGATCACTGCCTATTCTGTCTTATGCTACTCATGTATCACAGTTTTATGATTTTTATGCTCTTCGTGTAATAATTCTCATGCTCTTTATATAATTTGTTTTCATTGCCTGACACATGATTTGAATGAAAGGAACTGTCATTGAATTTGGTTTTATCATACTACATCGGATCTCATACATGGACCAAATAACAAATGTTGAAGTTTTAAGAAGAGCGAGGGAAGAGAGGAATCTATGTCAAAGTATGAGAAAGAGCCAAGCAACATTCTTTAGGCATGTGATGAGGAGGAATAACCTAAAACACCTGGTTCAGTCTATTCGTTTTCATGCGAGCAATTGCTCTCCGCTTGCCATTGCTCGCGCAAAATTGATTCACGCGAGCAAACAGTTACTCGGCTAAGATATTCTCTTGTTTGCATTTGCGAGAGGTTGCATGTTGAGTCTCCTCCAAGTGTTGCCAAAGATTGCCGAAGTCCTTATTAAGAGACATCGTTTTTCCCGCGTTTGTCTTCGAAGGCGGTCGGCCTCGAACCAAAATTACCGATCGCCTTATGTGGGAGCTAATGTTTTATGCATGAGAGGCCAAGTCCGATCGGCGCAGAGGGAAAATAAATTATGCGATCTTGAAGTGACATAGCAATGGTTTCAGTTTTGCTTTGTGACGGCGCTAAAAGTTAATGCAGCAAGCATTAGCAATTGTAAAAGAAGTTGAGGTATTGGAAATGGCACCAAGAAGCATGCTCTTTCCCGTCACATATGGCCCATACAGTGGCTCTGGAGTTAGAGAAATCGACCAATCCTAAATCTGAATCTGGTCATCAACCTGATCAGGCAAATGTCAACACCTCCATATCCATAAAATCCTTTTAAAAAATCGGTGTGATTTGAATCTACATTTCATTCATGACTGATTTGAGATGTAAAGCAAAGAAAAGTAGCAATCATAAAAAGGGCCTAACTGGTAACTTAGTAATAGTTACTTAAATTTGATTAATTGTGTTTAGCTGAGCAAATTGCTCGCCTATAGCATTTTAGGAGAGCTAAAAATTGCTCACCAGGCCATTTTAAATCGTAAAGACTGCTGGTTACAACAGAGAAGATCCAATGAGGAGAAGTAGAGGGAGGCAGCGTGAGAAGATCACTGATTGTTTGTGTCGCTGGTAGCCCATGTATACACTGCATATTGGGGGAGACAGGGTGCGGTATCGAGCCATGATCGCCAACACTCATAAGCAAGGCATATAGAAGAGAAGAAGAGTGTTAACCTCATGAGTGAAGGTAAGTCTTGGTTAAAGTCTAGAGCTGTGAAGCAAGTGAGTGAGATTGCAATTGACTCCGACTGATTGCATAATTTAACTTTCATTTAATGAGGACCTCTGATTGCCTTGAACTAGTAACGGGTGATAGACGATGCATTCCAAAAGACTAATACGCCTTTTCACTGACATATTTTTAGACAATACGCTTTCTGTGGGCTAATTCCTAGATACATCATGGCAGCATTTTTCATAAAATAAATCTCGCACTCATCTCGCTTCAAGCTATTCTGCTTTAGCAGGAATGTATTTTAATTTGTTTTAAATATCATTCACAGTTGGCTAAATTTTCCGAAAATGGTTCACTCAATAAAGCCCACAGAACTGATCTGAAAAGGTTCCAAAAGGAACAGAGGTCCTTTATAAAACCTTCTTCTGTCAGTTTACACTGTTTAGAGACTATGATTATTTGGACGTTAAGTAGTTAACCAGGCAACCGACGAACAAGATGATGTAAGAACGCCTCACAAAAAAAAGGGAAAACAACTTTGAACAAGACTGACCCAAAAGCGAACATCCACAAAAGAAAAAGAGAAAAAGAACAAGATAAACATCTACTGGACTATTCTGCGATTAGCAAACCGATCTCGTACCCTGAAATGCAACAAAGAGATTTCAACAGTGTGTAGGTACTCACTCGAGGTGATGGTCTGTGGCACTTGATCCGATTGGAACCACTGCTCCTCCTCCATAATGATATATAGGAACCCTGGCTCAACTGGATCCCGGACGAGAGCCCCCACAGAGGCGTAGGAACGTTCCAAGACTTGGGGGGCCCAAATTGAAGGTAATGATAGGGGGACACCTGCGCCGCGAAGCGGCGCAGCCACACATGGGGGGTCCGGGGGCATGCTCCCCCGGAAAAAAATTTGTTATAAAGAGTGAAAAATCCATTTTCTGAGCACTTAATTACTAGAATTTAACACATTATCCTAGGCAGATACATGTATGTACATGTATATATATATCATTGATCTTTGGCCTACATCAGAGAAATATAGTATGTTAATTTATTCTATCAACTGAAATCGTCTGTGTATCCTCCCACTTATGACCTATAAAGTAATTCAACTAGGTATGGAGAACATAACCTTAGTTTTATTACAAATAAATTCACGAGTGATGCATATACATTTATACCAAAGATTATATAATGAGGTTCAATAGCCGTGCAACACACTGCTTGGCATCGTTCAACTTCGTTAATCTGTCCGCTGTCCTTGGCTGAGCCGTCTGAGAAATAAGAAATGAACAATTTGTAATATGATGATGCCATACATAAGTGATATACAACATAATTATCTTAGAAGTATAATTAACGCAACAAGCTAGCTTGCAAAATCTGCTTAAAAAGTTGAGTTTAAAAAAAGTCTTGCATATGAAATTAAATTTTAATTTAGTCTAAAATTACTTCCCAGCATTGATAATACAAACGAATGAATACATGTAATACAATTAGTACATGTGCATATTGATAACCTCTTCGGGCACTGTAGCTGTACGCATTATTTTCAAACAAATGTAAATTGTATTCAATATTCAAACATACATGTATATCAATATATATATATATATATATAAGTATAATTTAATATCTTACCCTACTCTTCCTCGCTGTGGGGTGTTATCAATGAAAACAGAAGAAAATAAAAGGAACATGTCCAACAAGGCACTTGAAAGCAATGAAAACAGAAGCATTTTGAATATCAAAAAGCACCTGCTGCTTCACTTTGATTGGGAGAAATCGTCTGCGGTTCGATGGCTCCCTCTGGCTGATCGTCATCATGTTTCCTAAGCATAGCGTAATACGTGAATGATTATGAAATGGTGCATACAAAAGAGATGCCCCTTAAATTATAATTGATAATCATTAACACCGCATCTGGAACTGAGATTATACACTGCGCACAGCCTTTACATGCAGTCATCGAGGGTCACTGTGACTGGGAGAGTACGTCACTGTACATGCATGTATTGGGCGGTGAAATATTCAAAATGTTATGTGAGTGCTAGAGATTTTCAATTCAATTTCAAGTTTGAATCATATAAGAATGTGAGATGCATGTATACTAGTATATGCTGATCAAGTCAACTGGTCAGTGACTGACTGACTGGGTATCACTCAGTTACCGTGGAGTAGGAACAGGCCACAGGATAGGGGGCGGGGGGGCCTAGGCCAGTACCCCCCTACAATGTAGGAATGGGTTGGTCATGCAGTGTCGTGAGTAATAGCACAGATAAATCTGGCGAGGTCTGTATATCTCATGGCGTCTCGCTGTAGTCAGTAGTGTAGTATCATAATACTAGAGTCATTCATTGTAACACGTATGATGTACATAAGTATGTACATAAGTATGTACACTGTTCATATAGACTGGCAGTGTAATTGTGGGATATATGCAAGTATCTTAGCTGTTACCGTTGTCAGTTTTTTTGGGGGGGTTACCTCTTTCTACTGAAGAATTAGGTGATGCTACTCTGGAGGGGGTGGGGGGGGGCAGACATCAAATTTATCCCCAAATCGAAAGCGCCTCTGCGGTGTTTGCGTTATGATTCTAAGTCATTTGTCTTCTTGGGAGAACTGAGGGGTGAAGGACAAAGGCAGTGTAGCATAGTATCATTAATATGGAACTATCATACAATTGCGTACAAACGAATACCAAAAAAAAATTACTGATTTCTCTAAATGGCTGTAATTTTTTTTTCTGCACATGCAAATTTTTGGGGGGGCCAAAACATACTCAGGCCCCCCCACTCCTAGACTTGGGGGGGGCC
>KB310261.1:46243-72663 GCA_000328365.1 Capitella teleta
TTCCGATCTCTCCCATGATGTGTGGAATTGGGAGGGATATGGGCGTGCGGTTGCACGGCTTGCCACAGAGTGTCTGGGAATCATCTGTGAAATAGAGGCAGGCACTTCAGCCTCGACCTCTATTCCTAGGAGGGGAGGTGTTCGGACTGAGTCGATGTTTGAAAACCAACAGGGTGAGTGATTGGGGTTTTACGGCTCCACCCAACCCGTTCGGGTGATACGGGCGCCAAAACCAACAGGTGATGAATATACATGTATTGTATGATCTGCTTCAAGATAACATATGTCACTTGTCGACAATTTCAGATGTTCTGCTAATGGTCAATGATGAATCTACTAGACTTTTCGGATGTCGGTCAATGTACACCGCAAACTTTTGTTTGGGCATCACATTTTTGCATGCACCAAGGCACCTTGTCACTGATATATATATCAGTCTTGAAAATAAATTAAAATTAGTACATAAATGCCCACAATGGCATATTTTAGTATTTCAAACATAAATGGGGAAGCATGGGGAAGCATGCAATACCTGGTCGGGCCACGGGCGCTATGATTGTGAATTATAACGGTAATTTGTTTTGATTTATAATTATTCTGTGACTCTCCAGTGCTGCCCAGCTGCATAACAAGGCCGGGCACTGTGTACCATTGTCTTTGGTGGTAGAATCCTTGGGATTTATTGTCAAGATTAATGGGAGTCCCTAGTCCCCGGCTTCTCTTCTGGCACCCATATCACCCGAACGGGTTGGGTGGAGCTGTAAAACCCCATCATGCCTCATGCCTCAAATTTCGGATGTATCTTCTATTCTACTTTGATCAGTGCATGCGGATAGTGGGGTTTATGAACAGAAACTTTTGCAATTATACTTACCAGCTTACAGTTACTTAGGTAAGTCCTCTTCTGATCTTCGGGCTTAAATAACCTCTTACGATCAACTCCTTTTGTTTATATTGTTCATTTAAAAAAAGGTTTTAATGCATTTTATAGTGGCCGAAATGGCTTGTGTTCGGTGTGATTCTTGAGGTGATGGTCCAGTCTTCATTCAAAAGTTGCTATAGATGGGGATGCGAAGATTTCTGATGGCAGTTGGTTCCAGAGTTGGGTTATCCTGATTTTGAAGTTATTTTGTTCTTTTTGAGTTCTGTTCTTGCTGGCTGGAATTATTTGGGTGTCGTGGTATTTTTTGGCTATTTTGTAGGTTTTTATTAGGTTTTTGGTACTGTAGGGTGGGAAATTTAAGTTTACTTGGTCTTTCTTCATAATTTAGATCTTTCATTCCTGGTAGCACAACATTGGACATTTTCTGTTGCAGTGATCTGGTTTTTTTTTTTAAGTGTGGTTTCCAAACCTTATTAGCATATCGAGGTGTGGTCTGACGAAGAATTTATATAGGAGAATAAATGTGTGGTTATCAAGGTAAGTATATGTTATTCTGATGAGGGCAATTGTGGCAACCTTGTCAGCAAATCTTGCTCTTTCCATGTCCTCAGATTAGCTCGACAGAACAACTCATATAATCAAATGAGTCATGTATTTCTGTGCATATAAGGGCCGTTCAGCAATAATAAAAATCAGTCTGCACTTGAACTCTTTTGGAGTCATTTCTCTTTGGCCTCTCGACGTTGCCACACCATCATGAGATTATATTTTTTTTAAATTTTCGGATGGATGTGGTGGTCAAAAGTTAGCCTATTGTCGAGTATATAATATTATACTGCTCTATTCAATCACTGTTTGATTGTACCTTCAATACATAATCCTATATCAGCACTGCAATACTAGAAAATTAGGTGCTTGAATTCCCTGACTTCTTCTAGGGGAATCTAGGAGTATGTACGTCTATATTGGTTTTCATTAAAATGTGGATTCCCGCTCGTGATTTTTATGATGATAGAAACTATTTTTAATGGTGCACATGTCTATTGAAGAACCATTTTGGATATGCCGAATTTACATCCTAGTGGCATATTATGCTATTGTAATTCTCAATGTTCAGAAATTATATATCATAACGCGCTGAATCGCTTGGTCGAGTAAATTTTGCGGTTGTGAGGCAATTTTAGGGGTCAATAGGTTAATTCTAGGGCAGCCCCCTTCCCTGTCATATCACCGATCAGTGATGATCTTTGTTTGGGAAGCATTTTGAGTTATGTCTTCTCTTTTTGACGATCTTTAAACGACGATTAAAATGTGAAATGTCCTCAAATGTGAAATAAAATAAGAGAAATTTAGCAAATCCTCGAAAATTTAGCATGGAGGTCAAAGGTTACATGTCCTGATTCGCCAAGAAAATTCCTACGCAAAATATAGTCCTATATCATGTTCAAATCAATAGCAGTTTAAGGGTATTTTTATTGGTATTTTTTTTTTCATATAAGCCATGTCAACGGGATTGTAATGTTACGAGTTTCTCGTAATTCCCAAAATGATGCGGAGTTTTTTCATTGAGTGCGGAGCGTTACACACGCGGTGGGTGCACTCCGACGAAAGATGGCCGACTGAGAAGCCACATTGAATATCTTGTGAATCATATTTCTGTGTATTGCGTGTTATGAAAAGGCAATTAGAACGTGATCTGTCGCCCAAAATGAAACGTTCACACCAGGCTTATTCTGATTATGAAGTGCGGGATCGTGATATGGTGACCTCGATGCGTGATCGTCGTGAAGGGAGTAGCAGTCGGTATCGCGATAGAGAGAGCGGACGCGATGGAGGGAGGGGAGACTACGATTCGTTCGAGAGATCCTCCAAGAGGCACTCTGGTGGCAGTAGCAGAGATGACAGGGCCTCATCAGACAGGTATCGCAGCAGCGGTGATCATGAGCGCCAGCCATACAGGACGTTGTGTTGTAGCAATTTGAATGCTCGTGTGAGCGATCAATCCATTCGTGACCAGCTTAATAGTGCATTCAAGCGCTTCAACGACTTCAATGTGAGAGTGGTACACACTAACGACCAAAATCGAATTGCATTTGTTAATTTCCGCTATCCTGATGACGCTCGTAGTGCTGCTCACAGCGTCATGAACAAGCTGGTGATTTTCGAAATGCCCGTTCGGATTGAAACTGTGTACAATAACCGTCCCTATGAAGGATACCAGAATTATTCCAATAGTGGCAGCGGGGGTGGGGGAGGAGGCAGCAGGGATCAGCACGGAGACAACTATCGCAGCAGTTACGGAGAGAGTCGTGACAGGGACTACCAAAGCCATGGTCACAGAGGAGGGGGAGGAAGTGGGGGAGGTGGTGGAGGAGGGGGAGGAGGAGGAGGAGCAGGCAGTGTGACCGGAAGTACAGAAGAGCGGAGGCAGAACTTCCGTGACGGCAACGGAGGGAAGTTCCCTCATCATCTTAACCACATAGAACCCGAGGATGATGACAAGGCCACTCGGACACTGTTTGTGGGAAACCTCGATATTGAGATCACAGACGCAGACCTGCGGGGCGTTTTTGAGCGTTATGGAACAGTGGAGGACGTGGATATCAAGCGACCTCAGCAGGGCAACGCTTACGCCTTCATCAAGTTCTACAATCTGGACATGGCTCATCGATCAAAGGTTCAAATGTCGGGAGAATACATCGGGAAGTTTCAGTGCAAGATCGGCTATGGCAAACCAACACCCTCTCCTTGTTTGTGGGTGGGAGGTCTGGGCCAGTGGTTGAGTGCTGAAGTGTTGGAGCGTGAGTTCGATCGGTTTGGAGTGATTCACCGGATTGAGTGGCCCCATGGCAAGAGCTTTGCGTACGTGTTGTATGATAACATAGACGCGGCCACTGCTGCTTTGAAAGATATGCGTGGTTTTCCTCTTGGTGGCTCTGATCATCGTCTGCGTGTCGACTTTGCTGATGTGAGTCATGTGACCGGGCAAATACCTTCGGAGCTGAGGGACCAGTTGGAGAAAAAGGCCGCTAGCGCCAATCCCATCAAGGAGACCGATCCCCGCAACAGGACTTCCAGCCGCAACAACGATTGGGATGACGCAGCTGACAAACTGGACAATAGGCGCCGCTTCAGTGACCATCGCCCCGAAGATGATGATCGTTCGTTCAGATCGTCTCGTCGTGATTCGGATCGCGATCCGTTGTCTTCACCAAAACGGCAGCGGCTGCTGTCTCCTGGCGCTCGCAGCCCCAACCGCAACGGACAGGAGTCGCACTCCTCTGATATCGAGAATGCGCGCAGTGTGGCTGAGTTGTCAAAGTGTCTGCCTGTTGTGTGGAGTGGCGCTCTTATGCTGAAGAAGAGTGCGTTCATCACGCGTCTACACCTGGTCACGGGTGATGTGGCAATAGTGGATCACCTAATGAGGGACCCCACCTCCACTGAGATGCCTGTGCTGAAGATTGATAAGCGTCTGCGATTGGATCAAGCCAAGGTGGATGACGTGCGTAGTCGCCTGCTGGCGGCCGGCCCCACTGGCTCCAGTGTCCTTCTGGCGCTCAGTGGCTCCGGTGCAGAGCAGGTCCCCGAGGGCATGGAGCAGAGGCCCATCAAGAACCTTGTGACGTATTTGAAGCAGAAGGAGGCGGCCGGCATCATCGCCCTGCCCCCCAACAACAACCGCGCAGCCCACAAGGACAGTGGGGTCCTCCACGCCTGCCCACCTTGCGTCTTCTCCACTGAGATGCTCACCAAATATGCACCAAAGCTGAACCTGGAGTCGGGAAAAGAAGACTATCTTGTCATTGCTGTTGTGCGCGGTAGTGCCTAAAGACGTGTTCCTCGTGTGTGCATGTGTGTGTGAGTGTGTGTGATCCATCTGCCAATCGCTCGAAAAAAAGAACGTCTGTTGTCTCCTCTCTTCTCTTCGCGTTCGTACGTCTCTCGATTCGCTCCAACGACCAACATGAGTTTCCCCACAGGTGAATATTTCATTATTCTAAACCTAATTTTTATTGAGGGCTCTTAATTCCGATGAATCATAGCTAAATGTGATCTCATTTTCTTCCAGCTCAGCTCGTCAGAAACGATGTTCATCAACCACGGACCTTCGGGAAACAGTGACGACAGTTGTTTGTGGAAAAGTGTGAAAGAGTTCTGATTGTGACTTGTGAGAAGACCAGCGAATTTCACAGAGAAGACAGAAGACAACAACCAATGTTTTTTATTTGTGATAACGAAATTTTAAAAAGGTTTTTCCCCTCAAAAAAAAGGTATTCGGAAGTGTGGTTTGGACACCGAAAATTTGGAAGTTCTGTGGCCGTGTTTATATTATTCTGTGTATTGTGAAAAAAAAAAGTTTCTTGTTAGTGATCTTGTGAGGATTAGGTGGTGAGAAAAAAAATATTAGTCTTTTTATATTGTGACGACGACTCCTGAAGAGGTTTCCGTTCTTGTGGTTATTATTCCTCCCCGACTGCAAGGGAGAGAAAAAATGTGGTTTTTAAGAAAATTCTAAAACAGATAGTGACTGCGTGTTTCTATTGCTCTCTACCGTAAAGATGCTTATAAGACAGAAAATACTGTGGCAAATTATGAAAATTTATATATGGTGGGATTCAACCGGAGATCCCTCATCAACAGGCAGCCTTTATCCAACTGTGGCGGCACACTTTAGCGTTTTATTCATGGGAAAATCATGGAGTGCTGTGGTCTCAGTTTTTCTGGGAAAACATCGTGCGTCTCTTCTTCAACCTTGGTTTTTTTTTTGCTTTGTGTGATTTTTTTTTTTTTTTTTTTTTTTTTTACTACTACTACTTTATTTGATGTAACTTTAGCTAAATTTTGCCTGAAAGTCTAAAAATTCGAATTTGCGATAATGGTAATGTTTTTTTCGATTGTTGGTTTTTTCGTTTTTTCTTGTTTCTCAATTTTTTTTTCCTAGGCATAATGAACAGCTTTTTGGTCAAATATTGAATTAATTAACTGAACCTCACAATTTTTATTATATTTTTTATAATGAATATCTGCTGCTGATCTTAATGGAAGAATAAGCCCCTCCCCCTCCAATGTAGTATGGCATGTAATTCTGTAGACATAAATCAAGAACCATTATATCCCCCTCCCCCACCCCCCTCAGATACCATTGTCATGTATTTTAAATGTTTTTCAAATGTATTTTCCTTGAATGATTCATGTATTGTTGTTTTGGGGCTTTTCTAAAATGAGAATGAGAGGAAATATTTTTCTCTTTGTTTAAATGAATTAAATCGGCCATTAAAAGAATGCAGTTGATAAATGGACGCTTTTTCTCATGTCTTCATTATTTTGTTCTCAAACACAGATTCAATTGCTCATTACTGAGTCAATAACCGCCTACCTGGATAATTACATTTACATGGCACATTATGTGCCTACTGCCTGTATCAATCCATAAAGCAGGAAATTTGCCAGAGCTCAATTCCTACGTTTGGAGGCTGACTCAATATCTGATATTTCCATACATCAAAATTTAAATGAAATATGTTGAAACACAAGTTATTCATCTCCAATTTCTGTTTATTTTCGGCACTGTACAGTGGCTGCCTTCACACACATCATCTGCAGTCCGTTATGAAGCAGCAAAGATCTCTGCGAGCAGTCAGGAGTACGTTATGATATCAAGTCAAATCATTTATTCATAAATAAGAACATTCACGATTGTTGCTCGAACATAAAATTATGCTGCAGTCCAGCGTGAATAGACAACGCAGACATTAATACGTTCATAAAGTGCAAGATGAAAATAAATTGAATTGAAATCAGAGAACAGAGAAAAGACAAATGGAAAGAAGTAACTACATGTACATACAATGTACATGCATTTGTCATTTTCAGAAGAGTGGGTTTCAGTTGTTCTTGAATGTTTAAAAATTTGTTTCTTAGTAATAGGTTATTGTCCTTATTGATATGACAAAGGAATTGCATGTATATTAAGTAGAGCCCTCCGGTATTTCAATGAGTCAGTTCGAAATGGCATTATGCAATTTGAAACCGTGAAGAATTTCTGGTGGAGCGAATGCTTGTGTTTGTAAAATGGATGCTTGATCATTCTTCATAAGTCATAACGATCGGTTCACGCAAGCGTGACAGCGAGTGGTAATTGAAGACAGTTCTGAGAGCTGGACAGCCCAACAAGTAATACTTCACCAAGTGCACGCGAGAGGTCGCCAGTATAATGTGATCCAGCACCACCTGGTCTGCAGCCCGGGGCTGACCCGTTTGCTAAGTACACTCCTCACTCCCTCCAGGTAAATTCATTCTCATTACTCTCCCTATTATTTCCATCATTATTCTCTCATTGTACAATTGTCTCATAATTCGTCCATTATTCCAGATTGCTGTATTTCACAATAAAGCTCTGAACCCTCCGCGACTTGGAATCATTGGAGTCAACTCATTCCGAGTGCATGTTATATTTATTATATTATAGGAAATAGAACCAATGGGAAAAGCAAACTCGGATGTAAACCTCTTTTCCACTTAATAAAAATACAAGGTAGAGAATTAGACTCCATAAGAGGCAGTTTTGATACGCATCTTGTTTATTGGTGATATAGCTGAGGATGAAGATGAAGATGAACATGGTTCAACTACAGAAACACAACTTTGAACAAAAACTAACTAATAAAAATTACATTGGTTAAAAACTAAAAACTGCCTCTTATAGTTCAAAATTCGCCCTGCACATGCTCAAGACAGTCGATCGTCATCATCTCGATCTCTCTCACTGTCACCGTCATCTCCTTCTATTGTCACGGTCATCTTAACCCAAATTTAACAATTATTCGATGGAAACAAATAAATTTAAGCATCACATCAATTCGTAAATAGAAGTGACTCCCAATCATGTCATAAAGATTGATTAAAAACAGCACACGATCAAATTGAACAAATAAAGACTATTGCTTGAGTTTAAAATCCGCTCCTGGAAGTGAAAAATAGCATTCTAAGAATTTCCTTAATACATTTAACATGGTAAAATGCAAAAACTCCACTGGCAGTACAAAACTGAGGATAAAACATGAAGCGACGAAATGAGTTGTTAAAAGCAATCGTCAATTTCCTGATGGTCGATTTCTTAAAAATAATGGCCAGAATATAGGTTACCACAGAAGGTTGTAAAAAGTAAACACTTAACAGGTGGAGAGCAAGCACTAAAATATGTGGATAAATAATTGTTCCATATATAAAAAGACCTAAACTGCCTTGCGAGGTCAGTATCGTCCGAACAGTCATTTGAAATAAAAAATCCCAGGTATTTACATGACGGTGTAGCACTTAGAACATTACCACCGAGGGAAACTTCACAATGCCTTAAATGTGGAGGTTCGTGCAGTGGTTTAAAACCCATGCATACATATTTCTTTGGGTTAAAATTAGTGTCATGAGATACGGTATCATTAGGACAAAGGTTTAACAGATGTTGCAGAACTTGCAGGCCTTTCTCGGAAGGGCTCAATAAAACAATGTCATCTGGTCAAAGATGATAACAGATAGAATTGCTAACACAACAACCAATACGACTGTCACGTAGCATCAAACTCAGATTAAAACTATTCGATATCGCGCTGCTCCGTTTCACTCGGACTTGCTGTGTACAATACCAGCAAAAAGTAAACGAATAATAAGAACAGGCATTTCACGTTTTAAAAGTTTTTCAAACAATGTAAAATAATTGAGTTTATCAAAAGCCTTAGATGCATCCATAAAACAAACAAAAACAGGGTAGATTTCAAAAGGTAATATCGGTCAATTTCTTTACGGGCATAAACGCACATATCAGTAGAATGGTGACTATAGGCATGCACATGGAAGCGTATGGCACTGCATGCTTTCTAGTCCCTAATAGTTTGTAATTGCCAAAATCAAAGTCAGGGGCCTAGTAGCTAGCCTATTCAGGCGCTCGAAATAAACGTACGTAACAACGGGCGGCCTTTGCAGACGGACTGGCGGATTGACGTTTGTCGCATGATAAAAGAACTCCACTGGCTGATTGTTAAATTAAGAGCAAATTAATTTAAAAATAGTATGCCTCGTTATTAAATTTGTTTCTACTGACACTCCCTCTTACTAATCGTGTTTTATCAATTCTTATATATCTGATCGTGAACTTCGATCTATATATTCATCAAGATGTATTAATTCAACCAACAGTGTTTTTTTTAAATCTTACGGTGAAAGATCCATCAGTTTTTATGGACAAGAGTTATGGAACTCTGCTCCGTTCTACCTTCGCCATTGTGACCCAATTATCTTCAGTTTCAACGCTCTTTAAATTCTCATCATTGTATTTAATCATAGTTTTAGCCGGTGATCTTTTAAGCCTTTGCATTAGTTTTTATCTGTTGTGCCTTTTAAGGTACCCGTGAGCACTTTTATAGATGAATAAATTATTATCATTAGGATGATTCATATACTATATTTTATGTTGAACGACTGAAGCAGCAATTTCCCCGCTATTTCAAGTTGCTGATGGTATTTAGAAATACCGTAAATTATGAAATGGAGGACCATCGTTCTGTTCGTCAATCGCTTTCAGACCATCAATGTTTCACACGTATACATTCACAGTCCACCCGGTACTGTTTTACCGGAGTCAATGGTAGTTTTATCAAGGGAATCAAGGATTCCATTGTTAATAAAATGCGGCATGATTAAGGTTTCTGATGGTTCAAAGTCTTACCCTTGCGCATGCGCGTTATGACGCGGGATATTTGATGCCTTGAAGTTTTTTGTTTTGAAGGTTTGAATGTTTTCAAGTTCTCAATAATCTCATGTGCTCATTACTGGATGATCACGAATGATTTAACAACCTTCATCGTGGGTCTCGTTGATTTATCTGTGCTAGGTGAATCGGCACTCTTTCCATGACGTGAGACTAAAATGTCTTCAACTGTAACTGTTCAGTCTGTTGTGCATATCGATAATATTGAATCCTTTACTAATACTAGTGACACTGTGATTGTCACTGTGATTGTCACTGTGACTGTCACTGTGACTGTCACTGTGACTGTGATAGTCGTTATGGACACCAGTAAATTTTTCAAGTGCAACGAAATAGACACCACTATATATCACATTAAAGGAGCTTTTCAAACGCTTTAGTCTAGAATGATACCAAAATGATGATTCTATGATGAATGACCCAGTCTTGAGTTTGACCCAGTTTGAGCCTGTCCAGTCGAAATGATAATTATTTAAATAAGTTATTATCACATGGATAAAATCACTTTAAAAACTAGAGGTCTTGTGCTGTCAGCTATGATGTAGGCCGTTCAATCGCGCTGCGCCGCTCCGCTCAGGAAGCAGCGTCAGCTTCAATGCTAGCACAGCGGGCTGGCTGAAGCGAGCATTGAGAGAGAAGCGGCTGAGAGGTCGTTCAAATGATTGCTCTTCTGGGGATTCCCTCTGACGTCACAGCTAAATATAGCACATCAACAGAGCTACCGGATGTTGATCTATTGGCCGTCGTTTTCCACGTAAAAATCCGACAACTGACGCCGAAGTTACAGCATTTTGAATATTTCTCACAGTGAAAATCGTATCAAAGGGCTTCATCACTGGAACATGGGTATGATATTATGAAACTACATTCCTCTAAGATTCATTTAGTGCTTATTTGATGAGATTTGGACGAACAGTTTTCAACAGAGAACGTTTTTCCCAACCCCACCTTCGAGATTTTTTGAAGCCAGATGGCGATGGGCGATAATACCACTAGCAGTGCGGAGATGCTGCTTTGTTGACAGGCCTGTCACCTTGTGTAATGCGTGTATTATTTGATCATTAGATTACCCTTTCCTAGATATTAATTATAATAATTAATTATACTAATTAATAATATTTTAGGTTGTTTTTTTCTAGATTTTTAATGGAAATTAGGGTTATTTTTGTACTTCTGAACTTCATTTATTATTTATAGGATTTCTTCTGCTGAATCATCATGTCATTGTGATTGTGAATGAAGTTAGAGGTTCAGTTTTTGCTGAGTTGCATCAATGCTGAAGTTCCATGTCCCTCTAGACCTCCGTAATATTGGATTAATTTCAGATTCAAAAGCCAACACGTTCACTCGACGTTGGGTGTATGAACGCGTGACCAGTGGACAAGGAGAGCTACAACTTACAAGTCGCTAACGGCTAAGGAGCTTGCTCAGGAGCCCCTCTACTCTGCCTGCAAATTAAACAGCCTCCACAGGAAATGCATCGACACCATCAAGGCAACTATGGACAAAAAGAGACGTGGAGCTGAGAACTTGAGTACCTTCATGGATGATGTCATGCCAACTCCGCAGTGCAAAGAGAATATTGAAGCTGCGGTTGCCCACCCACTCCAGATGCTAGCTGAGAAGAAAGCTCTGACCAAGGAGAACAAGACCCTGAAGAGGAAGCTAGAAGCCACGGCCGATGAATGCCAGGCGAACGAGACTCAAGAGCAGACGGAGCAAGTTCTCAAGATATGCTCTGAGCTGGAATTTGTATCCTGCTACTGTGCGGGGTATCCACAAGCAAGGAGACATTCAACACGGAATTCGAAGTTGTGTACGATGAGGACAAAGATGAAACCTGGCATTTCCCCCTCCTTAAAGATCTGCGCAATGGAGACATGATTGTTATCTAATTCTTTTTATTGATTATTTTATTATTTTTAATTGTTAATTGTCTAATTTTTTTCTCTAAAATAAAATCCACTCACCATTACCATATACACCACTTCTGAGTTCTGAGTTCATCCCAAAACAAAATGGTTTGAATTTTATTTTAATTTTGTAATTAATTTTTTTTTTTAATTAATTTTTTTATTTAATTTTCATCTTCTATGAAGAGAATCGATATCATTGCAGTTAGAATTAATCTCTTTCAATGAGTAATCATTACTTTACAGTCTTCTAAATGATGATTTTGTTGTACTTTTATGACATAATTGAGGCCATCTCTAATTAGGGCGGCCATTTTGAAAAAAAAAAGTTAACGAGTATTTTGGAATAGTTGCACTGATTCTGGAAATGTATAGTTTGCCCTGGTTATATCCTTTAGTTGTGATGCTAGAAGCCAAACAGTACTTCAAAGAGCTCAGAATGTTCAGCTGAATGACCAATTATCACATTATATCACAATGCTTTCTTTCAGGAAATTGACCCTATAATTACCGTGACCTTTTCAACCATAACTTTTGAAATAGTAGAGATATCAGGATGAGGTTTTCACTGCTGCATTCTGCTTTGTCTGCTCTTTACATTAAGCAAAAGAAATAGATCATAACTGCAGAGAGAAAAAATCACATAAACGGCCTATATGATGCTGTGGCGAAGTGCACCCAATTATCACAGCGTGCATTGCTTGTTATGGATGTCCCTATAGTCATAGTTTCACAAAATGGTATTCACCGTGATTATATAATGTATTTACATATCTGTTAATCAACTCCCACCCCCCTCCGAATCCCTACAAGGTGGCTACTCAGTCTCATGGATTAAGGGTTCCAGCCTTGGTCGATTCCAAGAATCAATTCTTTTTATTTTGATGCTATTACCATATACACCTACACATATCCATCCTAATTGTCACAAACAGAGATTTGAAAAAGATGCGAGGATCGAGTTTAGAGAGGCTCTGTGTGGTAGACCTCTCGGCCATCATGTAATGGATGATTTTTATTCAAATTGATGATTGATTTTCAGATGGCATCTGGTGATTCTGGTCGCCCATCAATGGGACCTTTGAGGGTGAAAAATGATCGAGGCTCTGTCTCCAAACCCAAAGCAGGTGAAATAAGTTGTAAACCATCGACTTTCACTCTTGGAATTCTCCCCCAGGATTCAAAGGACGCTTTTCTAGCGTGGGTTTTGGCTCAACGAGTGCCAAGAAGAGTGTGAGTGCCAGCCGACTGAGCATGGCGGGAAGCAGCAACTCAGCCTCTCGTATTGGGTAATTAATCACGTTATATGATTCACATCGTGGAATGAGTCGTGTTCAGACGCAGGACAACCGTGGGCGGAGACTTCATCAAAGAGACGAGACCGATAAGCAGTCGGGCATTCAAGGATGAGAGCATTCGCTCGCTGCTCACAGTGAGTTAAATCACGGCGTTGCTTCCCTTCATTTGATTTCATTTCCAGTTCTTGACCAACCATGGCTTCCCTCATAACCTTAATGGCCGAATGCTTCAGTCACCGACCAGTAAAGATTTTTTTCGGATATTTGAGGTGACTCTCTTGGCTGCTTCATGATGCTAACCTTGTTAATAGTTCATGTACAATCTTCTTGACCCCTCATACAAAGTGAACGCAAATGGCAAAGTGGAAGAAGAGATCCCGCGATTGGTGAAAGAGCTAGGGTATCCGTTGAACATCACCCGAAGCGCCCTGCTGTCGGTGGGCAGCCCGCACGTGTGGCCCTCCCTCCTGGCCATGCTTGCTTGGCTCTGCAACATGATTGAGGTGCGTCTCAATCAGCCCCTCGTCTGCTTCACCCGTTCCCTTCGCAGGTAACAGAGGAGACGGACGTAGATGACCTTCTCTTCCCTGTTGCCTCGGACGCCGCATTCGACAGCGTCAATTCGGAAAACAGGGTGAGCAGCTCAAGAATTATGACTGACGTGTGCAAACAGCAAATTATCTCTATTCTAGCTGAAATGGCAATTTGCAGAGAAATCCTACCAGCAGTTCATGCAAGGAGCCGATTCATTTGAGGAACTCGAAGATGAATTCACACGTCAAACTGCAATGTTTTCTGGAGATGATGGCGACACAAATGAGCTGAAATTGAAGTGCGAAGAACTGCAAAATGCTTTGAATATTTTGGAAGATGAGCCGGATGAACTGTCTACGAAGCGTGAATTACTCATGACCCACAACACAGACGCTGCTAAACTGGAGAACTTTGTGACATCTCTGGAACAACATCTCAATAAGGATGACCCCACTAATCTACAAATAGAGATTCAAGATTTAGGTGTGAACGCTTATTTCGTGTTGGGTTTTGTTTTTGAATTTGCGGTTTCATTTTCAGAGGCTGAGCTCTCTGGCCTGCTCACAGACAACAAGAAGAAAGAAGGAATTCTAGAAACGCAGGAGTTTTCTCAGTCAGATGTCGATAAGATAAAGACCGAGCGACAGGAGATACAGCGACAGGCGGAGAGAGCAGAGACGGAGAAACACAACATTGAAGAACTCATCTGGGAACATGAAATGCAAATCGGGAAGCAAAATACACAGGCAATGGCTTCATTTCTTAATTTCAGTTAATTATTCCTTGATTGATTTGCAGATTGAGGACTTGTGCCAGGAGTACAACAAAGTGGCAATGAGCGCCCACCTAATTCCCGCCTCAGCCAAAAATGCACACGGCATCGATTACCGCCTCTGGCCAGACACAATGTCCAAACACGAGCACGCTAAGTTTGCCGCTAACATCCAGGTTTTCTAATCCCGGGATTTAGCGTTGCGCATGTTTTCATGTTTTATATTTCAGCCGGCGTTGAACCAGATATTAATGAAAAGCAGGAACAGTGTTCGTCAGTTATCAGAAATGAAATTAAACGCAAAAGAGGATTTTGAGCAGCTTGCAGAGCAGTTGGCAGAACGCCAAGATTCCCTCCAACAGGAGCAGGCAGCGCTCAAACGTATGGACGACTCACATGCTCTGAAAAAGGAGGTCAGATTTATTGTGCATTTGCTTAATCAGAAGTTGAATCCACAATCTTGCAGCAATTGCAAAATGAAGTGCAAAGATTGGATGCAGATTTGGAGAAACTGCGGAATGAGATTTGTGCTCTGCAGGCGAGCGCATGCGGTGCTCAATCGGGTGACGAGCACCAGAGCCAGCTGAAGATGGCCAGAGAACGGTCTGCTCCATTTTCACGTCTTTTTCTCTTTCTTCATCTTTATGTTTCTTGTTCAATCAGGTTTGCAGCTCAGAAGCAAATTAGAGATCGAGAGCTCAAAGAAATGGTGTCATTGACCCGGTTTTCTCTCTCTGCCATTATCGGCCATAAAATGAAAATGCAGGTAAAGGATTTTTGCAAATTGAAGAAGGAGAAACAAAAAGAGAGGATATATTCAGAATGTCCATACTAGGATGCTTAGATAAGAGCTCTTTTGTCATTTTGAAGAAGGTTGAAGGTAGAATCATGATCGCAGTTTAAATTTCCTGGAGGAAATGAAGTATGAAATTTCCGCCAACTAGTCTTTGAAAACATTTGATTCCTTTTGTTTTAATTTCAGCAGACATTTCATTTTTCAGAAAAACATGCTTCTTGATTAATAGTGCTTCAGAATTAATTAATCCTTGATTAATGATGCCTCAGAATTAATTAATCTTTCATCTCATTACAGCAAAGTGTGCAAGGAGCCGTTGAATATTTGGAGAAGCAAGTTGAGAAGAGTGGCAAGAAGAAATAGTTTCATTTCTCTTTGTTTATTTGTACAGAAATATTTATAAATGTATATTTTATTGGATTTGTTTATTGTTTTGCATTCATCATAATTCAAATAATTTCACATTATTGACGTTAGTGATGATGCACAGTGGCACAGTGTAATGGTGAAAGCACAGCTCACTAGAAATTTGTATAAATATTTCCTCAGTGTGGGATTCAGATGCATCAAGATTTGACTTATTAATTAAACCAGCCAACATGAATTATATTTTACTACAAGAGTGGTACAACAGCCACCATGGATGATGGCTCATCAGACATTAGACTGCTGGTGACCATTTCTTCAAATTTCCTCTCGGTTGCTCAATGGCTGTTCAAAACTGTGTCCATCCAATTGTTAAATGAGTGGGATTAACAAAGCTCCGATTAATGAGGGATAACTGTACGTGCATGTTGCTCTTTCATGCCCCAAATATGACGCTTGCACAATTATACTTTCCTATTGCGAATTATTTGAATGAGTTCTTGGTTGATTTTGAAATCACTCATGACCTCTGTCCTTGTTTGTGCTGAACACCATCAGAGGCTTTCTTGAAATCTATGAAGTTCGTTTGGTGAGTTGAATGTGTTCTTATTTATTAATAGCGTATGACGACATGGATTTCCCTTTATTGTAGCGTGCAGTACGTCGTAGGAGTTGGAGACAGCTTTGACCGAATGAGGTCATGACCTCGTATTAAACATTCTCTAACGACTGCAGTGCTTCCGTAATAAACTGCGCGATATGGCCGGGCGCTGTGTACTACCGCCTATATATATGTGTATTAAAGAACTTGGGATTGATTGGAAAAATTTCGAGAAATTGCATACAGTACAGTATATATACATTAGATTTTCTGTGACATTCGCGATGTCCGTTATCCCAGGGCTGAAATTTCGTGCGCTGGAAATGCGTTGCATCGTTTTATGTGCAAAAGGAGGAGCTAAAAGGAGGCGTTGTGAAAATGGGTCATCACAGCCAAATTAAGTCAACGACTACGATTTTACTGTACTCTTAATTAATTATACTGTCTTTAATTATACTGTCTATAAGTACTGGTCATGAAACCATCGGATGATCGAGAATCGAGGGGCTCAATCTTAGACTGCCCATTTCTTTCCTGACAAAGCCATAAGGATAGCCAATAATTTTCACTAAATTCCTGAGAATTTACTGTCGATATTTCTCATGATGTACGATTAGGGCTCAAGAGGCACAGCTGTACCTGGAACCACAGATGGCACAGAATAGACAGAAGCTGCACTCACCCCCCCCCCCCCCCCACCTGCGGCGTAACCATGCGTGATAATTAGGTCAAGCTCAGCGGCCATTGCAGATGAGCTGATACGCCGATCAGCTGACAGCTCAAATCTTCATCTCTAGAGAGGATCATTTGTTATAGCTGTCTCCCCCCCCCCCTTTTTTTTTTTTTTTTTCAACTTTGCGAGTATTAACAAGAGTGCTAAGCACCCTATGATAATCCCGTTCGAATGCATGCCCCTTCCTGATCGAAAGTAATATTTCGATCGGTAAATGAAAATACATGTATGGGAAAATAAATTTCACATTGACATCCCAATGATCCAATTTATATATATATATTTTTTTTAAAGATGGAAGAAAAAACAAATCATTGGATTTAGTGGTAATAATACGATCAGTACAATGGCTGGACATTTAATTAAACCTACTACAAGTGCCTTTCGATATAATTTAAAATTAGTAAATCCTGTGAACCCTCCTAAGAAATTCTCCCGGGAGCAAAGCGGAATCCCAAGGATGGCACAGGTGTGACACCAACGTCATCACGCAAGACTAAAATAATACACGTACATACTTAATATGATTTCCCAGAATTGCCTCAAGTACTACCGGCGGTCATTAACCCTGTTCCCTGTCGCCAAATTCGAAATTTAATTAGCGAGAGAGAATAACAAACTATAGAATAACTAATTAAAACCGATCGCTTGTTTGTTTAATGCCTGCCAAATTTCGCCTCCGATCGGTTTTCGCACCTTCGTTGAATGCTTTCAGGCGCTCATCAACGATCTGTTGATTTAACGTCGATGCGCTTCGTTGATTACCAAATGAGAGCTCGCACCTTTGGGCTCCAGTGTCGGCATCTGAGTTAAACTTTGCTTCGCCTTAAAAGAGAAGCGATTCCAAGAAATCCTCATCGTTGTCTCATCTTCAGCTCGATTCAATCTCTATCACCATGGATACGCAATTCTTCAACTCGCCTCTTCTGGGAAGTTTGTCTCTTGACAGCCCAGTTTCCTCTGCGACACCCAAACGCAAGTCATCTTCTGGATCTCCGCCGAGTGCCTCCTCCAAACGCTCTCGTAATATGCACTCGTTGACCCCTTCGGACTTTGTTCCGAGATCTCTCAAGTGGGACTCCGACGATTCGTGCGACAGCGGATTTGCATCATTCGGATCGACTTCCTATGCTCTGAACTTTGACCTGGATGGTGACATCCATGACGAAAATGACATCGAAATGGTGAGTGATCAGTCGATACCTGATAGCACGGCTTACATGGTACAAAGTAGTCATTTTATGAACAAGAAATCGAATTTTCAAAATGCGACAATTGGCGATTATGTTCATTAATTCTTTGTTTTCCACAGCCCACTGCCCCGAGTGGTTTTTGCGACATACTCCGCCGTCCTCTCCGTGAGCTCTCATTTAACTCCACGGACAAGCGTACTCCTCTGAAGGCACTGCGTCGCTCACGACTTCAAACGACTTCTGAGAAACGGAGAGCGGCAAACTCCCGAGTCTCGTCGCTTAGCAACAACAAGACGGACACCGAAACTCTCCAACAGGTACCTTTTATGCGTATAATCTAGAAATCTTCTAAATTAGTTTAGTAATTATATTTCTTGATGCTGCTGGGAATAATTATAAACAATTGTTTCTCTTTTTATCTTCAGAATTCCATAAAAGCCGCTCTGTCTCTCGGAGATGCGAGCAGCGACTTGATCGCTGATTTCTCTGCTCCCTACGCCCTCCCCCGCTGCAAGAGCAAACATTCAGATTTGCAAGCAATTTCTCCGGAAACCGTAAGTAGTGATTTTTTTTCTACGAATGGGGTTTATGGGAATAATTACTCTAATTATATTCAATGGAATCGATCTCATCGGAATAAATTTTTTCTTCTCCAGGTCTCAAACCTTATTCGCGGCGAGTACTCGGAGGTAATCGACAATTACGTCATCGTCGATTGTCGTTATCCGTATGAATATGAAGGCGGTCACATTGAGGTAATTCACCCCATTAATTTATTAAACAATTATTAATTCCTTTTGTTCTTCAGGGCGCTCAGAATATTTACACCAAATCTGACATTTTCGACCGATTCATGAAATCGGACGAATTTACTTCCAAAGCAGTTGACAGCAATAAGAAAAACGTAATCATATTTCACTGCGAATTCTCATCCGAACGGGGACCCAAAATGTAAGTGTTTTTTTACTTCTTCTGGTTTTGCTATCAGAATTTGAACTAGTTCAGCTCATTGATTCATTCTGTGGTCTAACGTTGATGTTGTTGCCCATCAGGTGCCGATACTTGCGCGAATCGGACAGAAAAGAAAACGCAGACCAGTATCCGAGACTGACCTACCCTGAAATCTACATCCTCGAGGGCGGCTACAAAGCATTCTACGAACACGAAAGCGTAAGTCGAATATTCTACTCAAATGTAGTTCTTAGATAACAATATAATTTCCACTTTACAGAGCCAATGTACACCTCAGACCTACAAACCGATGTTGCACGCTGATCATTCACAAGATTTGAAGCATTTTCGCGCGAAAACCAAGTCGATGAACGGCTCCAGATGCAACCGACGTCGGATGCTGCGCTGCTGACGTTGCTTAGCAACGCATCATTACGTGGAGCGGGAGTGATGCGATTTTGGCGCGAAAACAAATACGTTTTATGTTTTGGAGTGAATGAGTATGAAAGTGATGTTTTGATTGTGAAATTGAATGAAAAATAGAACGAATTTTATTGTATTATTTATTTATTTATTTTGTTGTTGTTAATATCGTTTATGTATCATGTTTGTTGACATTAATTCATTATTGTAACACTCATTAAATAAATTGTTATGAATTAATAAAATTAGGCCTATATAATTGCGTCTGTTTCAACTGCCGTACATTGAGTACGAATAATAATTAACCAATCGAGTAGTGCTTTACGGCAGGAAAAGGATGGCGAATTGGCGAAGGTTGAGCAGCCCTACCACTATATATGGCTGATCCCGATCGCCCCGGCATAAGCCCTACAGTTTCAGGTCCAAAATTTAGATTTCCGTGTCACCTTACACGCAATAAATCCGCGAAAATAACAACATCCTGCAATTTTGCAAGGGGTCACAACAACAAATCCGGGGTTTAGATTTATCGCTGAACTATTTTCAATGTGGCTGCCCGAAGTATGTATAGACGAAATATCAGAGGCCCTTCAACATGTATAAGTATGAGGTGGGCACTTACTCACGCACATGACAGCATAATTACGTAATCTACTCTCTGGCGGCGGAAGTAACAAACTGCAATCAGCAACTTTACAACAAACACACTGGAACTACAGGATTCGAGAGAATATGGCAAAGAACCCGAGAACGGCAGCAGGCAGCACGGGGTCAAGGGGTCATCTCCAAGACGCTCCGGTCCCGCGGATCCCTCGTGCACCCTAATCCGACAGAGCCCCTGTTATCAGCAGCCCACGCTTCCCTCGCATTCCCATTCAGCCGAAGGGATTCAATCCGAATCATCCACGCGCATGCGCATATCCAGGGTCCTCGTGCACGGATTATTATTCTCAATTCCAGGTTTGTACAAAGGCAAAAGCTACTACTGTATTTGAAATTATTAACCATTCTATATACACTCGGCATTGTGTACACATTTCAGCTTGAACCACCTCTCTGTGTGTTGCATAATAATGATGTAATCGATCTTCCAATGAGATTGACGGCGCATGTGATCCACACAAACGTACTGCCTGTTTGTTGGTTGTTAATTACCTAATCAAGGTGCGATTTATTGCCTAATTAACCTGTGTACCGCGGGAGCAATCTCCTAAGACGAGCAGAGATTGAGTCTGGATCTCTTCTCTTGCACTTAACGCCTGAATGTTTGAACAGGCGGACGGTGTTCGATGTTCCACCTCAGAGGTTGTTATTACAGAATTTTTGACATTCTGACAACAATCTGTCAAAATTTATTGGCTATTATTCGCGTAGATAAGTCGATTATTGTGGGCAATCGATAACCTCTGAATTGACCTCTGAATTGACCTCCTCTGAATTGACCTGTGAATTGGCCTGTGAATTTGACCTGTGAATTGACCTGTGAATTGAACTGCGTGACGAGGAAGTTCGCTCTTCATTTCTGGCTGTTATCCGAAAGTCGCCTCTTTTTTCTTTTATATTATTATAGAATATTGTTTAGTCGACGTGTCTTTGTTGAGATATGTAGAGTTATGATTACAGGTCTAGCCCCGCCATACTCTTCTGCGTCACTGTGCACCTGGGCCCAGAACGCACTCAAAAGAGACTTGGTTTGATGCAGATCACACATCTCTCTTTGTTCATTACACCAAGTACAAACAAAGCACAACAATGTCACCATGGCAACCAAAGCACAACAATGTCACCATGGCAACCAAAGCACAACAATGTCACCATGGCAACCAAAGCACAACAATGTCACCATGGCAACAAAAGGAGAATAATGTCACCAAGTACAACCAAAGCACAACAATGTCACCATGGCAACCAAAGCACAACAATGTCACCATGGCAACCAAAGCACAACAATGTCACCATGGCTGTTCTGAGCGCTAATCATGCTGATCATGTGTTTGCATGGGGCAAAGAGAACAAAATGCCATGCATATTCTGATTGCAAGTAATCCGTCAAAATTTAATGTCACTGATTATATACACAATAGTTAATTACTTATATACACGAGTCATGAATGGACCAAGAACTGTTTGGATTGATGAGATATTAGATTAACCGGATTATCCAAATCACGAGCCCTATGTCGCACGTTATGTTGACTTTGTGGAACCGGCGCTTATCTCGTCTGTTCTCTTGATTATTTGTCCCATTCTGTGATCGATGCATCCAATGATTTATTTCCATCTTATATCATAACTTCGAGGTCCACAAATCACTCTTTTGGACGACAAAAATATAATCCCGATTCCTCGAAATCATCTCCCAACTCCACCTCCTCCGGCGCCATCCTCACTTCCTCCTCTTTTTCATCCTCCAACCTCCTCCAATTCACTCCCCTCTTAATTATCTCCACACTTTCGTCGTCAACCACACTGCTCAGCGTATTTGGCTCTGATCCTCAATTTGTTTCCTACTCGCGTGAACCTCCCGATTGGCAACAATAACAGCCTTGAATCTCATCAACGGGATTTAATGTATTCCCAATGTTTCAAAATATTTTGACTTACTGCTTGAACGACAATCTAAATAGCTTTTGGCTTCACTCACCATATCCCCCGACGAGGTCATGTTTGGTTTACCATGATTATATGGTACACCGAAGAAGACATTGTATTTTAAGCATATGTATTAATCTCACATCAAGATGCATCCGATGGAAAGCCACAGTGATGTACATAGACATAGATAAGGAAATTTTCTGATATCAAAGGAGAGAGATGTTGGTTTGCACTGCGCGTGCTAAGAAGTGTGGAGCGATCTGCGCTGCCTCTTTTCACCAGATCGTCATTCCTCCACGAAGCGAAGCATCGAGAGACGATAAGCAGATGGTTCTCAGGAGACGAGAACGGATTGTTCTTGAGGGAATCTTTAGAGCGGTCTGTTGGAGGCATTGTCCACTCTGCCTTGTCTCTAACTGCCCAGCTCATGCTTATGTTGAAGGGCCTCTGATATTTCATCTATACATACTTCGGACAGCCAGCAATACCTCATATAATTACCACACTGACCGCTCGACCATCATAGCAGCCTTTGATCGCTGCTGGTTTCATGTCAGTGCTCGTTTTCCTCTCGAAATCGAATCTCTCTCGAGATGAGATGCTTGGAACTTCACCACTTGCATGTACGTATGAGGAAGCGGAAACAAACCTACAAAAATAAGCTCAAGAATTCAGCAATAACTAAGTTGATAATGGAACTGTTACAGAATTCCCAGATTTCTCCGCGAAATTGCACCAATATTGCCGTATAGCGGCGCGCATCGTTGCGTCCAAAGGCAAATTCCTCAGAAAAGAATGGTGCCATCGATCACTGATAAGATGAGATGAATTGAGCGCGGGAACAATGCAGTATTTCGATCAAACACGCTCTGGTAAAGCGATAAGGAAACCTGAGCTTCTGCTCCAGCTGTCCATCTCGACTCAAACCCGGACACCATTGTCCATTTCGCCATGGGGCGCCATTGCCTTCGTGTCATCTCCTACGCCCTCGTGGCCCGAGCTGACCGCGGATTGTAATCAGTCTCACCAAGCATGAAATTGACATTGACATTTGATGAAATTGACAAGTGTCGATTACCAACAGATGATTACACGCTTGGGTTGAACGGCCAATGTTGCTGTCGTTAAAGTGGAAAAGTCATGACGTGACTTTTCAGTGTGATATAGCGCTGCAGTGTGTTTTTGCTTCTCATATTACACGGTTGTATAACTCTCGCGGTACTTTGAATTAACACAATTAAACAGGAAACACACGTACATAACAATGAAATGAGCTGAAGAATTATGCCTTGTAGAAGTTACTAATAGTGTTGCCCATGACATGCAAGGTACGGGTTAGACCCAAACTAAATGGACGCCTTAAAAATCACCAGCGTGGCTTTTTTTTTTTTTTTTTTTTGAAAATGGTGCAGACAGGTCCCTCAAAAGCTTCAGAGGCTCAGACAGGCGTCATAATGAGCTCCTTCCGGATCTACACCTTGAGTGATTGATAAGCACCTAATGACCCCGCGACCTGCCAGTTCACGTGTGTCTACAGGTAACGTCTTCATCGTGCCATCATCGGTCTGCGGTAGTCTACCTGCAAACAATATGAAAAATTACGAAGTCAAATTACGAAGCTGAAACTCAGATGAAAGAGGCGCAGGAAACTCTATCTCTTCTCTTGACAGGTGTGTCCGATTAGGGCTCAGGTAATAAGTTAATAAACACGGTCTTGCTGCCTGAGTTAGATATACATGTACAAACCGGATGCCGGATTGAATACTAGTAAATGTATACGGACAAAAGATAGCAGGTGGCCAAGGAGAGGTTCAGTGGCGAGGTCATGTTTAGATGATATTTGAGGTCGCTGCATGTATTGGAAACATACGTGTTCATTTCATCTAATGTTTACTTTGGTTTCGACTTGATGCTCACACGAAATTGACAAATAGAATACAATTATGCAGGGATGATTTTCGTTTGCATCTTGGAACTTTATTTTCTTGTTGATGTCGTCCTGCCATTTAGAGCGTACTTCAAATTCTCATATGATACAATTTTCACGAATATTCGCAAAGTTCCTCAATTTCAAAACATACGATATAATTATGCATTGGCCTGCATACCTCCAGGGCTCTAACTCAAAAGTATGCCACGAATCTTATCCTAGCCCCGGTGATTAAGGTCTTCCCTAGGCCACCATTATCACCTCTTATCCACTCTTATCAGCAAGAATAACACCCGAGTTGGCTGACAATCTAAGTTATTTTTTTCTGGGAAGAACCCCGAAGAAGGCACCACAGGGCAGGTTTATATCCCTCTGATAAGAAACCACGCTCCCCCCCCCTCCCCGCGCAATTCGTTCCTCGTCTCTCACTTCATCCATTCTTCGTAAAGCTTCACTCACTAGTAAGTATAGTATAAACAACGTGGCTGAGTGCTTGTAATATCGCCCAATGGAAAACTGAGTTTGATATCAAGGTAACATGAAACTCGCAGTGTACTTTATCGCTTCTCTGTTTATTTTGAATGCATCTTTGCTGTTCCGTGATGTAACGGGAATGTATCATTGAAGATCAAAGTCAGCTGAAGCTCTTAGTTTCCTTTCATTACTTTGATAAGAGAAAAGAAGTTATGTAACGAGAGCGCTCTGTGTGTTTCACTGTTGACATGAAGACGACATTGATAGGTTGCATGCATTTTCATAGCGGATTTCACACAACACGAGACCCCCCCCCCTTCCCCCCCTTAAAGTCAAAGTTAAAGTCCCTTCGAATGCGTATATCACTATATGGCAACTTGTATAGATTCATAGGAGGACACTACATGGAATCAAGAATGTAAAATAAAACAACTTCAGATATGCACGAAACGTTCTATTTTCAAAGTAATAACATAATTATACCGGGGGTATACACACAAATGAAGATTACTGAGATGGATGAAGCTGCTTAATTAAAATGCGAGTGCGGCACTGTGTGTGTTCTGCAGGGTTGTGTGGTGCTCAAAGCCAGCCGCATGTCGCTTTGAACCTCCAAGTGATTTCCGACTTTGCTTTTGAACATGGACCCATGTGGAAAACCCGACCTTACAGGTTGAGGTGAAAGGCAGCAGGTACTTCAGAGAAGTCTCACTCATTTTTGAAGTTGTGAGCACCAGAAAGTAGCCGAATTCTTACATTTGAACTTTGCTTTGGCTGCAGTCATTTTGCAGCCATTTACTCCGTCACACTTTATTATCGCGAATAGTTGCAATCGTCAAAAGAGAAATTGCCACATTCGTTGAGCGATCAGTTTTGTGGTTTCGTCGCACCATCATTGTTTTACACTACCATCATTGGATCGCATCTCAGGCATGATGTATCTTTTTCAGGATGCGCGCTGAAGTTTCATGACGGTGTTCATAACGCACTTCATTGATGCGTTATGATTTCGGACCTCCTCTCATTCGCTTCCAATTGATCAGCATGGAAAACAGCAGCGCACAAGGGGCCGAAGGTGAGTGACTGGTCGACCCAAAGACTCTCTTAATAGAGAGTCTTTGGGTCGACCCATACGGCCACACGGTCTATAAAACCCGCGCCGTGCTTCAATGCAAAATCCCGATAACACGTTGAATATCCCGAGACTCGACTTATAGCTCATATATTGGAAATATCCTTGCTAAATATTGTTGGAAACCTGCGTCCGGGACGATCATACGTCGTATTAGAGGGAAAAATGCCTCACGTGGTTCGTGACAGGCTCGGAGGAACCGACGAAACGGATAAATCATATTTTAATGGTTATCACAACTCATGATAATCCCTGAGGTTGGCTTCAACCAAGATAGAGCTATAATATCAGGCATAATATCGGGTTAATAGATCGACTATTCAATCGGGTTTTAAATACAACACGATGGCGTGACCCGGGGTTTGCGGGATTTTAAGTGTTTAAGTAGACCCGCTTACCTCTGGGGATGCAATTCATAACGCACCCACGCTTACATTATGATTAAAACCGGAGACGAGAAATATAAACATGAATATTATATCCTTGCACGCACACAGTTTATAACCGCCCTGCCCCTCCCCCAGCTCACGCAGTGTGCAATATCACTGATGAGACATTGCTTTCAACCGTGTACCACAATCGCAGTGTGCAGTATCCATCTCATTGTCCATTTTCATAAGTGAGATGGATAATGTCCATTGCCTCACTCTGCATGTCGAAATGAACATCCCTCCAGAGACGCGGAGGAGAACAGAGCCTTGGGAATAAATTCAATTTCACGGGATCTGCAATAATTCTCCATCTCTGGATGACCGCATAAAGATCCTGCCACAAGGAACTTAATTGATCGATGTCACCCACATTTGGATGAAATTGACAGCCGATTAGTGCGGCTGAATTTTTTTTTTTTTCATTTTTTTTTTTTTTTGCGCGTCCACCGTATGGGTCTGAATGACCGTGTGGTGGACGCAGTGCGTGATGAAATTAACGCTGCATCCCACCTCTGTACCCAAGTATGTTCGATTGAAGGCAAATAATTGAAAATTCTAGTACTAGTACCTTGATTACCCACGAGAAACCACTGTGAAATACACGGAAGATTCAAAGTCAGTGCCTGGA
>KB310261.1:74854-85247 GCA_000328365.1 Capitella teleta
CGAGTCATAATTAATTCTCGACCTTGGATGGGCGTGTATACTTCCGGATTTGTAGCAATCTGAATTGGTGATCAAGATAATGAGAGGTCGTTGGTATGAAGAGGAAAAGAAAAATTAAGAAGAAAAAAACATCCTTTTATGTTTTTTCCCCTAGTGGTATATATCCTTGTTCCAGTTCTGATGATGCCGTGGACCTTCGCTTCGATTCATTCGGGAGTCCGCATTTCCCGAAAGTTATAGCTAAATTGAAGGGTGCCATTGCTACTGATGCCGAATGTTTACAGCATTCTTACCCACTACAATGACATTACAGCTGAATGAATATTCTTAGCTGACACCGTCAACGATGCGGTGGCCATGGCAACCCAAATGGGCTTTGGGCATTTTTGAGAGTACCTTTTGAATATTTCTGGCAATCCCCAAACTGAAAATGAGGTTAAAAATCACATCGAAGGATATCAGTCGTACAATATTTCTTAGAGAATACGACGACATAGAGCGCCTTCAATATTCCAGCCCTCTGAGTGTTCATTTCCCGTGACAAATCATCTTGAATTTCTCTCTGTTTCTACTCTGTTGTATATCAAATCATTGAGCTAAGCGCTTGGTCGATAGCATCTTGTTTCCTTGACTCGTGACAAGGTCTGGCAGGTCATTTTGTTTACATCTGAATTAGAGAACCTTCGTGCCTTGCTGACATCTTGGCGTAAACTGACCTGTGGTCATTGGGTCGTGAATGAATTACACATGTTCCTCTTTATAACGAGCTAATGAGTGAAGGGGTGGAGGAAAAGGAGGAAGGAAAGAAGGAGGTGAATAGGCGAAGGGCTGTGAGTCATAAGATTAACAGAGAACCGATTAATCAAGAGGAGATTAGGCCTCAGGTACAGAGCACAGGATGCATCATAAAATAGCGCCTTAACAATAATCAAGACGATTTGCATGCAGAGGAATGTTTACTGCTGGAAAAGATCCTCGCTTCTCTCTTGGCCTGGATTCAACTGGGCCCCTGGCTAAACAGCCTGATTGATCTTTCTTCATTGTGAAAATGTCTTCATCACAGAAAAGGTCGTGACCTATAGAATGTCTATTTCTGTGATTATATAATTTTAGCATACGTCCAATTGAGTTGTACTTGCATGAGAACGAAAGCGTTTCAGATCGATAAAGAATCACCTAAAGATTGGTGTATATTTGCATCTTGCTCTCATGTGCAGCAATCGTGCTCTGATCGTGGCTTCCTCGCAGACTGTGAGCAATCCTCGCTGTTTTCTGACATTTCAGTCAGTTCACCGAGACGTTGTTTGTTTCCCTACATTCGTTGTTATGTAATGCTTCAGGGAGCCGAGAATACTGCCGAGGGTTCATCGACAAGCACGGCCAATGGAACAACGGGTTTTCTTGTCCGAAATGGGGCAGCCCTGACGACCAGTACTGCTGCGGTGATGACATGGACAGGCACTGCTGCCCCCCACCGGAACACGGCTCCCGGAAGCCGGATTATGACGTCACCGGAAGGTAAACAAGCGCCATTTTATTATCGTGCATGTGGCGATTTAGTCTCCTTCCAAGACTCTATTTCGGTAATTATGGCAATGCAGAATGCAGCTAGGAATCGAGTGGTGGCTCCTGGTACGCGAACGGTTGAGGTGGAATTTTTATCGATCTCAACAAGTGATTGTTTTATGATTATTTCATGGTTACATCGTGGTTTGTGGTTAATGATAGCGCATTCAAGCATCTTTGGTGGCATTCCAAGTGACGCAGGAGATCTCATTTGAATTAAGAACTTATCCGATGCCAAAAATATAATTTACACCGCACGGGAGACATAAGATATTAAATATATTAAAATGTATTAAATTAAATATTAAGATATTTTAAAGTAAAGTAATGATGTAAGTTGAGTATGATAGGAAGATGGAAGTCCACAAGTAGATTTCGAAACTCTCTCACTTTGTCACATCTATAATTAATCTTCGTCGTAACACGTGTCAAATGTGTGAGTTTGAGAAACATTGGCGCCAATAATCGTTATGATGTAGATCACAAATGAATAATATTATACATTGAATGCCGCCTGAACTTTGCCATTGGAGCCTGTGCAACGCCGTAGATTGTGCAGTATATTTTTCCGTGCAGAACCTTCGGCGAAACCGCGATTCCTCCGTTAACAGATCTGCGTTGATATGTTCACAGATCAGTACTAAGTATTCGCATTGCATCTTTGCCAGTTTACCTGTGATCGTCGGAGCCTTGGTCGCCACATTAATCATGTTAGCGACGATAAGCGTGTTGATGTGCTTCTTCTGCCGCTGCTGTTGGGCGTACAAGCGACGAAAACGGCAAAACCACGGTACGTTATGACATGCTGCTCTCCGCCTGGCAAAAGGCTTCTTTTGCAGCAACAGACTGTCAGTCGCATTCCATCAGTACAAGAGCTAACGCCTATGTCATGGACTATTCCGCCTGCAATCATAACGCACTCCCACCAGGTAATCATAACGCACTCAAATCCATAACGCATCTCTGTTATTTCCCCAGAATTCGCGCCGTTACCGCCATGTCCTTATCCCACCGACGACCCCCCTCCCTACCCAGGAGAACGTAATGATTCAGATGATAAACTTCCTCTCCAACGGGCTGAATGTTTTCCAGGGAATAACCCCGTTGCTATGACAACAAATGTCGTCACGCGGAATTCCCAGTTCGCAGACCCCGAGGAACCCGACCGACTGTGCGATTTGGAGGTTGAGATGACGAATTACCCTCGTTTTGGATATTGTCGCAATCAGACCCCCAACCCCCAGATCCAGCAACAGCCCACCACGTGGCGCCAGAATAGGGCTGCTGCAGAAATAGATTCGGTGGAACCCGCTATTATAGTTCGTCCCAGAACGACAGTGAGCGTTGCTGTTTAAATTTCTGTTTCCATGGAAACTGACTGGAATATGTGACATCGAAGCCCAAAACTGAATATTCAATCGAATGATCGCGTCATGGATTAACATTGCGACCTCAACTTTGGATTTTGTATGCATAATTAGCATATGTCATGCATACTAATGGCGTCTGGTATCGTTTTAATATTGACTTCAGAGGGAAATTAAACTTTTAAGTCAATTGATTGATTAGAATTTTTTTCCCTAACCAAATTAATTTTTAATGTTGACGTATTTATCCGTCTCTCTATATTGTCGTGCATGATAGTGACATTGTTGGATCATTTCTACGACTTTAATCATTCTTTAAATTAATATCGCTACTTTCATGACTGCTTAATTATGCATTTCGTTGTTATCTTTGTTAATTATACGTTCACCGCATTCATTTTCGTGTTTTTTTTGTTTTTTTTTTTTTTTTCTCCGTGAACTGAATTGTGCGATGTTGAAATAATAAATTATATGCGTGCGTGCATGCTGATGGTGTGTGGGGTCGACATAAGTGATGGTGAGATTTAAAGTTGGTTAAGATCGATCTCAACACGAGAAATTAAATTTAATGCAAAATAAACCTCATACGAAACAACCAAATTGAACCGATCCACGCAGATGTGGTGAGCTTCCCTCGGCACTTCAGATGAGTTGGTGATCACCTTGGTGTAACCATGGTTACCACGGAAAGCTCTTCTCCCTGGCGACGTGTTTCAGGAGTTCACGAACAACACCCATCGCGTGCCTGGATATTTGTACATGCACTCGATGCAGGGTGTCAATTATCCATTTTGACGAATCGATGAAACACTAGAACTCTGAACTTCCGAAGCGTTGTGAGTGAGTATTTAATCACTGAAGTACATGTTACAGTGGCGTTTTTATGTATAATATACGTATTAAGCATTACATGTATAATGTTTTGCATTGGAATAATATACAGAGTGGGCCAAAAGTAGTCCATTTACTCCATGTTAAAAACAAAAATCTAAAATTTGCTAAAATATATCAATTATTAGTATAAATACCAACCTGGTAAGGATTGGCTATGTTATTGTGCGCCCATTTATGCAAAGAAATCAAGTAAAAAGTCAATTTTGAATGAGGGAGAATGCGAAGAGAGCAAAATCAGACGAGCCCCTGAACGAGCATAAAGGAATGTCATCTCTTGTGTGGCACTTCAATACAAACTCTGCTTTGCTTTGATTTTAGAAAATACACATTAGTGCTACTGTCACAACAATAGCACTCTTAAATAAGACAATAGTTCGAGAGCGTTGTCTTATTTATGCGTTCAATGAAGCTTATCCATGGTCCGGGGCCCTGTTTGCCGCCAAAAGGGAAATACATGTATCGCGGAATGATGAGTGCACTTCACACTAATTGAGAAAAAGTAGCATAAATGTTGATGGGATTGGAATAGAAATGATAGGAATACCAGCATGACACGTTAGAGTTAGACTAACCATACCAAGTATTTATTTCTCTTGTCACTGCGATCTGTTTTGTAACACTTCCTCAGAAAATCGCAGCACCATTGAATTGAGAGAAACTACTGTTGGCCCAATCTGTGTAATATACGAAGAACAAAACCCACAGCCGTACGCACTGCCTGTGCTTAAAATAAAAATAATTTGTTTTATGGTTGCATACGACGACTGAGTTTTAAGGTTTAAATTCCAGTGCGTTCGATTAGAATGCGTTATGATGCACATAACCTTCAGAGACCAACCTTTGAGTCAGAGCGTGATTAATGCGTTATGATTTATGTCCTGAACGACATAACTAAGCACTATGTTGTACATAATACAAGAATTCTAGTAGTGATTTAACGTAAGCTTTGAATCTTTGAGGCGATTGCGCTTATGTGGCAACGGAATAAAATATTTCTCTTTGGTCAAATGCCAAAATGTGCTGCTAGCAGTGTGTTCCCGAAGATAAATTAATGTTTGAGGTGCTGCACATTTAATTAGTTAATCAATTAAATTTACGTCATATTATCATATTATGCCGTAACTATGTCAGACGAACAAGAGTGAAATAGAAATGGAAGAAAAGAACATAATATGCGATTATGTGATAGCTAGTATAATAGTAATAGCCTAGTCTACCTTATGCTGCCATGGTGAGAATATAAATGGCAAACTCGATAAATGGAACTCATATGGGCTTACGTAACAGTTCGACTTGATCATAGCAGTTTATTTGGGGCATCGCCTGCACACACACTATACACAGTGTGTGACTGTGCGACAGTGTGCACACAACATGTGAAGAGGGGCGCACGCACCTCCAACCCACGATCGAGACAGAGTCCTTCATGCATATTGAATGAGGTTGCTCTCATGAATATTCATGATTCACGTGATCACATCAGCATCGTATATAAACGCAGGCCGGTGCGCCGTACACCAAACCTACTTGATTTGTCTCGCGACCGGCGCCTTTGACCGCAGAGCTGTGAGCCAAAGAGAGTTCCAAAATTCTACTTCTCTCTCCTCAAATTCTACTTCAATTCGACTTCAAACATGGTGAGTGCACTTATATATTTATATATCATGTTAGCCATATTATGTGGAAACATGTATCTATCTCTGGGTTTTTGCCATATTGCTCTGAACATCCGATGACTCATGGCTTGCTCACTTCTTCTCGAGAATGATGTCATAGGCTAGGCTGCGTTGCAGAGCGCCGGTTGGCTGTGCGCTTCCTCTCGCGGAACAGTGTACAAGCTTTGTGCTCGGGCCGGATTTATTGATTTGGCCGGTTAGCTTGCTTTGAGGTCCGTCATTATTCAGTTTTCCCGGTACTGAGTTATATAATTATCTACGTAGAAAACTTGTTTAAGGACGCTATTTTATATATTTTGTTAGCTGTTCAGAATGGATGTGGTTTTTTTTGACCACGAGCATTGATTATGTAACAATCTCCTGCCCATGCGGTTCATGATTTTTTTCAACTCTCAATTCACTGAGTTGATCATCAGGTCAGACGAGTTCACAGCAGCAACTAGACGAAGGCGTTATTGCAAGGCATACAGTCAAAGCTCGTTATTACGAAATCGGGAGATCTAGAACTTGCGATAACCCCGATATCTTTTAACATTGTTGGTTCATCGGATAATGCGAAGTTCTTTGTTCGAACTAAATATCCAGTCGACCCAGAAATTACGTTCGAAAGAGATCATGGGCCTGTTTTTCTTTCGACAGACATGTGGTGCATGAAAATCGCTCTGCGAGACTTTGGACGATGTCTCGCTCATTTGTCACGTGACGAGAAATTTTTTCTAGCATGCGTAACAAGTTAACAGCCAAAGCTCGCGAGACTTTAGTTTAACCTGAAACTGTCTCATAACTTCAAGGTCTCGATTGTGACCTCATTATTCAATGGGCCGAAACGAGGTTTGGACCGTGACGTCACGGTCCAAGTTGAGGTCGGAAGTAACAGGCCCCAATTATGTCAAGTTACGCAATATATCGTGCAATCCGATAAGACCAGCTGCTGAACACCGCTGCATGTTGCAGAGATACAAACATTTTATGGCAAACGCATAATATTGACCTTCTGACGCGCAATGCGTATGTCCATACAATATCATTGTGTGCGATGTATTGCGTTGCCATGGGCAGAAATAACTCGACGGTGCACGTTTCCTAATTGCAGCAACATCGATTTGTTGCAGAAATGTTTCTATAGAGGGGCTTCATGAATTATTGATGGTCGTCCCAACCATGTGTATCTCTTGTGTTGTTGCCATGGTGTTTTGTCTTGTCGAACAATTAATCTGTTTACAATTACAGCGCGGTTCAGTTTTATTGATCCGTACAATAATTCATTGTCCTGATCACAAAACTCGCATAAATTACAAGAGGCTTCTTGCCCTTTGCTATTTCTCAAGGTCAGATCTGAGATATCTAGTTTACTTTTCCCGATGAGTAATCCGGACGAGACAAAGCAAAGCACTGCATAGATTCTATTCACGGAGTTATTTTCCTTCTGTTTTTCTCTGAAGCACTTTGAATATAGCCTAAGATATCGAAGCAAATGTTCCTGAATCTGAAATCCTAACGGTGCTAACTGCGTGTGCTTTCTTTTCCAGCGTGAGTGCATCTCAGTCCATGTCGGCCAAGCCGGTGTCCAGATGGGCAACGCCTGCTGGGAGTTGTACTGCCTGGAGCACGGCATCCAGCCTGACGGTCAGATGCCCTCTGACAAGACCATCGGCGGCGGAGATGACTCGTTCAACACCTTCTTCGCTGAAACCGGCGCTGGCAAGCACGTCCCGCGTGCTGTCTTCGTTGATCTGGAGCCGACCGTGGTTGATGAGGTCCGCACTGGAACCTACCGCCAGCTGTTCCACCCTGAGCAGCTGATCACCGGCAAGGAGGATGCGGCCAACAACTACGCCCGTGGTCACTACACCATCGGAAAGGAGCTGGTTGACCTTGTTCTTGACCGTATGCGCAAGACTGCCGACCAGTGCACTGGACTGCAGGGCTTCCTCATCTTCCACTCCTTCGGTGGAGGCACTGGGTCCGGATTCACCTCCCTCCTCATGGAGAGGCTCAGTGTTGACTACGGCAAGAAGTCTAAGCTGGAGTTTGCTGTTTATCCTGCTCCTCAGGTCTGTTGCCTGTCGGTCGCTTTTGGCTTATGATATATATTGTGCTTTTCTTCAGGTGTCCACTGCTGTGGTTGAGCCCTACAACTCCATCCTCACCACCCACACCACCCTCGAGCACTCTGACTGCGCCTTCATGGTCGACAACGAGGCCATCTACGACATCTGCCGCAGGAACCTGGACATTGAGCGCCCCACCTACACCAACTTGAACCGTCTGATCGGGCAGATCGTCTCCTCCATCACCGCCTCCCTGCGCTTCGATGGAGCCCTGAACGTCGATCTGACTGAGTTCCAGACCAACTTGGTGCCCTACCCCCGAATCCACTTCCCTCTGGCCACCTACGCCCCTGTCATCTCTGCTGAGAAGGCCTACCATGAGCAGCTCTCTGTCTCTGAGATCACCAACGCCTGCTTCGAGCCAGCCAACCAGATGGTCAAATGCGACCCCCGTCACGGCAAGTACATGGCCTGTTGCATGCTGTACAGAGGAGATGTCGTGCCCAAGGATGTCAACGCTGCCATCGCCACCATCAAGACCAAGCGCACCATCCAGTTCGTGGACTGGTGCCCAACTGGATTCAAGGTCGGCATCAACTACCAGCCCCCAACCGTGGTGCCCGGTGGAGATCTGGCCAAGGTGCAGCGTGCCGTGTGCATGTTGAGCAACACGACCGCCATCGCTGAGGCCTGGGCTCGCCTGGATCACAAGTTCGATCTGATGTACGCCAAGAGAGCCTTCGTGCACTGGTACGTCGGAGAGGGCATGGAGGAGGGAGAGTTCTCTGAGGCCAGGGAGGATCTGGCTGCCCTGGAGAAGGACTACGAAGAGGTCGGAGTCGACTCCATTGATGGAGAGGGAGAGGAGGAAGGCGAGGAGTATTGAGCACTTTGACCTTCAGCAAATTTTAATTCTAACTGAAATTGCAACTTTTTTGGGACTTCATACCATCAATAAAATTCGTCTTAAAATTAGCCTTTTGCTTGTCTTGTTCTTCGTTGTCTGTGCCGTCAATATCTATTTAAATACATATTCAATTCAGCCCTCCTTTTCGCTCACTGATTAATTCAGCCCTCCTTTCCGCTCACTGATTACTTCAGCCCTCCTTTCCGCTCACTGATCTAGGGCGTCAATGGACATCTTCGTGGCATGCAGCTCTTTGAGCGGCTGAACAAAACCTATCCCTGAGGCGGTTTCTCTGGATCATCCTATACTCCGTACCCCCTTTCGTCACTCTTAAGGTCTGTCAGACTTCGGTGATCGTAAAATAACGACCTTGACCTTCGAATGCCATAATTATTTGCTTATTAGAAAAAAAAATCAACTATCACTAAAAATTGCAGCGTGACAAAGAAGTTACATTAGTTTGAAGACCTGCATTTTCAACTATTAGTCTATTACGCAATAATTATGCAATTGAGCATGTAAGCAAATATGAAGCTCGCTTTCATTGATAAACTGAATAATTTAATGAAACAAATGTGAACGTTATGATCAATATTGAATGAGATAGGGGTGACTGAACTTTTTTTGGTCATAGTGACATTGACCTTTGACCTACAAAATTCTTTCGGACGCAGATATTGTTACACTTGATAAACGTGTGATGATAGTTAGGCATGGAGAAAACAAGAGGGGAAAAAATAATAATCAAAAATCCTTAAAGACCAACAAAACACTGTTCAGACTGCTCCTTTTTTTTTTTTTTTTTTTTTTTTTCTTCAAGCTATGTGCATTTCCCTTACCGTATCCGCTATTTGTTGTTGTCATAATTCGGTATTTTTCAATATTTGATAGGTTGTTGAAATGTTAACAATTTATTTCTTGCATAAAAATAAGCACAAACTGCACATCTTCAAATATATATTTTTGTCTCTCTTGTTCCTTCTATTAGTTCTTTGTCTTTCTTGTCATGACGTCATATCCTGAATCACACAGCACAAGTGTACAAGAAACTGTACAAGTGTACAAGACTGTGTACAAGAAACGCGCAATATTTGCTTGGACAAATGATGGTCCACTGATCTGGGGTCGCTATCTAAATCAAATTAGACATTTAAAATTAAATTTCTAGGCAGTCCCCATGATCGATGAATAAGAGATATTCTACCTCAACACAAAGGTGAAAGGTCATTGGGTGCTGCGAGTCATGTGCATCCAATTGCTCTACCTATGGTTGGCTGAGTGTGCCACATAGACGCCAAGATTCTTCAATTCCTAAGAAGCCTTAATGCTGCGTGGTTTTTAAAAGAGAACGATCTCAATATGTTGTGAAATACGTGCTATGCCCCGACGGCTGTGAGAACCGCGTGCCTCGTCTCAGCCTCATGCATATACATGATGTAAGCATTCAAACGACTTGATTCATGCTTAAGGTGACGCCAATTTTGAGGTAGGCTAAAGAGGCTTACCTCATTTGAATGATACATGTGTATAATTATGCAGATTACTTCACAAATTACTGGTTTCTGTTTGCGTTAACAACAGAGTTTTGGTTGAAATATTTTATTTATTTATTGCAGGCAATTGATCAAATCCACATTGAACGATAATTATAGCTAGGGTATTATTGGATACTCTAGGGCATAAATGTTAGGCCCAATAAGATCTGAAAAAAAAAAAAAAACTGAAATTGTCGATTCGAGGATTGTATATTGCAAAATCCCAATCTGTTTTCTATTTACAAATATTCAATGTTTAAGTTATCTTTGTCCAAGAACTATGAATCCGCGACTGGAATCACTTTGAAATTTCCGACAGTTTTCCGCCGACACACACCCCAAAATCGAATGACCATCTGTGAGGCATAATTTACTATGTCAAATTTTCCCAAAACGT
>KB310261.1:116085-128648 GCA_000328365.1 Capitella teleta
TTCTCAGCGCACACTTAGCGTCGACCAGGTAACAGATAAATGGGAAAACATCTTTTTGATTGACTTCATGTTGATGAATGCTTATGAAAACACTCTCGATAGTGACTTGAGCTGGTGCCAATCCATGATCGTTTATAAGTTGGGCGGCGAGAGAGCAAGAGAAGAGAGGAGAGAAGGGAATCTGCACGGACGCGGACGCAGACACCGACCAGACCTCTCTCTCTCTCTTGGTCACTCGCTTCAGATGACTGTAGCATTCAGAAAGTAAAAATGTTGTAACGTGGAGTCATGGAGTCCTCTTCCTTCGAGAGTCGCTAGGTGTCTCCGCCGATGTGCGGCCAGAAAGGAAGGAGTGAAGTAGAACACGCACAAGAAGAAAGGTAAATTAGTGTCGACCACTAAGGACAATATTTACAAGTTGTCATAGTACATTGGTTAATTCCTTACCCACTGAACAAGTGGAAAAAAAAATTGAATGAAACAGTTTGATCAGAATTGCATAACCCATATTTTTGGCATATATGCAAACGGGACATGACCACCATTTAGCGATTTTGCTGTAAAATCATAAATTGATACATATAGTTTGGCATCATGAACTAATATTGCTGCGATTACGTTCATGTTTCCTTGATCAATGTTCATATATAGCTTAATTAAAATTTTTCCTTGATCACATCTCTCGTTGATTTTTTTTGAAATGAGCAAGAAATCATAACGCATTTGAATGAGATCCCTCGCCCATAACGCATTTAATTGCCGTTTCGTGAAAATCGCAACGCATTTTTTCCATTTCTTACTAAAATCATAACGCGTTCATTCGTGAGGTTACTGAACTGAACTTGGTTCATCACTCATCAGTAATGAGCAAATGAGCGAAACTTGAAAGTTTCATTTGATATAATTCTATGAACTCCACTTTGACACAGACAAAATTTCCAAACAGGCCCAAACATTCATAGCAAATGCCTGAGAAGAGGAATTTCTTGCCTCCATGAGTCAGATTTCCTTCGTCCAGATTTGTCATCCAAAATTTCCTTATGTCAAATTAAAAATTCGATGGTGCACGTGGTGAAGCATTCAATTCAAAGGCCTCTCTATACACAAGCCTTACACCCCGCCACGATAAAGAAATGCTTTTAAATTTTATCTCACTTTAAAGAACAAGAATTAAAATAAAATAAAAAGAGAAAATTGTTGACATTTTCTGCTCAAAGTTTCAACTTCAGATTTTTATTTAATAATAGAAAAAGCTGTTTTTTGTTTGCTCAAATTGAGAAAAAGGTTCACAATTACATGAAACATCATTGAGAGGGAAAAAGGAGCAAAAACATTGCACAATGAAAACAAAATAATTCTGTTCTTAAACAACTAAAAAAAATTGTAAACGATTCAGTGAGATTCAGCAAAATCTAGTAGTCTCCTTCTGTGAATTAAACTTTTGATTTGTGAAAAAAAAAAAAAAATTACTTTTGAAATTGAAAAACATTAATATTTTGATTGTTTTCAAGCAAGTAATTTATAAGTTCAGATTTTCTATCGATTTCTCTTTTTAGTAATATCAGAAACGAGGAAAAGTGACAATTGTGACATGAAATGCTATGAAATGCTATGTCCATGGATTTCCATTTGTAAATGTGGCCCTTAAGATGAAAAAATTCTAAATATTCAAACCAGAATTTGAAGCACGATTAAACGCTATTATATTTTTTTGGTACAGCACCGTTTAAAAAAGATTGTAACACAAATGCTACAGAAATAAACAAAATAATGAGATTCATTTATGTTAATATATGCACATATACCCTGAAATAAATTAAATTTTAGATCTTTACCAGAATATTTGTGACATAACGTGGCGTGGAATGTTTTAAATAAAACAAAATTGATTATAACTAATTAGAAAAAACGAAAGAGAGATTCCAAAATAAATGAATGGCTAAAACAACTAAATTAGCATATTTAGAAAAATATTTCCAAAATAACAACATGCAACATTTTCAACCTCAAGGTCGGTGGCCATTTTGAATGCAAGTGGCCATCTTGCTTTCATCTTTCTGGAAGATGCATTCACAGAGGTCAAAAGGTCAACATTTGACCTCATTCCTTGTTCATGGCTAATTTCTTCATCTGCCGAATTACTGCAGTCGCATTGTACGCTTGCTGCAAACAAACAAGTCAACAAGGAGGCACAAACACACCAACAACTCACCCTCCACCGAGATTTCGCAAAGTTCTTCTGCATTTGTTCGCTAACGGATTTGTGTATGTCTTTATCGAGGGCTGTGTTGCCGGAAATCCTGTAATTGGGTCAGGGTCAAAGGTCATGAGCACAATATAGGTCAAAGGTCACCTACCATGGATGCTGCAGAGCCTGTTGGCAGTCGTAGCGGTATTTGCGATCCAAACAAATTAAATGGCTGATGAAGTCTTTTGCTGAAATCAGAGAGTTCGTCTTAAAAAATACCGAGTGCAGATTTAGCAAAAGAAATCATAAAGAAGGAGCACAAGAGAGGTCAAAGGTTATGAACTCTCCACACGCATGTCACCTCAATTTCACAATAATATATTTCGCGTCCCTACAAGGGCATGATCAGTCATCAAACTGTATGTAATATGTATACATTTTTCACAGGCAAACCCGGCAAAATAGAAGTGCAATTTCCTCAACTTCGGAACAATGCAACTGGATGAGTGGCAATGCCTACATAAGGCTTAACTGTCAACACATGATTCAGACGCAGAAACAAAGATACGCACAGGACAATACGAAGCCATGTGGAGAGCATAGAACAAGGACAGAGAAACACAAAGACCTCAAAGCGCAGAATACCAATGACAGAACAAGGAAGCAAAGAAAGAGTGCGAAGAGCAAATCAATGACATGGACTCCATAGAGGGGCTGCTCCTATTGGCCAGTGTATGTCAACGGCGCTCAAGACTAGCGGAAGTAGCAAGTGAGAGAAAGTGGCTCTGTACTTTTGCAGAGTTTGAGTATGTACGGTAGGCCACCTATACCGCATTTCTGATTGGTGTAGGCACTAGTCTGCAGTACCATAAGTGTGCACTGGAAAAAGTGCGATATGATATCAGCAGTTTCGACGTCTGCTTCTGTTGGTCATTCAACGTTTGAAGATTTTCCCGATTGAGTCATCATGACACGCAAATGTATCGTTGTCAGTTGTTCAAATCGATATCACCACAATTCGCCAACAACCTTTCATCGGTAAATTCATAAATGATCATTCACATAATAATATAATATTTTAGCTCTTCAAGCATCAGTGCCCGCACATCAGTGTAACAACTATACAGACTAGAGTGTTACCAGCTAATAAAAGTTTGAAGAGTGAAGGATCCTTAGTATTACCCAGGTACGTGCTATATCAATAGTATGCAGATCGATATCTATTTAATTATGTATTAAACATACATGTATATCACAGTACACATTTGGATGTATTTCTAATATCTTTCAAGTCTTTTTTTCCTCTCTTTCTTGTCTTTCAGGCTTAAACATAAATTTTCTTTCAGAGGGATTTAAACTGGTTCATGTTCACAAAATTTGCTTGAGAGATTTCTGTTCATTGTTAGATTTTTGTTTTCTTCTTGGGCTTTCCAATTTTAATCCTAATCAATTACTGATCCTAATGCTAAGATATTGTCCCCAATGCATTTGTGATTTGCCCTTTAATAGCTAATAATTAATCATGTATTGATAATTCCACCAATTCTGCCTTAATATAATTTTTCTCCTTCCCACTTCTACATGTACTGCCAATAATAATTTTTTCTGAATTCATGTGTAGCATTAATTCATGGACTCCTCATCAAAGTGAGGTGTAGAAAGATCAAAACCAGCACTGGAAGAGGAACGGAGAAAGTCTGGTAACAGCAACAATCGAAGGAGAGACACAAGGGAAGAACAGGAGAGGGAGACGACGTGACCCAACAACATCCAGGAACGGAGAGGAGGACTTCCAGGAGCAACAGAAGCGGCGAGAATGAGGAGCAGAGCGCCTAAGGTCCAACTGAGGACAACGACCAATGAGTAATGAACAACAGAGCACATAACATGATAACATTATCCTTTCTTTGATGGACATTTCTTAGCTTTCTTATCTGATAATTATGATCTGGAACTTCTCAAATAACTTTTCAAGATCATATTCAGAATTCTTGATTATTTTAAATGTGCTGAACCTTTAGGTAATTAAGTTACTCAGATGAACACTTATGAAACTGATGATGGAGAAGTATGCAAGAGTCTCTAATGTCCACTTGAGTGAATTTGGGGGATTAATTAAATTCATAATTCACCTAATTAAGAAACAAATGCATATTTAACGAGCTGAGCGCACTTAAAGGCGTCGTCAAAATCGACCCAGCAACTGGATCATGAAATATTCAGTGTTTTTACCAGAGTCAGAGATTTCATCCCAGTACGGAGAATCAAACTCATATTTGGCTGCCATAATCTGCCGAAATAGCTCTGCGTCATTTTCATCGTAGAACGGAGGGTAACCACACAACCTGCAAAACGCAAAATCAAAAATTATCAAATCACGATGCACAAAACTTCATCTTGAGAAATTTTCTTTCTCTTATCCTGTCTCCAGAAATATTTCGGTCAAAAACTGACCAAAGTAGAGTTGGACTCACAGGATATATGCGATGACGCCTATCGACCACACATCGACCTCTTTGCCGTAGGGTTTCCTGCGGAGGACCTCGGGGGCAACATATCCGGGAGTTCCGCATGCTGTGTCCATGCTCCCAGATCCTTCGACCTTAGAAAGACCAAAGTCACTGATCATGATCTTGGAGTCCTCTGAATTGCTGTAGTAAAGAAGGTTCTCTGGCTGGGAATGGCATGACGTCATAATTAGGTCATTGGAGTACTGAGGCAGTACCTTGAGGTCCCTATGCACCACGCCCTGCTCGTGCATGAAGTCCACGGCCTCCAACACCTGCTTAATGAGGTCGCTGGCGTCCTTCTCCGTGTAACTGCCCTTCTGGACGATGCGGTCAAACAACTCGCCACCGGTCACTCTGAAATAGAGTTGCATGTTGCACACTGGCGTGATCGCGCGCAGGAGGCCCCCATCTGGAGGCTGTCGTCCACTCGGGTGCAACCCGAGAGCTGAGTTTCGTCAATACACGTTCACGGAATGCACTCGTGAAGTAAGGCATTTCATCCGAACAGAAATCTCCTCCTCCTCCTCAAAATGAACAAGGAACAGCAGAGGGAAGAGGGCACTTCCGGTTGAGGGCAGCGATAATTGAGCATTTAATAGGCGTACGTGGAGGGGGGGGGGGTCGTATGCGCTGAGGTCACGGAGGCCATTAGGCGAAATAGCAACGCCACGTAGAGCAAGCGTGCTGCCAAGTGAGCAATGCCGGCGGCTACAGGACGCGGGCGATAATACCGCCTGATGGATGGGCCACTATGTGGAGGCAGTGCGTGATCTGCGGTGCAAAGATGAAGGCCCAACAGGTTCCTCTTTTCCCTTCCTTCCCTCAACCAAATATGACGCAGTTGGCCAACCGTATTTACGAGTAAAGAAAGCAGACGTAATTATTGTGACCGAATTCTTGGCGCGAACGGAATTCCCGCGGAACGGAATTTCAAGCGAAAGAAAAAGAGAAATTCGGACAAAAGCCGTATTCGCCCGAAGAAGCGCTGTGTTTTCCGGGTTTCGGTTTTGGCGACCAGGAGGCGGCCTTAGGCCCCACGTGCCACGTGCTCCGGTCAGAGACCCCCTCAGGGATGCGACCATTTCTCGAGACACAAAGGCCAGGCTTCAGATAAGAATAAGCTTCCCGTGCACAATTGTACACAAGGTTAAAGAGACTTTTGTTTTCCCCTGGTATTTCCCAGAACGATTGGCGCCTCAACGAAGAAGCAACCCGACAAATGTGAATGACGTTAGGCTACAATGTATTATGCTAAACGAACGACAGTTCTATATTTAGCGCAGTTTTCATCGCGAAATAAGCGCCAGCGAACGCCACGCCCAAAGCACGTGGTGCATCACGACCGATCAGTTATGTAATGAGTTATTATGCAATCACTCACAGCTCCATGACGAGGTAGACGGTGCATTTCTCATCGTACACTTCGACCAACTGCACGATGTTCTTGTGTTTCAGCCTGGAATGAAACAATTGATAATCAGGGCTCGAAATACGCACGCACAATCGACACACACAAGCAGGGCTCGAAATGAGACCATGGGCAATCACGCCATTTCAGAGATGTACATCGAGTGTACATTTTGAGCTCTGTTCTTTTGAGATGTGGCTTCGTTAGTCGCGAGGAGTCTGTCGCCATCGAAACCGCCCATGCTAAATCCTAGATTAGGGACGCCATTATAGAATTTTGGGAAACCCGCCATTTCCCATGCACTGATTGGGGAAAAAAAAAAAAAAAAAAAAAAAAAAAAAAAAAAAGAGAGAGAGAGGATGAAAAGCGATTTCTGATATTTGTTTATATCTGTGGCTCAACGATGAGTAAACAGGAGGAAATAATTACTCCGCGCTTTCAACACGAGTCTGTTCATTATTACTTGAAATGGGATTGCGACAGAAAGACGGCGTAAATCTAACACAATTATCACACGGAGTTCAGGTTTTGGCGCCAGAAATATTAACGTCAATACCTGATCATGAAATCATAATAAAGAGGAACACGACAACGCGAGTTCGATCAGATCACGAAGTCAGTGGGCGATAAAAGGTGCGCCTGACAGGTAGGCGATAATAGGCGGATATCGCCATGCATATTACACGCATCTCGGCGAGTTGAGCAGTAAGATTGATGACAACACTGAGCCGCACAGCTGACGGACATTACGTCACCTTCTGAGTACGGAGATCTCGTTCTGCAGGGACTCCTCTTTGCCGCGGATGCTCTTCTTGTCGATGCATTTCACGGCATACATCGTCTTCGTCTCTTTCTCTTCGGCCAACGTCACCTCGGAGAAGGCGCCGCTGAAATCGAAATCATTATGTAATCACACATCACACACACGGAATGTCTATTGGATTTCAATCAAAATGGTACTTGTCGTTTTTTATGATTCTCATTTTGCGATACAACCGAAGCGAACTTATAACGATGCAATTGTTAAGGGCGTGTCATTGACGCATCGTCAAAGCTTTCGACGCAGTCACTGAATCATTGCATCACATACAGATAATAATTACATAATATACCCCTTGAAATACAAGACATGACGGAGGGAAATTGCCATGGCAACCCGGGTCACGTGACCAGCGTGTTTTCAGGAAGGTTGGGCCTGGGAAGCGAGTCGAGGCAGATCACGTGATCTATTGCATAATAATAGCAAGCGTGCGGCGTGAAATCTGCGAAATGCCAGGCGCTGACATATAGAAAGGCGCGGATTCCTCACAAGAAGCAAAAAACGCCTCCTCATTTGAGAGCAAGAGGGAAGAGGCCTGCGCGGGAGAGGGCGGCCCGCTTGCAGACCAGCGTTGCCATGGAAACGCCGACTGGCGGGCAGGACAACAAAAATCCGATTATTGAGAGTATGGTTGGCCGTCAAAAGGCGGCGATTGACAGCCTGCTCCTCGCCCGGCCACTCTGCTTGCATTCATGGCGCTGACATTCACCCAGCGCAAGGGTCAACAGAGGTCACGCCCAGTGTACAACCGCCGCCCTGAAAAAGGTCAACGGCAGAGGAGGAGGTTCTCTCTGTGAGAGAAAGAGAATTGCGTAATCGATAATGACGTCAGTGGAGCAGCAAGCATGTAGTGCAGGCAGTGAGACATTACGCTGCATTAGAATACGGCTAAACGGTGACAATTAAGTGCCGTTTGTGTTGCAGAAGACTGGGCTCAAGCCACGCCCATCCAGATTAATCAGAGATCAGACAACGAATATCTTCTGAGGACAGAATCTCTCACGCGTCGAGGGAAGCAATCGATAGAAGAAAAAAAATAAAAAGAAAAAAAATAGCGACCACGTGGTCTCAGCGCCACAACAATAACATCATCGAATGAAGTCATCAATAATGCACCTTCCCAAGTTCCCACAAACGACGATTACATAACGATGCACCGTATGACGTCATGGAGTTTGACGGAGTGGCTGTCGGTCGTCTGATTCGCATGCATCTCCACGCCCGTCGCCATGGCAACAACAGAAGAGAGGCCGCTCAAGTGAAACCACTTGCAAGCCACTTATTATACTAGCGATCTCGGGATGCTGGTCGGTTCGTCGTGGTTGTTATTTCAGATAGTATTCGGTTTAGCAGTTTTTAGTAGTTTAGCTTCCCGATTCAAAAAAATAATAATAATAAATAATAATAATAATAATAATAATAATAATAATACATAATAATACATAATAATAATAATAATAATAATAATAATAATAATAATAATAATAATAATAATAATAATAATAATAATAATAATAATAATAATAAGGGTGGGTTCCACCAAAATGAGGATATAAAATAAATAGACCGTAAGAAAGAGCTGACAAGAAAAGATGATCGATTGTGAAACTTGTGACGTCAAGAGCTTAAATTAGCAGTCGAGAAACGTAAATAATTAAAGATGCAATAATTTAATCGCAGGTGAGGCGCATAGAGCGTGATCGAGTGATGTGAACCCTTCAAAACTCCTCCATCCCTTTAAATATTATTATACAACACAATGCGACGCCGATTAACAAGTTATTTAAGAATACACCTCACATGAGCATCGCTCTCTGCACCCACACTAATGGCTGGATTTATTTCGACCATCGCATAACGAGGCAGATTAAATCAATCGACCAACCCATGTATACTGATTTCACACCAATAATAAAGGACTTTGGCGGTCGACCATACATAATTGCTCGTCTATTTGGCAGTCAACCATAAATTCCATAGATCGCGGATCGAATTTAATAAACACGGAAAACAAAATGCTCTAAAGAGGAATGTTGCGGATGATGGAACGATAATAGCCGGATTAATCCACCATTAAATTCAATCCGCGTGATTAGAAAAGAGCATTCACGGCATGAACAGCAATCTAAAAGCGATTATATGTAATGCTTTACAAGTCACGATTCTGCAAGGAGATCAGAATTGCGTCATAGCCCAAGTCAATGGGATAAACACCTCCCCCCTAGCAGTCAGAAAAATCCACTTGGTTTCTTGAGCCTTCAACCGAAGGAGTGTTTCCTGATGGGGGAGCAGAGAGGGAGCTCAATACAGCGCAATTAATTGCAGAGGCAGCAGGGATGACCAACGAATGAGCTGCATCAATCTGAGAATGTTCGCTAATCCCTATCATGATGTAATCAAGGGTTCTGATGCTAGGCTCAGGAGGAGGGGGGGGCGGGGGTCCTACTTTTGGGTATTTCGTCTTCTTTATATGCTGAGATCATAAACACTGAACAGTGAACTGATACACGGCTTGCAAGAAGGACCCAATGACCTCATTGAGGGGGGTGGGGGAGGGGTAGAGGGGCATCCAGTGCTACTCGAAGGTTTAGCATAGACTTAAAATGCATTCAATCTATGAATGCATATATGAATGAGAGAAATGCAGCCTCATTCATCCGATTGAATTCAAACCGTTCCGGGTGATACACTTAAATCAGAATCAATTACTGGCCAATTCGTCTCCCACTTATTTAAGGAAATTGATTAAGGAGAATAATTAAGGGATTAGGGGAACTCAATTCCTTGAACTTTTGAACTTCATTTGATTTCCATGTTTAACTGCACACAATCTTGTTCACTTTGAAACGTGCTCTAAACAACGTCAGACAGAAATCCAAGCAAATCCAACCCTGCATGCATGAGGTTGAATTGACGTCCAGAGCTGAAAGCTTTGCGGCTGAGGATCCTAATTGGCTTTCACTTGTCAGTGACTCTGCATCCTGTGATGCCCGACTACAGTGCTATACTGTCTACACGATAGCACGCAGGATAACCAACCTCATAGGGATCCAACGAGGGAAGTCGGAGGAAAAACAGGTAAAAGTTCTCTCTTTTGGTGAAACCAACGACAACGACATTTTTGTCTTGACTTAATTCATTGCCAAAGGTCAGATTAAGATTTGAACAAATCAAAACCACATTGCACACAAATATAGACAGTTGTGCACTTAGATATAGCAATCGTGCAAATCTGCAGACAGCGTGAGCACATCTGGATTTCTTTACTTTCTTTACTCTGTTTGTACAGATTTAAATGTAGTAAATGAAATGAAAAAAAATTAAAATGAAAATGCTGCTAAGTTTCAACTAAAACTGAAGAATGCCGGAAAAGAAACATTGCATCTGTTACATCCCTGTCTGTTTCATGACTCATATTTATAACTGTAGTTTTCCAAATGCGATGAACAGCCTAAAAGTCTGTTAGTCTCACAAAATATATATATCTAATTTTATGTACCAGTTTCCCTCCAGAGAAAACAGAACAAAATGTCTAGTTCTGCAGTTGGAATATTGCAATTAATGATCGAGTCGTTGTCAACGATTAGTTCTATTATTACGAGGACTTGGGGCTAAATGGCTTATGTACTCACAAATCAGAGCAGTAAAATCAGAGTGCTTAATTGATTTAATTGTTATATTGTTATCAAATACATGCAATGAACTTCAATTGAAAATCAAATTGTACTGAATAATTAATTATAATTATTTACTCAATTCAATTATTCAACGAATCAATAACACTTTTATCGTTCGATGGTTAAAATCACGAAATTGACAGAATGTATTGATATGTGTTCATTGAAGAGATATTCAAGCCTCCATTCCCGTGATTACGTCACGATTTCAATTCCTTTGGGAACAAATCTTTCCACATTCGTTGGGTGGCGACGGAGGAGCAACATTTTTTTCGCGATGAAAACAGACTTTTTTTATGTCAATTTCGTCAAAAAAGAGGAAACATCGCCGCTTTACTTACGTTCCAAGAACTTCCTTAAACTCATATTTCGAGTAAATCTTCTCATCTTTCTTCTGGTTCCAAAACGGCATAATGGCGACGGTGTTGAGCCAGAGAGAAATAATCCGAACGTCAGTCGAACAAGCCAAGTCCCTCCATTGGAGATTGTGTTGATGCCGAATGCCGTGACGTCACGGATCCAACATGGCGAGGCCTCATTTACGTATGTATTTGGGTCATACAGCTTATTAACATATGTATTTGGGTCATATACTTTATCAACATATGTAACTAGATCATTGTCTTTAGAATAGTCTTAGCGCACTGCTTAGCGCATGCGTGAATTTTGGTTGGTCTAAATACCATCACGGATCGTGCGGAATTAGTAACCATCTGGAACTTAATCATAATGTCTGAAACTTTTACATTATGATATTGGACGTTATGATACCCCAATCCAAATTCTCCCAAAGAAGAGCGGTTTAGATCCAGGCAAAATTACTTCTCGTATTTCCCCTCATTTAGGGCCATAAAACACGAATCGAGCCTACTCTTTTATGACCTAGTTGAGATCTGTGGGCTAGGCGCCTATCAGATGTCGCATACATACTATTAGTACGCGGTATATGGTCTGCAATACAAAGCAAGCCTATCGCCTTTCGCCTTTCGCCAGCAATAACATTACACTAGCTGACTAATTTCCATATGATAACGTCACAAAACATGCATTCTAATCATATCTCATGTCAATAGTTGTTGACTCTTCTAACTAAAAATATAAAGTTTTCAACTCTTTTAACAAAATTCCAGGTTACGGCATGGACGCTGTTGTTTTGCCGGATTTTTTGCTTGAAGATTGGGCATCTAAAATTGTAAATAGTGTGGACTCATTTTGGGCCTTACACGGTAGGGCTGATCCATGGGCGATCAGGATGTTCTCCAGCCTGAGCGATTAGCTGGATTCTCTGGCATGGGCTGGTGATATGACGGTGTGTTTGAAGTCGTAAAAAATCTGCGAGTTGTTGAGATTTTATCCATCATCCTAAATCATCTTTAGGATGATGGATAAAATAATGCCGAGATAACGTGAAATTCACGAAATATATACGAAATATATACCCCCAATTAATCCAGCGCAAAATGATAATAACCTGATATCATTTACATGGTATAAAATATACGAACAGCGCATATTCAGTCCTTGTAATTCTCCCGCCAAATTGGTTTGGTTCACACATTTGCCACTAGTGGAGCTGCGAATGACGTCATAAGACCCCGAGAATTCCGCAAAGTGACCCTCGGCAAAATGGGTTGCTATGGTAACGGATCAACAGAAACGATTCGGCTTCATAGCCTCGAGTCGGAAAATGATGACGAATCATTAATATCTCGCGTTGTAGGGTTAATAACTTTTCACAAGACGTAATTGAAAACTCCTCACTGAATGTAACAACAAAAACAGAAACAAAGCAAAATGATGGGTATTTTTGCAAATTTAAGTGCAATAATCGGCTATCACGGAAGTAAATTCACCCCGTTCCCAGTTTGTCGATTATTGTGTTAAGATTATCATGCTTATGTCTTATGATTTCCGACTTAATCAAATGTGCATAATTAAGAAAATGCATTTTTTTGTTAAC
>KB310269.1:5424-28227 GCA_000328365.1 Capitella teleta
CACACCACTCACATTAATGTTCCCCTCTCTTCAAAATAAACATTTTATTCGATTTCTTTGCGTATATGGGCGCAGAATATAACAGTCAATCCATACCAAGTGATTATTTTTCGGAATAATTGATACATTTTGGCATATTTTAGAGTTTTTTGTTTAACATGGAGTAGATAGACTACTTTTGGCCCACTCTGTATATATACCAGGGTTGTTCACAAGTTGCTTTATTATTTCCATGACACGTACTATTTTTTAATTGAGTGCACTTCTGTCGATATCACCAAAGATACTCCATTTATATAATTAGGAGTATATTAGGTCAAAAATGGAGTAAAAAAAAAAGGAGTATTTTTGGTCAAAGCCTCATTTCGTCATTGAGCATTGAATAATGCCACTTATGAAAGTAAGAATGCGTGGCCACTCAATCATTGACCCGTCAGACGTGTTTATTTTAATTGCGTTATTTTGAGGCCAAATATTTTTGATAAAGAACAAATGAACCAATTGTACAATTTTGTTGAGAAAAAAAAAACAAACCTATAACTAGTAGTAGAAACAAGTAGAAACCATTTCAAGTTAAGCTGTTTTATTAAAACTTTTTTTGTCTCAGCACAATTGCAAATTACATACAAGATACATGAAAGGCCTCTGCAAGAGTGAGCAACACTACTCCATAGTGTAATAAACAATAAAATAAAACTTAAAAACCACAAAATTGAACAAGATGACAATAACGACAGAATTATCGCCATAATAAAAAGAACACTCAACGATACAGCAAGGAAGATAAGAACAATAAAAAACACTAAAGAATAAATGAAAAAAATCGTCCTTTCGATACTAGTACTTTTTATCAAGGCAAACAAACGAGAGTGGGGAGTAGCACTGAGCTGTAAAAGAAGTGAAGCAACACGAAGACAGCAGCAGTGCAAATAGAAGGGAGTGAACTAGCCCTTGCTCACTTCGGATTGGCGGGGAGGGGCCACCTGGAAAGACGAGAAAGAGTATGGCACATGAAGCATCCAGAACAAAAGAAAACGCAAATGAATTGGTGATCTGAGAAGTGGTTAGAAGAGAATCAATGTTTGTTGTGTTGGATCTTATATTTCACATGTTGGGATTTGATCATGTACAGGGAACAGATTTCTATTGTTGTTCATTTTTATTGTTTCTCTTTTTTTTTTTTTAAATGGATCAAGAATTGTGAGCCACTGAAGAGGGCGAAATAAGAATTGATGAATAACATAACCTCTGACAACATGTGCACGATAATGGTAACAAACACTGAAATCACTTCCTGCCAAGCAAATAACACAATCCAATTTCTGTGGAGTATTTTTTTTTTTTAATTTACAAATTTTGGTATCAAAAACAAATCATGCAGGCGATTGAGAAAAAAAGTTGCAGTTCTGTCTGATGCAGAAGAGTGATAAATAGAAGGGATTGTCCATAATGAGCTACTGCATTTTTGTGAAGAGGAGCGGTTGCTAGCTCGGTCTGCTTGGGTCGTTCTGCAAGAGATGCTTATAAGCATGATGAAGGTATACACAACTGCGCAAGGCATTATACTAAAAAAACAAATTGAAAACTCATTTTTTGCTGATTGCACACAAATTAGTCAACAGAGGAATGATTAAAACTAGGTTCAATTTACCTCTCTACGAAAACGTGACTTGTGTATAATTTGAGTTCTCTTTCTACGCTCGATAGCTTTATTCCCCATCGTTTGCTTCAAGGCCGGCAATGAAAGAGCGTCTCGCTGGATGTAGGCTATGTCAGGACTGGAAGGCAACAGAAGAAAACAACCAATGTGCAGTCAACATCACAAGGAGACTCACAGCTTTCGAGAAGGTTGCTTGAGAGCTATCTTGGGCAGGCGTTCATGAACGGCTGCCTCCCGAGCATCGTCCTCTGCAACGTAAGCTTTTGCCAAAAGATAAGCATCAGGGGTCCACTTATGAGAATACAGGACATCACGTAAGTCTGATTTCAGCTGATTTAACTGTGAAAATAATAAACATTCAAGTAATTGACACATACACAGCTGTGGCCCACCTCATGGGACTGATGGTCGCTGACTTTCTGCATATGCTTCAGGATGACTTGGCACTCTTGCAGCGTGGGAGGCCGAGGAGGCTGAGAAGCAATGCACACTTGAAAGGGCTCCAGCGTGGCATTGAAGGGCAGAGGACCCTGGTGGGTGCTGGGTTTACGCACAGCAGCACTGGCATTTAGAGATGGATAACCTGATTCATTCGAGGACTGAGCTGACGCGGCCGAATTGATCTTACGCTGGCCTCTGGGTGGACTGATAATGAATCATGAAGTTTAACTATGTAGAGTAAGTTTTGACTCACAGTGGCACGTGTTCGCTCTGTTTCGATTGTTGAAGCTGTTCTACCAGCCGGGTCAGGTATTGGTTACGACTCCTCTCCTCGTTCAATGCAAATTTCATCTCACGAATTTCTTCTTCCATAAAATTAAGCTTCAAGTCATCAGCAACTCCATCTAGAGAGACTACGTTGAAATGAATCAAACACACCCAAAACTCTGACCTTTGGGCACTGATGACCTTTCTAAGTCAACATCTCGGGTTAGTGAGGGTTCTACAGAAGGAGCTAGAAACCACATTTAATATAAATCCCAATAAAATAATCTCTCACTTGAAACTTTGGTGGTCTCAGTAAAACTCTGAGGCAAAAGTGCCAAATCCGTGGGACTATTACTTGCATTACTACTCAACACGACCAAATGAAATTGCAGCTCTATCCAAGTGAGAAGAAGAATACCAAATTAAACAATTGAGCTTGATTGAGCAGATTCACCTTTGTTTTCCCGCTTAAGTTTGTCAATTTCTTCATGAAGATGACTTAGGATATCTTTATGTTGCTGCCGTAAAAACTGCACGCTCTTTTCTAAATGCAAGATTTTCATTTGGGGGTTCATTCCATCTTCATCCATGGCCTCTGTGTCTTCCTGATCAGGACTGCTTCCTTCAGAGGTGTTAGGGAGCGGCTGCAGGCGGTCCTTGAGGAACGGCTTGGGGTAACGGGCTTTGTCTAAGGTGTTTACACGTGACCACTGCGGCAAGTTGTTGAGAGGAGGAAGGGGAGCGGTTGCAGTGGACATGCTCACGTCCGCCGAAGGGGAATCTTGCATCAGGTCGAGCATAATGTTCCCATCATTGCTGTAGCTCCTCACTGAAAAGTAAACACATCAATCACATCATTACAGTTACACAAGACTCTGGAGTACATGTAAAAGTAAGCGGTAGGCGTCCAGCTATGGATTATTTCTAGACCAGGATTGATGTCATCTATCTAGACCCCGGAGCCGCTGCTGATATGTACTAGCCGCCGCCGATTGGACGGTTAGCAAGCCGCCACCGATTGGTGCCGTCGGCCAGCCGCTATCAGCCGACACTGTCATCAGCGGCTCTCAGCCGATTCAATCCAAATATTTTACATTCAGTATTACAAGAAGTTAACATTTGTACAAGTCTTTATTTTGTTCAGAGTATTGTTTATATACTTACTATCTGAGCTATCCGTGGAAGTAGATTTTATTCAGTTTGCTCCATTAAAATTAATTTAATGATTTATACCATACTGTATACTGGAGTTGTCTCAAAGTATATCGGACTGACATAGGATGCGCAGTATGCGTATTAGGGTTAATGTAAAGCATTCCCTCATGAGTGGATCAATGGTTGCTAGCTACATGTATATTTCCGATAGGTCTATTTACCTGGTATTAATCCTACTTTTTTTATTGATTGTACTATTATAACAGCACTGCCAAACCCTAAAACAATTTGTTTTGGCTTTTCATGCCATTTTGTTCATAACACTGCTTGTCTACATGCATTGTTTTTGTCGGTCTGAAAAATTAGTGGAATTTGATTATTTTATTTGCAATTAGTTAAGCTATTGATTTCTCCTTTACTCCACATGTTAAACCTCTCGTTTTTAGAAAGAACCGTGCCTTGCAAAATGAAAATAGCACGAGTTGTACCACTGTTCAAAAAAGGTTCCCCAAAAGAAATTTTTAACTACAGACCCATTTTTCTCTTGCCTGTGTTCTAAAATTTTTTGGAGAAACTAGTCCACAAAAGATTGTACAATTACTTGTTGGTCAAAAATTTCCTATGTCCCATCATTTTGGCTTCCAACCAGGCAGAAACACAACCCAAGCACTGGGTCGACAAAATCAGCAGAGCATTTGAGCAGAGCGAAGTCACCATAGGTGTTCTGCTTGACTTTCAAAAAACATTTGACACCATACAACATAAAAATTAATAATTCTCTCCAAGTTTTTGAGGCATGGAATCCGCGGCACCCCTCATCGTTGGTTCACTACTTATCGGGATGTCAACAGAGGGTAATTTTTAATGACTGTACCTCTAATGGCTGTACTGATTCAATTTCTTGTGGTGTCCCTCAGAGTTCCATCCTACGTCCTTTATTGTTCTTGTTACATTGACGATGTAACTTCTGTCTCTGAACGTATACATTTTACTCTCTTCGCTGATCATACTAATGCTTTCATCTCTGCTCCAAATGTCGACGCAGTGATAACTAGTATGAACGAAGAATTAAGGCGACTTAATCTGACTAATTTGTTTTATTTTTGACATTTTTCATACATTACAATAAACTATTCTATCATATACTATTCTACCCTATATATGTAACACAGAGGTTGCCTAACAATTGCAATCCAAGTCATCAAAAACGGCGAATGTTTCATTCAAGATCCTAATGCAACAACTCATTTGGTTCGCCATCCTCTTTCCTCTTCCAACCTGTTCCTCTAATTGCTTCCTCTTCCCGCTGCATATACTACTTAGAAGTTCTTAGAACCCAGCTGAATTTGCAAACAAAGTGATAATGGTGATAATGATGTTCATGGAAGTTTATGAAACGCCGTAAATGTCTTGAACTTGAGTAAAGCAAGAAAGTGTAATTAAATGGGACATTTATGAGATTTGAAAATCGTTCGATCTTAAAATCACCACATCAGTATAGTATTAGTAGTACATGTAGAGAGTACATGAGTATGTACACTCGTTTGTATTAACTATTGGCATCATTATACATATAGGATGATATAGCACCCATTGCCAAGCCACTTCAAGCCGCTGCTAGCCGCTGATCGCAATGCTGAGCCGATATCTCTGATTGGTGGAGCGGCTTAAGCAGCTAGCCCGTCATTTTTACTTCAGCCAGCCGATTCTGGCCAATTACAATCGGCTCCGGGGTCTACATCTATCTATGGTTATGTATGACACCTGAGCTTATCATTGATTTCTGAATTAAAATGCTCCATTATGTATAGCCAGTACTGATAATTAAACAGAGAATGGATCCGAAATCAAATTTTACACTTTGCACAAGAATAACTCACGATTTGTCTCTTTTTGGGCTATCCAAAAGTTCTGGTTAATTCTAAACTAAAGCAGCGTACTAAAGGTGTACACATACTTGAATCTTGGGCCATGATGTGGTTGAGTACATACAGTAAAACCCGCTAACTCGAAAACGGATAACTCGAAGACCCCTCTTCGTCGAAGTGTTTTTCAAAGTCCCGACGACTCCCCTATACTTTAGCATTACAGATTGCCCGGATTCCTCAAACCCCGCTTCGTCGAAAAACCCTGTTCCTCTAACATATTTTTCGGTCCCTTGAGCAAAATCGAATCGTATTCGTCGAAGTTTTTTTTTTTAGATCAAAGAACCCTTTCGCTAATTGCAATTAACACCACTCTGTTTACTGTTTTGGACAATCGTTTACAGAGTTCGACTCGTGTGTCGCCTCTCTCGCATTCACGATGCTTGGTTTACAATAGAAGAGAGAGCATGTAGTGGATTTTCGATCGGAGTAAAACACATGAAGGCGTCTTTGATGATGACGATTACAGAGAGCGGTATAGACTCAGATGTTGAATAGGCGGGAAACATCAATAATAAACAAACTCTGCCAATCAGTATAAAACCCAATCATTCGTCACAACAAATTAATCAGTCTGTGACTGTCTGTCGACGAATCTCTGCGAGACATATCTGCAATAATGGCGACTAAACGAAAGATCACATGTGTAACCCTGGGGACCAAGTTCCTGGCGATCAGCGAAAAGGCCATCGCCGATAAGTTTGGAATCCCACCAAGCACCCTGTCAACTTGGATAAAAAATTCTGAGAAGATTCAAGCGCATTACAGAGATAGTGGAGGTGACAGGATGCTGTGGTTGAAGGCGGCAAGAACAAAGATTATCCCCCTCTCTCGGCCGATTTTGTATATTTTGTGTTGGCAGCTTAAAAGTGGTCAAGGGTAGGTCATTATGCTATCATAACGTAATTTGAGATCAATATGCTATCATAACGTCATCTCATAGATCATAACGTTACCAAAATTCGAAAACCCCGATTCGTCAAAAACCCTCTTTGTCGAAGTGTTTTCGCTGGTCCCTTCAAATTCGAGTTAGCGGGGTTTTATGTACTCATATAGGCCCCTCTTGTGAGATATACTCAGTAAAACTGATTCTCTAAGGACATTCTGGCGTTACTTATAAATAGATCTTGGTATGAATGGTCTCAGATAAATACTAGTATTTGCATATTAACTAGTGTGAGAACTTATTGGGCTTGTTACGCCAGAACTTATTTAGCTGGGACTTAAAACTGTTAATGGAGCTGGAACTGACAACATCTGCTGGGAGCTGGTTCCAGTTGTTCACGATGCGATGTCTAAAGTTCTTCTTAGCGTGGACTGTATGAGTGTGTTCCTTAGCAAGCTTCAAATCATGACCACGTGTGGTTCCTTGGATTGGCTTTCTTCCGTACTTGGCTTGGATTGATGTCTTCTTGGTTATGAACGAGCTTGTATGTCTGTACCATGTCTGCTCCCTCTCTTCGGTACAGCAGAGTGGGAAGACCAAGTTTCCTCAAACGTTCTTCATATGGTAGCTCCCTCATGCCTGGGATCCTCTTAGTGGCTCTTCTTTGGATGCTCTCTATGAGTGAGATAAGATGCTTACTAGATGGTGACCAGACCACACATGCATATTCTAGGTGAGGTCTGACCAAAGACTTGAACAGTAAGGTGAATGTCTCAGGAGTTAAATGGTGGTAAGTACGGAAGATGACTCCAACAATCTGTCTTGCTTTCTTTACCTTTGACTCTACATGACTTCAGAATGTGAGGGAGGAGTCCACCAGAACACCAAGATCTTTTTCAACAGTTACCCTCTTGCATTCAATCTGCTCTCTGTTCTCGGCCAGGTGGTACCTATCACTAGTATCAGTCTATAGATATTCACATTGACACAATTATGAACCATTTAGATAATATAATTCAGGTGAATGAGTAAACACTTGCATCAATTGCAATACTTCTTCAAACTGTTAGAGAGAAGCCCTCGATGACCAAGATGACAAACTCGAAATTTGTGACAAACTCACAAAGGAATTCAACATGGCCGATGATGGCGACACCCTCAACAGAAAAGGCGTAACCTAATCTCAGCTGTATTAGGCAACAAAAACACGAATAACAAACATAAAATTGACCTTTCCATCAACACAAGCTAATATTACATCCTTCAAAAACACCTTTCGATTGGTTATCATGCATTAAAAGATACAGAGAGTGGATAAAAGTGGGCATCTTTACCCGATGAGACGGGCGATAAAACAAGACACCTCGCGATGCGTTCCGTTGTTGTCATGACGATCTCGGCTGTCTAAACAAATTTTTTATTCAACATACAACTCATACAAAGTATAGAAAAACATAATTTAAATATCTGTTGAAGACATTCTGTATATTAAAAATCTGTATTGTTGTTAATTTATTGTATTATTATAAAAGGCTTTGGAGAAGAGATTAATATATACATTATGATTATCTAAAGAAAACAAATGCTCCCTTGATAAATCATGTGATCATGTTTTTATTTCACTTTTTATCTATCACTTGATATTTACGCTGTACGTCGACCCCTGTCGCACTGAACAGTCACTTTCTTGGTACTGATGAAATTGTATACCTCTCTCTATTACATTTCGTCGCTGCCATATCTTTTATATTCGATTTTACAGTCTGCTAGTTCAGTCAGATATCATGATATGTAGTGCGTTATGATTCAGTCAGTGCATGTTATCATTCAGCCTGTTCTGTAATCACTCACCAATTCACTCAAATGGTGAGGCTCACTGAAATCTTGGAATCACTCGCCTACCAGTATCAATCTCATTCCCTGTCTCTGACTTGAGAAATGTGACACTTCCATCGATCAGTCTTAATTCACATATGACGCTCCACGGCAAAACCCAGGGTTATAGGATATGCCGTATGTACGGCGCATAGCATCGCTGGAGGCGATTTTGATATCTGGAGCAATGTTTTTGAGATTTTCAGCTTATTCGATGCAGAATTCATTTTTCAACATGATGGTATATCATACCTGTCAACCCTCCCGGATTTAGCAGGAGACTCCTGCTGTGACGCCCAAACCCAGCTAACCCGCTACAAAAAATGGTAAAAAACACAGTTTCATGTAAATAAATAAATAAGTATCGCATACAAGTAGCATGCACCGCACCGCACAAACGGTGTTTTAATAATGGAATCTTGCAATCGCTTCCGATATCACCTCGAAAATATTGAACGATATCGATATGGGTAGCCATTGGTAGCTGACTTAGCGAACTAAGAACATATTTGATTTATTTCCGCGAAACAGCAAAACATTGTGTAGCCAGAATAGCTGGCCTGAGTGCTCGAAGGCGATTCCTGTGAAATGTACGAATTGTTGGCTCCGAGAATTTGAGTTGGTGTCTTGGTATATAAGCCCTCACCCAAGCAATATCACCCTCTTTGAAAGTTTCGGTGAAAATGTCATATCTGCCATCGACGAAGAAGAAAACCAAAAGTGTATATGCCATTTTAAAGATGAGTACATGTACCGGTATGTATACGAAGGATTTTGCACCTACATGTACAGTGAAACCCCGCTAACTCTAATATGAAGGGACCAGCAAAAACACTTTGACGAAGCGGGTTTTTGACGAATCAGGGTTTTCGAATTCTCAATATTTTGGTAACGTTATGATCTATGAGATGACGCTATGATAGCGTATTGATCTCAAATTATGTTATGATAGCGTAATGACCAACCCTTGAACACTTTAAGCTGCCAACACATGAAAAAAAAATTAAAACGATTTGTTTGCATTGTTTACTACAAAATATACAAAATCGGCCCAGAGAGGGCTACTGAAAGAGCTTTTTTCAATCGTGAAAAAGATGGTCACAAAAAACTGAGTGAACAATGACACTCTCTGTGCACTTCTGACCTGGAAATTAAATTGTGATTTGCAGCCGCACCAATATAAACCTTGCCCAGCCACCCTTATTGCTGCCAAGAAGCCATTTAGGTATATCATGTAGCACACGGCAGTGATAGCACTGTAGATAAATAGTTAACAAACTCTTTTGCTCTTGATTTATGTTAGTTATTTTTGCCCTGTTGAGCCCTAATTTTGAAATAAATCCCCGCAGGGTCTTCGTAGGGGGTTGTTGGTCTGTAGGCATACACACCTCGACCAATTTATCTGTACAAGACATAAACCTATTTACCCTCTTTATCCATAGATGCTTGCCTAGGTTCTTATCCTGGTAGTCATTTTTTCATTGAGCAAATATGACAGGGTCGTCAGGACAACCATAGATCTATGTAATCATGTCATATAATCCATCGTCTTTGACTCGTATCCTGTTCATGTCTATTGTAACCATCCTCAAGGGCATGTTTTATATCTGATAGAATACTTTTTCTGTGTGCAGCAATGAGTCCTGGCCTTTACTCTAAAATTGAATTATTTTAAACATTTATCATGGATAATCATGCAGGACTAAATTTAGTATAATACAGTCAGACCCCGTTAATCCGCCGTCATGTAATTCGACCTTTTCGTAATTCGCCCTAAAATCTCAGGGACGAATCGTTTGTAATGTTAATTGTGTCATGTTATCCGCCCTTTTCGTTAATCCGCCTCCGACCACGATTCTAGGAAATGAATCTACACTTTACCATTGTAAATAACACATGTAATTCGCCACCCAAATAGCGTGTCGAACACAAACATCAGCCAAGACGCATCAATTGTCGATGATTTCTTTGAAGTTGGTTCAGTTTAACAACAAATGGAGCCTTCCCGTTTGTTTAACGCTTAACAAGTTATTAAACAAAACGAATCAATCGCAGACGAATATGCTGTTAAGTCTTTAATTTGATTTGTCGCTGGGTTAAGCGATGTTCAGGAGTGGAACAAACAAGATGACGAAGTTGTGAGTGGAGATCAATCGAGTGGAGAAGCGAGCCCTGAACCCGCGAAGGAAGTTTTGGCGGGGGAAGCGAGGCAGCACGTACGCGCATTAATTCTATATTTCGGGAGATTCGAGGAGTCGGTGTTAGCGAAGCAAGAAAATAGAGATGAGCTACATAGATTGGGCGTGATGGAACTGCTAATTATCACAAGCAGATTGAATAATGCCGCTAAGCAGACAACCATCACTGAACTTTTCAAAAAATAAAAATCTTTAAATGGCCTCATGTGATCATTTGTGAGATCCTTTTTTCCTCCAGCTTCATTTCCAATGGTATATGCCACTACGATAATGCATTACATGCGTTTTGGGGGTTTTAGAATGACACACAATTTTCATCAATTTGTGGTCTGAAATGTAATCCGCCCTTTTTGTTAATCCGTCAGTGTCCTTGGAAACGGAGAAGGGTGGATTAACACGGTCTGACTGTATTTATAACTAATATAATTAAACTAATACATGTATAATTACTTTGTGTTTTAAATTGTCTTGATCATAGAATCACAAGGTTGTGTCCACAAATGCATAATATATACTGTTGTCAATATATATTGTTTCTTATATACATATGTTGCTCTTCTAGCTCTGCTAAGTGATGCAGAAAAAAACGCTCCCATCCTAATTAGAAGCCATTGAACAGCATTCAATACAATACCCTGACCAAAAGTACATCCAGATAAGTGATTTCAAACAGAAGATTAAATTAATGTGAATTCACAAATGAAAATTATATGAACCTCATAGAAAATTTTAATTATCCAGGGTGGGCAGTCTTAAAATTATAGAGTATTTTTACCAAATAATGGTTATTCATTCTAAATAAAGAAATTAAAATGGATTATACACATTGTTCTTTCCTTATCAAGTGAATTGCGTTGTTTATATTCAGAACTATGCATTAATTGATCACTTAATCGTCACCTGCGTCAATAGCACCTTGTGATGTCTATTGATTTGCCCGGCCAGCTGAAAGTCAACCCGGAGATCACTTTAATTTGCAGTTTATAATCACATTTACAAGTTCATCTCACACTCTATTGTTTTTGGAGATATTTCTCCCTCTTTGTGGAATAATATATTGTTCCAATCCATTGCGGAATACATCTTGTTTTGATCAAAAGACGCTATCTATATATGCTCTATTGTGGCGTCATGATTTCTATATATTGTGGTCAATATCTGATGTAACTCTTTGTCTTTAAAAGCTCATGCGTGAATAATGTGCTCAGACTGGTTGTTCAAAGTGCCAGCACCACAGCAGCTCAAGGATGGCAGCACGTGACCTCCAGTCTCATTCCCATGCTCATCCCAAGGTGACCTTGGTATCCATAGCGACTGCTTTGTTTGAAGCAGAGAAGTCGTTATGGAAGTTGGCTCCCGGAGGGAGGATTGATGACTTGGGTCTATCAGAAGTTGGCTTCCAGGTTTTGAAGTGAGTTGCACTCTGACTAGCGTTTGTGTGCTGAATGTCGTGTTATCATAGACACGGAAACACAGTGAATCTCATCCACGGATACTTCAGCAATTTCGAGTGAGTTTATAACTTATAAGAATATATATTTCCATTCGTTATGGAATTGCCTTTTCTAGATCCAGGAAGTGCTGCATGAACCTGGTGGCCGGCCAAAGGCTTTTCTCCTCACTCAGAATTGTGAGTTATAATTCTTATCAATTTATTTCTTCAATTATAATTTTGTTATCAAATCAAGGTGAAATCCAATCAACAGGATGCGCATCTAGAAGAAGGTCAGTTCAAAGTTCAAATTCATCATTATTCAACTTCTCATTATTTTTATCTCCTCTGCCAGGGGTGTTTGAGAAAGAGTGCTCCAGCATCCAACCAACAGAGGTTCTCACTGAACAGGAATATCGCCTCTTCCGCCATTGCGTCTTAACTTCACGCTTTCCTCTTTTGTCGGTGCCTTCTCTACCTCCGGATCATACTGCTACAGATAATCCAGAGCGTCCTAAATCAGCTGTATCGAAGCATTCTCTTGCTGACTCTATCAGCATTTGCTCTGAGATCGAAGAATTTGACACTTCGATTATTCCTACAGAGACCTTAGTAGATCTCGTTCGTAGGCTCTTTGGTTTGAACCCACCAAGAGCAAGACAGTTTGAGAAGTTGATCCTAGCTCAGTACGGAAGGAAAAACGATGCCAAGGTAGTTAAGGAAATTTAAAAGACAAACCTCCATGTGTTCTTTTATTTGTAGATTTTAGCAGAAGAGCTAGCCGGAAGACTCACCCTCTTGGAAAACAACAGGAATCCATTCTATCATCCGTCCAATTTTCATGTTAGAATACTTTGCCAAATTGTCACAATTTGTTTTTTGCCTCACGCACGAAATCTTCAACAGAACAGAGCAACTTACGAAGCATGGAAACAAAATGAACGTCAACAAATAAGTGATCTTTTTGAGAAATTCTGGACAACCGCTCTGCCCCCGGTGAAACAATCGCTTAAAAATAGCGGCACCGAGCACAGCGACTATCGCTTCCTCATTAAGCGCCTTATAAGGTGAGTGAACTTATGCTGCCAATTATTTTATTCTTGTGTTTTCTCAGCTATGAAGGGGGATTGCATCTTGATACCAGAACAGCCCACGGCTCTTCCATTTATCTCCCAGTATCCAGCGCCTCTACACGCTTGCTCAGAGAATATGCACTTCGATATGGAATAGTGAGTCTTCTTATGTCTTGATTTTAATCTTCAATCAATCAATTATTCAGGGCGATGTGTACCACAAAGTTGTTCATTTGGAGTATTTAAGCGAACATTTTGAGAATGAAGTCTGGTTCATATGCCACACGTCTAACTTGGTGTCTTCCATTTTGGATTTCTTGCCTGAAAACCTCAACAAAGCTGTCATGGTTCAGAAGGAGGTAGGCATCGTTATCTATTTCTCTTCTTACCTATAATATGTCTCTTTATCTCAGTTATCTATCCTGACTAAATCGGTTGATCGTCTCCAGGGGCAGTGTAAGAATTCCCTCACACACATTCACCGTCTCTTCCTCGATACTTGCATTCCTCTCGGTATTGGTAAGTTCTTATCTCATCTCATAAATCCATCTAATCTGATCTTATGCTTGCAGATGCCCTTGTTGATCTCCTTTCTAAGTCCCTTCTTCTAAAAAGCAGGATCAGTCGAAAGAAACCAGATGACCTCGGTGACCTTCTCTTCTCATACGCCCAAGTAAGAGTATTGCAAAGGATATAAAATTTTATTTCTTTTCTCTTTTTCTCCAGGAGAACTTTCAAACTGCATACGAACAACATAAACTTCTTGCCTTTACAGACTTAAATCTTGATCCAATTATGGTAACCTTCAACCCGAAAATGGTGATACAATATGCAAATATATTTATGAATTAATTAGCATTGATTGTTTTGATCACAGCTGAATCTAGTCTTAACGAGTATTCGTGATCAAGTCAATGATTACAACATGCGCTACTCCGTCTGCTTTCTCAGGTATGTGTTATTTCCTCATGAATTTGTATCACCACTTCATGAATATTCATAGATTCTTTGATCTGGGTCGCATGTCTGCCAGCGCTTTTTACTCGTTCCTCCTTGAGGACATCAGAGAATTATGTTTATCCAAACGAGACCAACGCGTAAGTTGAATTCATTCAATCACACAAGTTAACGTCTTTGTCATTTGCAGTTACCAAACAAACTTGACCTGAGCATGTTGAGTCTGGCGTACCGACTGAACCAACTGGATCAGGACTGGCGCAATTACATCTCCGTCCACGAACAGAAATGGCGTCTCTTCTTCTATGAGGAAGTCTGTCACTGGATGAACGTCCTCTGCAGACACAGTATAAAACTCGTTCAGCAGGCAGCGGCTAAAGACAAGGTTTGTTTGTCTTTGGTCAGATTTGTTTATCAGTTTGATGTGTTAACAGTTTAAGGTGTCAGCATTGAAATACAGCAGTGGAACAAATTCAGCTCGCTCGACCAGCACAGTGTCATCAAGGTCACTGACCCCGTCAGCTCACTCGGCGTTTAACGCAGTCAAACCACACGCGCCTCAACACGAGCCTATACTGGAAACCTCAAAAGAATCTGCAAGCGACCACCATGGGGACGTCATGGTGACGGTTGATTGTGAGGATAGTGATGAAGAAGAGATGGTTGATGATGAGGGTCATCTCTACCCGGATATCATCGTTGATTCTTGGCAAAGCATGAGCTGGCAAAGTGCAAGTGTCGATTTCAAGAATGAGAACATGTCATCACTTGTGTCACCTCACTTGCTGCCTGAGAATGTTGAAGCAAAGGATTCTAGTCACGTCATTCTCGTTGCATCAACATCGAACGCAGTCACAGATGATCAGGTCACAGATGACACACACAGCGTGGAGAGGCAACTGCTGGTGTCCGGTTCAGTCATTGATGTCACGGTTATTCTCAATCGCTGCCTGTTTACCATGGAAGCCCTCTGTGACATGCTGTTGCCATGCCAACACCACAAAGTGAAGCTGATGCCAAAAAATGATGAGCATGATTTTGATATTTTTGCGTATTGCTCTTCAATGGGCCAACTGCTCGTGAATAATCTCTACAAGGTATGAGTATTACATACTGATTTATCCTTTTAGTCGTTTATAATGTTTTACAGATTATGAAAGAAGTCATATTTGTTTATGGTGACAATATTCTTTGTATGGATTTATGTGGGATTTACAGCGGAATTGCAAAAACACTAGTTGGAGCACACGTCAGTCCTTTATCTTGTGTATTATCTTAATTATATATATTTATTCAGCTGGTAGAGCACCTTAAGGAATCACATGATCACCTGTGGGGCTGCCGTCACATGACCAAAGGTCAAAAAGACTGCTTTGAATATGTGAATAAGCGATCGCTGTTTCTGGCTGATAAATTTGAACCGATCGTTCAAGAGGTGAGGAAAAGTCTAATTCATTGTAACACTTCTGTAAGACTTATGTTAAACTCAAGATGTGCACGCGAATCAACAATGTACACCAGCTCAGCTCTGTGATTGGTCAATTCTTCTACAAAGCCAAGAAGATATCAAAGCACTTTTTAGGTTTGTAACCTGTAACCATAGTAACATGCATATGACTTGACGTATTTAATTTAACAGGAATAGACAACCAGTCAGAGGAAGAACAGCATTTGGATGAATGCCAAAACCACTTACGAGATATTCATGACGGCTTACTGCAAGTGCTGTCACACAGGGTGAATACATTTGCAAGAATTAGTCATTTATGAATATGCCCATGTCATTATCAGGTTCATCTGTTTTTTGCTGAAGCTTATCACCTTCTCCTTCATCTCTCTGTGTCTTTTGTGACGGTCGATGACCGCCTGTTGCCGGTCATCCAGTTCTTGGACAATCATCTATCTAGCGTGCAGGAGTGGCTTTACCCAAATTCATTCCTCTTATTTGCTCAGTCACTCTGGAATAACATGATCAGGGTGAGTCTTACTGGAAAATATATACCATACTTTTAACTGCATGATTTGTTAGACAATTAAAGTTGAGGTCATTGACCTTCGTGAACTCTCAGAAGGTCAAGATGAGAAAGTTCAGGTCATTTTACAGAGCATCATTGTGAGTTGGACACCGATTGATGATATATTTGGTTATTTTTGCTCCTTTGTGCTGGAAGATCTTTCTGAGGCTTTTTAGCCGCTTTGTCGGTCACGGAAAAGTTCTGGATATACTAACTATGAAAGTGGTCAGTATTGAAATAGTATAGATCATGGACAATGTGGAAATTATGATTTATATCTTTTGTATTCTTGTAGGAATCAGTGAGTTTCTGGTTGCATTTATTTACTCTATCAACCCCGAAATTAATTGACGTTTATGAAGTTCTCTCTGTACAGGTAAGTTTTTCATTTTCAAAATTGAATTTTTGATTTGGATGGTGTTTTTTTGTGTGTTTTATTTTTTAAGAATCCAGGAATTCCTGAATCATGGAAACTGACCTCAAAGCAGGTCAAGTGGATACGTGATGAGCTCCATGGCAATAAGAAAGGTTTCTGTGGCCAATACCTGAAGCAGTGGCTGAAGGAGAACATGAAGGAGATACGCAGTCTCTCACGTACGTCATCTCATTCCTCTGTCAGCTCTCAACCGTCATCTTCCTTTCAGTTGACAACGATGCATCGTTATTCAGTGATGCCGAGATGTTTGCTCAGCACTTACTGAACTGTGGCCTCATGGTTCCCATGGAAACGTACATCACGCCTCCCTCTTCCACACACACTGCACCGTACCCAGACATTGTGTGCTACAGTCAGCAGAGCATTCCATTCATCTCGACCATCAGGCGTTCCTCTGATCAATCTGACCTGTCTTCTTCATCCACTCGATCGAGCACACTCGGTGACCCCATTCGGGAAACGACCCCAGATTACCAGCTTGACCTTTCCATGACCTATTCATCTCACGGTGACCTCTATATGTTCCATGACTCAGTGCGTCATTTCTACCACTTTCGGTCTCTCGGTCTTGAGGACATGTATTCTTCGACATCGAGCGATGGTTCCGTATCGAATCAATCGCATGGTGCCACACAGATGGAGCTGTACCACCAGAAGGAGCTCACTCCAGAGCTCCTCCTCGGCGTCATCGTGACACGGTGTCGAACCGACCCGTTAGCCAAAGACTTCTTGATTGAGTTTCCGCTCGAGCAGGCTCGGCGACACTCGTGGCTGATCGCTCACAAGCAACCGCTGCTACTCGGCTGCCTTAACTGGTAATCGAATTATAACCTAAGAAGCAAGTTTTATTTTTAATTCCTACCTGCGTACAATTTGATCCTGCATATTTTTTAATTTGGCTGTGATAGAATTCTTGACCAATTATGTATAGCAACCCTGATGCTGATTTTTATTTAAAGAAAGAATATCAATTTGGGATTATCTTTTGAAACTGCTTTTTTTTTCTCTGTCTTCATAAAATATTGATTTTTCTACATTGAAATCAAAACTGAAACAACTCTGGAATAAATGGTGTCTTGACAAAAAAAAGTCACTCACTCTTTCATATGAAATAATTATATATCATAATAATTAACACAGTATTCAACCTCAGCCATATGTCATAGATGCAAAAAAATATCAGTTTAAATAAGACAAAGCAGCAAAAAAAAAGAGTTCAAACTAGGAAATTTCAGGAGGAGATGGTTACAATTCATGCTGTAAAACTAAATAGCCTCAAGCAGAAGAGGAAAAGGTCAAAGCCAGGTCAAGCGGATGCTCACATTCATGAATTAAAACAAGTAACTGGGATTTGATGGAGGCCATACCCAAGGACACATAGTTGGTGGTCAGCTCTGACCCTCAAGCCCTCTGAAGGCGAGCACACAGAGCACCTGTCCAATAGTTCTCCTCAAGCAGATTATACATGAAGTACAAATTGTGCAATAAATATCTGACAACCTTAAAGCAGAAAACCCTGTTCTGAGAGTTAATGTGCATTTTTATTACTGTAAATCAGCAAAATCTCTCGAGTGAAAAGCTAACACAAATTGCTGTTTTACAGTAATTAAAGCAGCAAAAATGTTTTTCGAGTCTTTAAACTAATGAGCATTAAATCAATCTCAGACAAGCATCGACCAATCAGCAAACAATATATACAAAATAGCAAAAAAAAAACATACTAAAAGTTTAAAATATAATGGAATTGAAAATACAATTCTGAAGCAGAATCGAACTCTCATACCACTAATATTATGTACATTGTACACAAATCACATTTCATGGAATAACACAATACCTTCCAGATGAAGTAATCATGATTGGAATGCAACATAATTTATGGGAATGCAGTAGACTTCCCTCATAGCCAAAATAGAAAGGATAACTCAATTGCCACTCAAATGAAGAAGAGTGAGTCCATGGAAACTGAGGCGCAGCTTCCACTGCCATGTTATCATGACAACAACCTTTGTCACTATGGCAACAAGCGGATATTCTTCAAAAACCTGAGCATTGTTCAATTGCACCCTTCATCCTATTATAAGAGGAATGCAGCCAAGTACATGGAATAAGGTCAGTAGGTCAGAGGTCAGTTGAGGACAGTGACCCTGTGTCACTAAGCAGACTGTCGCCATCTGTGTCTGATATTTCTCCCTTGGACAGCGACATCAGATGCAGAAGACAACCAGTGGCCCCAAAGTAACCCTGTTCAATAGTAAAAGCAAAATGGATGAGGTACAAACAGTCCTACCTCATGCTCCAAGAAAAGCGCTTTCATCGTGCCATGGGACCAGTAGTCCATGGCGTACGCCAGCAATTGCATGGATATCAAGTTCACCCGAAGGAAATTGCCAACAAAGACCACTCGTTCAATTCCCTGTTGTGATGAGAATAAAATGTCATGCTGAGAACTGATTTAGAAAATACCTCATTCACGGCACACATGCGAGCTATCGAGCCTATATTGTTGGTGATGGTCACTAAAGTGGCTCTGGCTAAATCAGCCCGGCTAGCAGACTCGCGCTTCTCTGGACAGATCATATTCCCAAAACTGAAGAGATGTTCAGAGGTGTTTCTCACGTTGCCTGCAAGACCTACCTGCTAGCTACGGTTTGTGCCGATAATTGGAATCGACCGTAGTCTCCTCCATAAATGTCACGGACTAATTTATCCACGTTAGTGTTGTCGCCATCCGCTGCTAATTCAATGGCTTCCTCAAAGGTCTGACACCCGGTGAGGAGACAACATAACCCCAGGAAGGTACCCCCACCCAAGCTGCAAACAAGCTTTTGACATGGAAATGCTTAAGTGTGAACCTCACCTGGTGCCAGAAATACGCTTGTAATTGCGCTGCGAATGCACGGCTAGGATGCTGACCCCTGACCCTATATTGACCACAAGGTAAGGGTAAGGTTCACGGAAGTCAAACGAGAGTTTTTTGCACAAAAGAGGGTTGGTCGGTTCTGAGTAATAGTAGCATTCCGAGGTCATGCTGTTGCGATCAATGTAGTGTATGCCTCGGATCAGACAATCTAGTTCATCAAATTTGCACAGACGTAAATTCAGCCTCTAAAATGAAAGAAAGATTAACTACATGTATCTTTGAATCAAAGAAACATTGATACCATTCACACCAGCATAATCCCAATACCACCCAATTATATCAGTGACAAAATTAATATGAATGATATAGTTCACTTATTTACAACTTTCTTATCAGTGATGACAGATGACGCGCTAGATAACTACTAGATAACAGTAGTACACAAACACGCCACCAGACGTCGTGCTATGTTTCACATGATTCAAATACCCGCTGAAATTCTTCTTCAAACTTGAATGCTCCCCCTCCCGTGGCACAGACGCTGGTAGCAAGGCTGGGGAAGTTCTTAGCTTTGGCCATCTCAACAAAGGCGTTCATGTCGCTGGTGGGGAAGCGGATAAAGTGCAGCGTTCCCCTCCGTCCCTCCATCCACTGGCCCGGCATCTCCAAATGCTTGTCTCGAATCCCGGTTTTGCCGTAAGCTACGTTCCCTGTGAGATACTTGCGGATGGTCTTAAGCGTTTCCTTCTCCTGCTGCGCTTCTTCTGGGCTGACGTCCGTAGGCTCAAAGTAGATGAGCTTGGTGAGCGTTCCTCCGATATCCATTCCACACCAAGGCATGGCTGAAAACAGACATTCAGACATCATCAACCAGTCGACAAATGAATCGTTTAAAAAGCTTTGATTCCTGAGTACACTGGGGCGAAACTGTTTTGATCAAAGAATTGAATGAGTACCTCAAAAAAAAACATACTCTGAAAGTTTGAATGGACTGCTTTTGAAATGCAGCCACCATGTCTCATGGCATTGATGCATGAAGAGAATAAACCATTCATGTTATATTACATATCTTCACCATTGAATGAAAAGAAATCTGATGATATATCAACACTACCAGAGTAGCATATCAAACCGTTGACAGCAACACATGAGGCAGAGACATAAAAACCATCTTAGTGGCGATCAATACAAGGACCCTAATTTCACTATTACCAATAATCAATTACCCGTTAGCCTACACTCACAGAACACATCTTCGCACCGGTCGGTATCCGTCATCTGAGCGATCCATTCAGCTCACTCACACACAGCAAGTGAGAGACCATGAGCCAAGACAGAGTGTAATCAGTCAACGATCAAAGTTAAAAAGTCAAGAACGGAGAGATGGGGGGCTCACATCAAATCAATTGATCAGTTGATCACAGATGTTCAAATGCTAATTCAGTGGTTCGCAGGTGCTTCTATCACTAAACATCCCAATAAAATGTCGATGATCATTGAAATGAGGGTGGTGATTAGAATATAAAAGGCTTGATTGGGTCATTAGGTCATATCCCCTTAAAACAGTTGAAATTTTATGCTTAAAACCAAGGCAAACTAATACACTTACAATTACAAATAGATCACTAAAAACCTGAGAAATTAAAATTTTGTAAAATTAAAATCAGTTGCTTACAAGGCAACAGATGGAGAGGATTTTTCTCCGCGTTTTTTTCTTGCGAATGTTGTGTCATATGTGTTGAATCACTTGCAGACGCCATGATCTATTCATGAGAGATAAGAGAATTATGAAACATTCAGCAGATAAAACAAATCATCTGATTTCAAAAACGTTCATGAATATTATCACAATTAGATGAGTATTAAGTTTATTCTGGGTCGAAGCAGGCTATCAATCTATTTGCTCAGCCCACATCATTAAATAAAACATCCCATAAGATATTTTCTTATGCAATGTAAACACAAAGCATGAATTTCTTTCACGCTCAATTTGTTTGAAATGTCATAATGATCGTCATTGATTTATCATAAAATTTATCCCAATTAGGGATGCACGGAATTCCGGGTTCCGGATCCGGCTCCCCAGGAATCCGGGTCTTTTCCTGAAGTTCCGGTTCGAGAAAAATCGTCAAAGGTGCCGGAACTCGCCGCGGGAATTTGTGGTTACAAAAAAAAAATTATCCTGTGTGTACCTTACCCAACAAGGTTTAAGGACTGATGCGAGCTCTGTGGCAATTAAAACTCTGAGTGCAAGCGTTAGCTTTGTCTCAAATGCAATCAGCCAATCAGGGTGGGGTAGGTTCAGTAAGCAGGCAGATCAGAGGCCACGATGTTCTCAACTATGTGACACATGAGGCCAAGGAGTGCTTTGAGCTAGTGGATCTAAGACTCTGCCCGTGATCTTGAGCAGGGTTAACCATGCCTCGGGGGAATAAAAAGCCTGGCTTGGACGTTACCCTCCATCAGTTTTTTGGTTCTTTGAGTCTCACAGCATGACGCAAACAACCAGAGGAAGCCCGGCCACCTACTAAGCGTGCCCGTTCAGAGGCCACAACCAGCCTGTGCATCACTGCATGGGAGGCATTTGATTCCTTCAATGAATGTACTACTGATGAAGGCTCCACCTGCTTCAGTGTAATATATCAAACTCAGCTGAGTATGATATACTACATTACATTAAACTATCATTACATATATGTGAGAGCAGTGTGAATCATATTCCTTCCTGTTTCCATCAGCTGTTATTTTTTTCAGCCCAAAATTTTGATCATTCAACATTGTATGCTGACAGAGCAGAAAATATTAAATAACAGTAAGTTTGGTATTTATTGTTATTTGAGATTATACCAATAAGGGTCAAGAAATCGTGGTGTGCTATAAACTATAGTGCAAGAGCACTGAAATGAACAGCAGGGGTGTTTTTTTTCTTTCAATTTCAACTTAGATTGTGACGTCAGAACCTAAGAAAGGTATGGACCAGAGAAGTTTGAATGAAAAATGCTTCACAAGACATTGAACAATGTCTCGCCCACTTTTTATGTGATAAGAAATTTCTACATATATTTATTGCATGCAATCATCATCATGCAAGTAACAAGTTAACCAAAGCATAAACTTGAGAAAGCTCGCAAGATTTGAGCTCAATCTGAAGCTATACCAGGTTCTCGGTTCTGACCTCCTTATTCACGAACAAGAACGAGGTTTCAAACCGTGACGTCACGGCTGAAAATGAATGAAAAACATGCCCCTGATCAGTCAGCAGATATTCATTATATTGACTATATAATTATAAATTGAGAGATTCAGATTGGATTAGATTTGCCTATTATCGCCCACATTCATACGCAGACTCAGTACAAAACCTAATTGAAAACCTGATATTACTCAACAAAGTTTTGTTATCTATCAAAAATACGATGAATACTAAAATGGTGACATTTAAATCATTAAAAACTTGAAATATAATGGACTTTAGGATTTGACAGCCAGGATGGTGGCCATGAAAATTATGGCAACCAAACGCGTGAGGCTATTCTACTCAATGATCTCCACTACTACCTAGATTGCTTGTAGGCACGGTGGATTCCGCCATTGCGCGTTACACTCTTGGAGGCTCTGCA
>KB310269.1:62127-76259 GCA_000328365.1 Capitella teleta
TTTTTTTGAGAGAGGCCGTAGTCCAGAAAAGAAAAAAATTACAAACAAAAAAGATTACGATAGAAAAAAATTTGAAAAAGGATGCAAAAATTGCAAAGTGTCGCCTAAGAAGGTTTTCGACATTATACACAGACAAATAAGATGAAACTTTTCGGTTCTCTCAAAGCATTGACAGATAGTACACGCTTTAATCTACTAAGAAAAACATTAAAATTAAAAAAAATTTGAAATAATCATCAATTTACTCATGTAATTGCGTTAATTACCACCATGATCTTGAAATTCGATGTAATGGATTAGAACTTCGGATTCTGTCAGACCAATATGCTAGCAAAATACTGTGTAAATTTCAATGCAACAGCTAGCATAACAACTTAGATATCGACCTTTGAGTTTATCAGAATCATAACGTCAGTCTCACAACTCACAGCCCCCATTTTATAATAAACCAACGCTGGAGGAAACATAACGCACCTCAAGCAAGGATTGGTGCTCTATGATTCGGTAAAAATAGTGGCAAATGTTGCAAATAATAAGTAATAATTGTATAATAAATCAATGGTGGAACCAGTCTTCCTCGAAATTCTCCCAATATTCAAAAATGACAAGAAAATTTAAAAATAAAAATAATATTAAGATGAAAAAAAAAAAAAAATGACCGGGGATGATTTTCGACCTCGGGACTCCTGAGTGTTCGTCCGAGACTTTGCCGCTGGACTGTGATTTTCAGATAAAGACGCTGAAAAGGCTAAGTGTCGCCTCAAAGTGGGTATAGAGTAAACACTGACAAATATGATGAAATTCATCATTTCCTCTGAGCACAAAACAGGCCACGCTGTACTATACTAAGAAAAACATTAAAGTTAAAACAATTCGAAATAATCATCAAATTACGCAATCAAAAGCGTTAATTGTCACCATGACCTTGAACTTCAATTTAATTAACTAACACTTTGGAATCAATAAGATGTATATACTAGCAATGTTCTGTGTCAATTTCAATGCCACAGCTTGCATAACAATTGAGATATTAGCCTTTGAATATTTCGTAATTACCGCTATGCAAGATTACGCAAGAACGGTGCATCCCAGCGCCATAATAGCGATATGTTTTGTTGTACATCTTGTTGCATTAAATTGTATGGTGTAAACTACAAAGCTGTAGCTCAAATAATGAATGAGCTAGGGCCAACCCCGTTTCAAATTTCAATAATTCACTGTGACCTTGACCTTTGACCTTTGACCTCAAAAATTCAATGAGAGCTAGAAAACTAAAATGTCCTTGCCCCTGTTTAATTTGGTGTTATTCGCCTGTTTATTCAAGTAGCTATCGAGCCAAGAAATATCGGTACAGACGGACAAAAAAAACAAAAAACAAAGCGATATATAGATTTTTTTTCCAAAAAAAAAAATCTCTAACAAAGCGATATATAGATTTTTTTTTTCAAAAAAAAAAATCTATAACAAAGCGATATATAGATTTTTTTCAAAAAAAAAAAAAATCTATAACAAAGCGATATTTAGATTTTTTTTCAAAAAAAAATAATCTATAACAAGAAATCAGTCGAAGCCTGAAATATAGATTTTTTTTAGGGAGAACGCCGTAGTCCAGAAAAGAAAAAAAATTCCAAACAAAAAAGATTTTGATAACAAAAATTTAAAAAATGATGCAAAAATTGTGTCGCCTAAAATGGTTTTCGACGTTATATACAGACAAATAAGATGAAACTTTTTGTTTCTCTCAAAGCATTGACAGCTAGTACACGCTTTAATCTACTAAGAACAACATTAAAAATAAAAAAATTCGAAATAATCATCAATTTACTCATGTAATTGCGTTAATTACCACCATGACCTTAAAATTCGATGTAATGGATTAGAACTTCGGATTCTGTCAGACCAATATGCCAGCAAAATACTGTGTAAATTTCAATGCAACAGCTAGCATAACAACTTAGATATCGACCGTTGAGTTTATCAGAATCATAACATCAGTCTCACAACTCACAGCCCCCATTTTATAATAAATCAACGCTAGAGAAAACATAACGCACCTCAAGCAAGGACTGGTGCTCTATGAATCGGTAAAAATATTGGCAAATGTTGCAAGTAATAAGTAATAATTGTATAATAAATCAATGGTGGAACCAGTCTTCCTCAAAATTCTTCCAATATTCAAAAATGACAAGAAAATTTAAAAATAAAAATAATATTAGGATGAGACAATATGCTAGCAATGTACTGTCAAAGGCTTAGACGACTGTCTATTCGGTATATTACAATCGTCTAAGCCTAAGAACGAAGTTATTCAATTTAGTTTTCGCACTAACAAATTAAAAACCTCTAATTTGCATACGTATGCATGAGTGTCCAAATAACCACCTATATAACCACCTATTTGGACGCTCGTGATATGACGCTAAATCGACTGTTCACACAATTTTCGGGACACCAGGGACCGTGCGTTGTTACGAATATAATGAATGAACGCGCTGAAATCATGAGAAAATGGCTTTCAAACTAAGTTAACTGATTTAAATGTATTATTATCGTAGAATGTCAGAAATACGACTAATCAATGACGTATAAATCCACGGAAACGAGTATGTGTATTTTCCAGGCTGTTTAGTAAAACGAATGCTCCTTCCTGAGAATCGAGAAAATAAGGGTGAGCTTTTAGTAGAGCGCGTTTACAAATTCGTTTGATCGGATTCGATTCCTAAAGTTGACCATTTTATGAGCAAGTGTGTTTTTTGTCACAAAACTTCAATTCACTAAATGTATGAGTATTGCAGTGATATTGTTTTAAGCATTAATAATTCCGCATTTTACAAAATTGGGAATCTCAATTCCGTTAATCTGCATATCGACACAGCTCTAGCGTGACTGAGGTAAATGCACGTAGTTCGAGACACAAATAAAAAAAGTTGATTACTAAATAATTAAGAGTTACGGTGGATCAAAACTTCAATGATAGATGGGCCATGCCATTAGCATCATTCGTGTGTATTTCTGTGCCTTTTGCACTTCCAAAAGATCAGTAACGCACTTAGATACGATCGCATTAATTATTATGAGAGCGAAAATGGGAAGCATAACGCACTTCACGAAAGGAGGAAAAATTAAAGAGAAACATAACGCACTTTGACAGAAAGAAAAACTAGAGAAAACATAACGCACCTCAAGCAAAGAGCAAGAGTTATAAGTAGTAATAAGTAATATTTTTATAATAATTCAATGGTAGGACCAGTCTTCCTTGAAATTTTCCAAATATTCAGAAATGAAAAGAAATTTAAGAGCAAAAACATGTTAAGATGAAAAAAAATTCACTGGGATCGGATTCGAACTCGAGATTCCTGCGTGTGAGCTCGAGACTTTGCCGCTGGACCAAGATCTTCATATGAAGACACCGAAAAGGCCAAGTGTCGCCTCAAATTGGGTATAGAGTAAACACTGACAAATATGATGAAATTTATCATTTCCTTCGAGCACAAGACAGGCTGCGCTGTACTATACTAAGAAAAACATTGAAATTTAAAAAATTTGCCATTATCATCAAATTACACAATTAATAGCGTTAATTACTACCATGACCTTGAACTGCAATGTAATTAATTAAAACTTTGGAATTATTAAGATGTTTATGCTAGAAATGTACTGTGTTAATTTCAATGCCACAGCTTGCATAACAACCGAGATATCGGCCTTTGAGTTTTTCGTAATCTGCAAGATTACGTAAAAACGGTGCATCCCAGCGCCATTATAATGGTATGTTTGTTGTACATCTTGTTGCACTAAATCGTTTGGTGTAAACTACAAAGCTGTAGCCTAAATAATGAATGAGCTAGGACCAAGCCCGTTTTAAACTTCAACAATTCACTGTGACCTTGACCTTTGACCTTTGACCTCAAAATTTCAATGAGAGATAGGAAACCAAAATGTCCTCCTTGCCCTTGTGTAATTTGGTGATATTCACTCGTTTATTCAAGTAGCTATCGAGCCAAGAAATATCGGTACAGACGGACAAAAAACAAAACAAAAACAAAACAAAAAAACAAAACAAAAACACACACAGACAGACAAACAAAGCGATATATAGAATATTTTTCCCAAAAAAAATCTATAACGAAGCGATATATAGATTTTTTTTTCAAAAAAGAAAAAAAAATCTATAACAAGATATCAGTCGAAGCTTGAAATATAGATTTTTTATAGAGAAGGCCGTAGCCCAGAAAAGAAAAAAATTCCGATAAAAAAAGATTTCGATAAAAAAAGTTGAAAAAATAAATTGACCTTAGAGTTTATCAGAACCATAACGTCAGTCTCACAACTCACAGCACCCATTTCATAATATATCAACGCTAGAAAAAACATAACGCACCTAAAGCAAGGATTGGTGCTCTATGAATCTGTCAAAATAAAGGCAAATGTTGCAAGTAATAAGTAATCATTGTATAATAAATCAATGGTGGAACCAGTCTTTCTCGAGATTCTCCCAATATTCAAAAAAAAAAATAAAAAATAAAAATAATATTAAGATTCGTTCGTTCGTTTGTTCGTTCGTTCGTTCGTTCGTTCGTTCGTTCGTTCGTTCGTTCGTTCGTTCGTTCGTTCGTTCGTTCGTTCGTTCGTTCGTTCGTTCGTTCGTTCGTTCGTTCGTTCGTTCGTTCGTTCGTTCGTTCGTTCGTTCGTTCGTTCGTTCGTTCGTTCGTTCGTTCGTTCGTTCGTTCGTTCGTTCGTTCGTTCGTTCGTTCGTTCGTTCGTTCGTTCGTTCGTTCGTTCGTTCGTTCGTTCGTTCGTTCGTTCGTTCGTTCGTTCGTTCGTTCGTTCGTTCGTTCGTTCGTTCGTTCGTTCGTTCGTTCGTTCGTTCGTTCGTTCGTTCGTTCGTTCGTTCGTTCGTTCGTTCGTTCGTTCGTTCGTTCGTTCGTTCGTTCGTTCGTTCGTTCGTTCATTGTGTATTGTAAAATTTTATAATTAGGGATACAAATATCCGAATTTAAAATCCGCTACATTTCACAGATATCTGAGTCAACAGAAAATTATGTATATTTGTGACAATATGCTGACAAGTCTTTCGCTTGATTGACAAGTGCCTAATTCCTCTCCTCCTCACTCAAGTCACATGTGATACCAATTGTTTCTGGCTGCTATCCACAGATTTCAAGATGTGTAGCAAACACTTTTGATAGGTTGCACCACAGAACCATCATTCTAATACATGTAGAAGCTTTGCTTTTTGTCACGACCACGGTGGTCACAGCATATTATTGGATAACTCCATTAATATCTGGGGGAATGTGGGGATATCCATATACTATCAAATACCAAAAATGATATCGACGAGGCTGGCGTTTGGTCAACTTTAAGGCTGACGAAACGCTGCAACGCTAACACTGACTTGCAAACCCTAACCCTAACCTAACTCAAACCCTTAACACCGCAGTGTTCCTGTAACGTAGAGATTGTAGAAACGCCAGCGTTTCTGTAGCCACTCGGTAATAATATTAAATATATAATAATATAGGAGTCTTTAGCACATATGAATCGGACGCTGTAGTATGTCAGCTGAGGAATCTTGGAAAATGGAGTATCATAGACGATAGCGAACAATGATACAAGATAATATTGAAGATTTTGTCCTGTGAATCATGACCCGTTTTCGCTACACTGGGGACAACACAGTGAGCGGGACATAGAATTTAGGTCATTTGGAAATTTAGATTATGAAGATAATATAAGATTAATTCAAGGAGAACCCACTGACTCAGTTGAATACTAACGGGTCCTGTGGATTTAGTGGGTTTATAAGAGCCAGAAGTTTTGTGATTACTCCTTCTCTTATCCTTCCCACTAAGCTGCGCATTATTTTCTTCGATAGATGATTAGATCCAGAGCCCTAGGCATCATATCAAAGGTACCAGGCTACCGGTATCGCACCATGCCCATGAGCGAAAATACCAGCAGAACGAGAGCCGCTCGTGTCTCTAGGCTTTTCGACCAGTTAGTGAGCAATGTCACTGTGTTGGCGGGTTTTTGGTTTTGTTTTTGCCAGAGAGAAGAGAGGCAGAGGCAGAGCCAGAGAGAAGAGAGGCAGAGCCAGAGAAAAAAGAGAGCGCCAGAGAGAATAGAGGCAGAGCCAGAGAGAAGAGAGGCAGAGCCAGAGAAAAGAGAGAGAGCGCCAGAGAGAATAGAGGTGGAGCCAGAGAGGAGAGAGGAGGATTCAGAGAAAAATAGAGGCGGAGCCAGAGAAAAGAGCAGAGAAATTGTGGAAGTTGAAGGAACGAGCCTGGGATGTGAATTAGCTAAAGTGTGGAGAGAGAAGAGACGAGCAATGAGAGAGGAAAGGCTTCTCTCGCAAGAAAAGGTCAGAACTTGGCATGTAATGAAGATGATCAACTGATGCGGCTTTTGTTATGAGAAACTGCGATGAAGAAGATAGAAGAGCGGAAAAGTCTGAGAGAGGCAGAGAGGAGGAGTCTGAGAGGCGAAGAGGCGAAGAGAAGAGTCCGAGAGGCAGGCAGAAAGGATTTTGAAGTTTGAAGAAGGAGAAGATAAAATTGAGGAAAACCCAGCATGGGCCTGTATGCTGCGAAAGCCTTCGTCCGATATTTTGAAAGGTTCTGTCCCAACGATAAGTCTTTTGAAGACTTCTTGGCTGCCTTCTAGCTGCCACAAATACCTCATTTGTGAAAGAAAATGGCAATTTTGCCGAATCTCCAAGTAAGTTTAGGTCGTATTTCAGAAAACAAATACTGATAGCCATGTATTCAAGTTTTTAGTCTTGAAAAACAAAGCCCATAAAGGTGTTTCTATATAATTTCTTGATAAAATGTTGATGCTTTGAGTCAACTTGTTCTCTTGTTTCCACCTATACACATGCATGTATACTCATCTCGAGGCATCAAGTTTCACTTGACCTGACATTGAACTAACCCCAATATTTTAAAATTTTCTTTTTGAGCCCCATTCTCTCCCATTTATGTTCATTTTCCCCATACCATTGTGAAAAGCTTACTCACGCTATCTCATTATTATTTTGTCACAGCCTTTGCGTTTTTATTTCTTCATTTGTCATGTCTGTATTACGCCTGTGCTTTCGTAATGGTTTACTTGATGTGTGAATAAATTTTGTTATTTTACTCTACCTGTTTTTGCGTTCCGTCTATTGTTTCATGAATGTTTTGACAGTACAAATTAATTTTCACAGCATGTCACTTAGCCATACAAAGTGTTCGGCTACCTCCTTGCCGATTATATTTCCCTCTTCTTGCTCAGCAGCCTCAGCTTGACACTGGCCTTTACTGATGAGAGTATAACGCAACAGGATTCGCATCAGAGGGTTCCTTCACATGACGATCCAATTTCGTTGTTCCATACCGACTTGAGCAGGCATATAAGATGGTTTCCGCAGCCTGTAGTTAGATGGAATGGACTTGTCCAAATAGGACTCCTGCAGGCTCAGCTGGCGACCAGTTACCACGGACCATGGTGGGGACACCTTTCTTTCATTGATCCATCTCATATTAGTGAAATTATAGGCTTCGAGTTACCACGGACCATGGTGGGTATAGGAGAAAAGCTAAGAGCTGGACTGGGCTAGTCCTGCACTGAAATTTTGGAGCAGTTGGTATTCATTCTATCTCATGGCATGGAGCTGATGACATCGACACCTTTCTTTCATTGATCCATGTCATATTAGTGAAATTATAGGCCTATAGGCTTCGAGTTACCACGGACCATGGTGGGTATAGGAGAAAAGCTAAGAACTGGACTGGGCTAGTCATACCTGGGAATTATGAATCAGTCATCAGTGTACATGTAGTATGTGAATGATTATATAAGTCTTGGAAATTTAACTATACGAGCTTTTAACCTAGAGACATGACCTCTTGCTCTATCCACAAGACCTTGTCAAAAGGCGAAAATAGGTGAGGTCATGATTCGCAATCACACGTTTTGCTGCATGTATCACATGCAATTATATTTTAATTTCATCTGGAAATGATACTTCATATGTTTGTACTGATTGTGTATAAATTTTAAAGGGAGGGAGAACTGGTTAAAAATTGACTTTGAGTCGTTATTTGATGCACCAAAAATGATTCCTATGCCTGGCCCACACAAGGAATATCATCGCTAACGATTTCGCGGGCGATATATTGCTAACTAGGCGTGACGTCAGCAGCTGTGATGAAACACCGAGTTCCCCATCTGTTACAATGGGCCTCGTCATATCAGCGTGTCCTGCGACTAAACCCTTGGATATTTTTTTATTTTCTTTTCGGAAATAGATAGAATAATCATTTTGCCACCAGTCAGGCGCGAAAAAAAAAATATTTTTCGCTATTTTTCTTATTTTAACAAGCGATTTTCTAGGACATCTACCATGTTTCTCATCCTGAAACAGTAAAAAGGTCAGCCAGAGTGCACCACGCATGCGCTTTTGTTTCGTAAACAACAAAGATGTCCTTTTATGGCGAAGATGCTCTGCTCTGATTGGCTGAAATCGATAGCTTCACGAGGGGAACGGAACCAATCAGCCATCAGCCAAACCAAGCCATCAGCTGACGTTTGCCTCCTATACTTCGCAATGGAAGCCATTCTCCCATAGGCGCAATGCTAACCCCGATATTCGGAATGCATTATTTCTTAAGCGAATACTAACCGTAGGCCTATAGTAATCGTATAGTGAAAGAGACTCAACTTATGATAAATATCACGATTCTAAGATTGACAACAAAAAGGATAGATTACTATCGTTTTCGGACCGTTGATTAGAATTCGCAAGAGATTTATCCTGGTCATTTTCAAAAACGATAGTAGAATAATTATAGCCTTACCCTTCGAGCGGAGCTTCATAACCGTCATATAACCATCACTTCTACTCGAGCACTTCTTCTGGTCCTAAATCGGGGTGAATTGGATTAAAAAAATCAATATAATAACGTAACTAATATTTTATTCAATTACAGCTTTCATTTTTCATGAATTAGCTCGCTGTTGCTTGAATATCACTGTTATGTGTTTTAGTTATTTCTATTGGGGAATTCCCTATTTGTGCATACATTAGGGATTCCCCCATACTAATTATGCACAAGATAGCTTGTCTGCATTAAGTGTTTCCCCCTACCATCAAGTCCGACCTTAACCGGTACAGCTTCGAAATATTGAATGAAGAGCAACACAGACAATATAACTGTACATTTATTGAAAGCACTTTCTATTATCGTTCATTCCAGTTGAATAGATATGGTAGTATGGGGAGAAGAAAGAAACCGAAATAATCAACAACAAAATCACTGTTAAATTTGATTGAAAACTAGTAAAAAGCGGCTAAGCCGGATGCGGCGGCATGGGCCAGGAGAGCGTTAGCTGCCTGCTGGGCCTCCAATGCCAGAACGGCTTCCTTTAGCCAGTCGGCGGCTACCCTGCGTGGCTCCCCCTGGAGCTGATTCATGAATCGCACGGCTTGTTCGAGGTTTCCGCCCTCAAGTGCACGAGCTGCACTCTCAACAAGCACAAAGGTATCAAGGTTAGATGGATCCACAAGGTCATCTTCCACGATGGTGCCCTTGAAGATGAAGAAGGACTGCAGGTAGGACAGGAAGTAGCGGAGAGGGGTCGTGTTGGCCTCATCCACCAGGGCCACTCGTCTGCAACTGGTGTGCACGTTCTCAAATCGGTTGACGAGAGCTTCTTCCGTCCACACGCCACGCTTGGCTGCTTCTACGGGAACGGCGTCCAGAATTGTGCTGACCACGGGATGAAGTCCGCTGGCCTCTTGAATGGCCGCTAGCTCCATGTCTAAGGGCCTGACTTGCGCCTCCCCGACCTCAGCACCAGGTTTCCCGCTCTTGATGGCACCGTAGAGCGACTGACAGGCCAGCCACAGCTCCTGGGCCTGACGCATCTGCTTCTCCATATCAGCGCGAGCTGAAAAACACGAATTCTAGCAAAATTGTAGATGAATAAGTAGGACTTACCTTCCACAGCAGCTTCAATGCCTTTGAGGCGTGAGACGTAGCCAGCAATCTGCATCTTGAACGTGTCTCTCTCCTGGAGCAAACTCTCCCCTAGCACCACCTGGTGGATGGCCTCCAGCTCCTTCTGTTGCGCCCTCAGAACCTCAGTTAAGTGGTCGCTGTGAGCCGCTGCTTGTCTCTTCAACTGGTGACGCAGATCCGACTCAAATTCCACCCTGGCTTCATGTTGCTATGGAAATCAATCATCCATGTACTTAATAATCCCTGAGAGCCTTACCCATTCTTGTTTAAGTGTCCTGAGCTCCTCCTGCCAGTGCTGCTTCTCTTGGCTGACACGTTGCGACGCGAGAGTGTCATCCTCCTCCTGCTGCTTGGTCAGTGCCTCGTCCACCCTTTTGCGCTCCAAGCTCTGTTGAGCTGCCAGCTGCCTCTGCAGCTGCTCAATGCGTCTGTGCGCATGAGCTATCAGTGAATTCAACTCCTCTTCAGTCATCTTGCCTGAATAATCACTAATGACCACTTGACCAGACAATGCAACAACTCGCCTTGTTGTCCTAACTTCACTTCAGGGGATATGGCCTCCAACTCTTTCTTGAACTGCTGTTGACCTTTGTGAACTAGATCTCTGAATTCCGTCGCAATGCGTGAGTCTGACTGAGCTTTCTTCAACTTATGAACACATGATGACATCAAATCGAGTCTTCACTGACAAATAGCTACCTGACCCAGGGAGTTGTCAACATCTCTTTCAAGTTTTTTAATCACCTTCTCAGCTTGTACAATCTCTGGATTTTTCTTGGTGGCGTCATTTTCACGACCCTCTTGAATAACGGCCTTCAAGCGCGCAATCCACATCCTTGTATAAATAAATAATTGCGAATAGCCAACACAAACATACACAGCAACTCACAGCGCATTATCTGTACCCTGGTTAGACGCTTCAATGGCCTTTTGACGCGTAACGTTCATTTTAGTTACCGCTTCCCATTTAGCTTGCTGTTCCTCTCCGCTCTAAAAAACAAAACAAGTTTAAACATTAACACAAAGTTAAAAAACAGACTTTATCAGAGGCAGCCATGGCCTCTTTCAGCAGAGATGAATGGTCTTTCGTCACAGAAACCGTGGACTTTAGTTCTTCAAGCGCCATCTGAACGGCGGTTCCGGCTTCTTTGAGCGAAGTCTTCAAAATGCTTTCAATTGCAGCGTTTTCAGCCGCTTTTTCTGCCTCACGCCCTTCAAACGCCCTCTGTGCTCTGGCTTTAGCGTCCAACTTCTGCATCTCCTGCCGCTTCTTCTCTGCCTCTTTACTCCTCTTCTCCTCTTCTCTCTTCAGCTCCAAAGCTTTCCTTTCCTCTTCTTTCCTCTTCATTTCCTCTTCTTTCTTCTTCTGCTCTAATTCTTCCTTGATGGGAGTCGATGCAACTGGTTTTTCTACCTCTGGAGCAGGTACAATCGGCAACAACTGAGGAGATATATTTATAAGGATTAATAAGAATAGGAGATTTAATTCGTACAACTTACCGGTTTTGGTTTGGATCGAATCAGACTAGGAGGTGGTTCCTGCGAGACTTCTTTTGACTCAAAGGGATTGAGTGATCTGCAAGAATTGACGCTCATAACTTACACCAATCGTGGATCCAATACACATACTTGGGTATGGTAGGTAGACTAATGTCGCTTAGGGATGGAAGAGGTTTAAGTGGTGTTATTTCCGAAGGAGTAGACAGTGCAGGGAAAGGCAGAAAGGAAAAGAAATCATCGAAGATTGCACGTGTGTACGGGACGTTGTCCTCAACAAGGTGCCTGAAAGTTGAGTCGTACCACGCATACCCGGTCACGCCAGTCACTCCGACAACTGACAGACCCAAGAGCTTGAAAAAGATGCTTCCCCTGAGCGGAAACATTAGGTGAGGTGAGAAAAGTGAGCGAATGGACTCACTTGTTGCGAGGGGGCTGTTTAGGAAGATCCCATGCCTGGTTTCCCTTAGGAGCTTCACTGTAGGAGCGAATGTTTGTTGCCCGGCGTGGAGCTCTGGTCGTGGCCGACTACAGAAGATGAAATGGAACCCAAAATTAAGTGGCGGTGGTAAAATAATGATCATGAGTACTAAGACCGTTATGACTATGAGTATGACGTGACCTGTCACTGTCAAAGGGGTGGGCGATAATACAGTTATATATTGATCACAGCTACATCCAGACATGATAACACGTCTACTTGGCCGGAGATTACTATGACTATTTTCTCGGTTATCAAATTATATTTTGGAAACATTACCGCGATCTTCTGGCATGATGACAATGATGCTCTCCACATTTTCACCGGCGAGCGACCTTGGTTGTGAAAATCGCTACACAAGTTATACCCTGCTGTCATGAATAATATTGGGCGGGTCTCAGTTCCAGATGAGACCGAGGACCATATATATATATATATATATATATATATATATATATATATATATATATATATATATATATATATATATTTATCCAATACCGACCATCTTCCACCGTAATTCGACTATTATCCACCACCTTTTGACTATTCGCGCCATATACATTGGTGGATAATAGTCAATGGTATTTCACGAGAAAAGTTAGCCATGAATTATTATAAACTCGACTGTAATGACTCCGATATGACCCAGTAATGTCTGAAAAAAATCAGGGCAGTAAGGTCATGCCCTTAAACACCAAAAACAGGGTACTTCTCAAATATACATGAAACCCTGAACTAGACTATTATGTCACATTTGTATATTTCAAATAAAACCCAAGTTTTTGTATATATCAATATTTAACTTTATACCAAATGATTACTAATATGCTGATCTACCATACTTTGACAGCTCATTGATTTTGGATAAATAATAAAAATTATACATTTTTGCTGTCCACAAACAGCTTCTTGAACATAACGCACACATATATAAGTGCGTTATGAGTTCCGAAATGAGTCGGTTTGACCATATCCATTCCCGGCTGCGAGATACGCGGCAAAACCACGAGGAAAGTTTGTTCAGGTATCGGTAAACCGTAAAGCCGACTTTTTTGTGCACGGGTCAAAATGGTTGGTTTCATGGATGCGCGTACCCCCCCGACTATATTGTACACACCCATTATGTATCGTTTTGATTTTACATGACTTTCCGATGAAGTAAAATTCGTGTGTCCTGGTGAATTAGGGGGATTACACGGAGTCTAGCAGCATGATACAGAAAGTTTTGTTTTATGTCACCCAGGTAAGAAACGGTGGAAAATAGTCGGTATTATATATGTGGGACAACATAGTAGGTTTTGGGATTATATATATATATATATATATATATATATATATATATATATATATATATATATATATATATATATGCAACACATTCCACAAAATGGAGAACCCCTCTTACCGCAAAAAAAAAACAAAAAAAACAAACAAAAGAATGGAGTGCTGCGAAAGATACCTGCTCTACATTATGTAATCCATGACTTTCAGCAACAGTCATAGTGTAAACATTATTTAGTAAATATAATGGAACAGATAAGATCCTTCTAGAAATCCTCAAGTTTTGACCAAAAATCTATTGCTTGGGTTGACCGAAGAATCTGCACTTTACATTTTATTTGGAGAGCTAAATTTTTACTCGCCATCTGGCGACCATTCTTGATATTTTTACTCGCCAGTGAGAATTTTTACTCGCCGCCATTGGCGAGTAGTTGAGTCTTATTTCGAGCCCTGCCTGCTTGTAACCTAATGGTACTTGCCATTATAATATGGTTATGGGTTTTTGTACGACATCTAATTTTCATTTATTTGTGGTCTGACATGTAATCCGCCCTTTTCGTTAATCCGTCTGTTTCCTTGGGCACGGAGGAGGGCCGATTAACGGGGTCTGACTGTATTATAATCATTATCACATTTCCAGTCACTGACTGGAAGTGTGATAATGAGTCAGGATTTAACTCTCAGCTATTCAGTTGTCATTGCTATGTCTTTGCAAATTGCGAAATTAATTCAAGGTATTTGTGATATTTATGCTGGTTATTCCAACAGACCATTCTGATAAATGTGTTTTCACTGTAAGCTGTCTCTTTTTGGATCTTCACTGATCCTTTTTTTCCAACATGACGCCCAATACTGCCATGCCGGTA
>KB310269.1:77691-104601 GCA_000328365.1 Capitella teleta
GGCATGTCACATATCACATTGAATTCATATATCAAATCATGTTATCAAGATCAAATTTTGACAACCATTCATACTGCTCACAGGCTTTGCACGGTCAATGTGCTTGACCAGTGCAAGACAGCAGCACCTTCCTGGCCTCCTCCCTCAGAATCCTGGCCGTTTGTTTTCCAGTGTCATCAGCAGCAGATTCACAGCCCAGCCTCCGTGAGTTCTATGATGCAATGCTTCCTTTCCATTTCTCCTTCAGTTCTCTCTTAGCTCCAAAGCAAGTTCTCACAGACCCTCAGTGTCGACAAAGAGTGACATGCACTCGGTTTGGCAAAATGCGCCATGTGCACGCGGTCACAAACCGCTTCTTCCGCCTGGCTAACGGGCGTTGGATTCGGCCACAATGTGGTCGTTACAAGAGGTTGTGGAAGAAAGACAACAGACGCAACACTCGTCTGCAAGAGCACGTTATTTGCACAAGGACTCAGTCGCAATTGCTAGATAAAATGGTGAATCCGTATTACAAGCACAAGCATTATTATGTTAATGATCCCTACGAGGCCTATCACAAGTGGAATAATGTTCCTCAATTCAAATACAAGAAACCTGTTTTCTTCCCTTAATAAAGGAATCTGTATTCTTCGTGATTGGATTAAATGGAAATTCTCTGAATGAGTTCATCTAATTCGCTCTGGTCGCGGCGTAAACAGAGGAGAGATAAAGGCTGCCGATTGCTTTGTGGGGGCGGGGATGATTTAATGCTTTGTAAACTACTGACTATCTCCCTTTCTCTCTCTTTTAAGTTACCAAACAAAGAAATATGCTCATCGAATTTTTCAACTTCGAGCTACAGATCAAAAATATGTCTCGGGGACTTCGAAAACACTTTGACAAAAGGATTAATTCGAGAATGAGACGTTCGAGGGACGGATGTTGATGCTAATAGCAGGCATGAGATTCTTCCGTATTTTGACGGATTTCCGTACTTTTTGAAAAAGTCTGAAAAAAAAAAAATCGTTTTGGTCGTAAATATGCTTTCAATCTAACGCAAGCTGTCCTGGTCGTTTCTTGCATTGTAGTCGAATCTAACGCGACCTTTTCTGTCGCACGCTCTGATTGGTGGTTCTCGACCAATGGTAAGCTACGATACATTTACTACTACTTTTGGAAGAGGCATTCTCAATCAATTCTAGTCGAACGAGAAGTTTCAAGTTCGCTATAGCAATATGCGCTGTTTGCCTTTGAACGCCGTTGTCACCTGTGACGACCCAGACGTTGCGCGCAACTGCTGGTCCTGAAGTTGGCTAGAAAAAAAGATTCCTTGACCATGGACAGGACAATATGCAACAGATGCTCTAGCTGTAAATTTGTGTTCAATAAAGAATACTTCCTTTTGTTAAAGGGAGGGAGAACTGGTTAAAAATTGACTTTGAGTCGTTATTTGATGCACCATAAATGATTCCTATGCCTGGCCCACACAAGGAATATCATCGCTAACGATTTCGCGGGCGATATATTGCTAACTAGGCGTGACGTCAGCAGCTGTGATGAAACACCGAGTTCCCCATCTGTTACAATGGGCCTCGTCATATCAACGTGTCCTGCAACTAAACCCTTGGATATTTTTTTATTTTCTTTTCGGAAATAGATAGAATAATCATTTTGCCACCAGTCAGGCGCGAAAAAATTTTTTTTTCAGCTATTTTTCTTATTTTAACAAGCGATTTTCTAGGACACCTACCCTGTTTCTCATCCTGAAACAGTAAAAAGGTCAGCCAGAGTGCACCACGCATGCGCTTTCGTTTCGTAAACAACAAAGATGTCCTTTTATGGCGAACATGCTCTGCTCTGATTGGCTGAAATCGATAGCTTCACGAGGAGAACGGAACCAATCAGCCATCAGCCAAACCAAGCCATCAGCTGACGTTTGCCTCCTATACTTCGCAATGGAAGCCATTCTCCCATAAGCGCAATGCTAACCCCGATATTCGGAATGCATTATTTCCTTACGCTTGCATCCAGGCATGGTGTTTTTGGCACGGAATGCTATCAATTGGTGCTATGAGTCAATAGAACATCACTTAAAATTTAGTTCCCCATCCCTTTAAATTTGTAGCCTCCTGATTGATGAACAATTCAACTATTGATCTGTTAGGCCTATTGATTTGTAAATTTCTAAACTATCTTCATTGATAGAGCTCTCTATGAAATTACTTGAAGACCATTGAATTTCTTGCAACTTGATGCTTAAAAATCTAAAAATTTCTCCCTCCGGGGGGTTACCCCCCGGACCCCCCCCTGCCCTTGCTAGACTTTCAGTACTTTTTGTCAAACCTCTGTCTCATGCCTGTAATAGTAAAGTGTAGGAGAATCGTCAGACTTCGAAAACACTTCGACAAAGGGAGACATTCGAGGGAAGGACGTTCGATACATCGAGGTTTTGCTGTAACAAAATCATTCAAAAGATAATGACCAAAGGTGAAAATAATATCTAAGTTTTGGAGAAAAAAAAATTAAAAAAATTAAAAAAAATTAACTCTAACTAGGTAGCTTCGAATGCGCACTGTCTTTTGTCGGCAATTCATTAAATATCTTCACAAGCACACCAACAACAATGCCTTAGTTGAGATCCACGGTCCGTTGATCTTTGGAGTCAGCCTCCCTTGGTCGCAGCTTAAACAGAGGAAAGATAAAGGCTATCGACTGCTTTGTGGGGGCAGGGATGATGTAATGCTTTGTAAACAACCGTTTCTAAACCAAACTGAGAAATATACTTACAGAATTTTTTGACTTCGAGCTATAATGTATATAGATTGAAAATTTGTCTCGGGAACACTGAAAACACTTTGACACGGATAAATTCGAGAATGAGACGTTCGAGGGACGGATGCTAATGCTAACAGGAAAATCGTCGGAACTTCAAAAAAACTTTGACACAGAGAGACATTCGAGGGACGGATATTCCACACATCAAGGTTTTACTGTATTGTTTTGTGGATCTAGCCTCTAGGTGGTCGGTGGTCTCCATACACCATTTTTATTGTTTCAATATCACCATGAACCATTTATGATCTGATAATATTCAGGTACATGCCTAATGAATGGCTATTTGAGTTTTTATGCATAAAATAATGAGAGAAGGTCGAAGAACGTGAACTCATAAAGCTCTCAGAACGGTATGGTTTTAAGGGAAAATTGATCGAATCACTGATTTGAGCGAAGATTGAAATTGTTCATTTCTCCTCAAATATTGGTAGAAAGGGATCGTAATACGATATTTACTGGTAAATTAAACAAATTGTGAAAGTTTTATACATATTTGTTGCTGTTTTAATGTCTTAGTTATTCAAGGAAACAAAAATCTAAGCGACAGTCTCGTCACTCGTTGATAAGTCTGAGAACTGGCTAAAAGTAAATTCCCTGACTTGAGAATTGGCTTACCGGGTAGCTAAGAGTTGAGAATCTTTATGAATATAACACCCCTGATCAACTAACCTATCAACAGAGTTATGATGTAATGAGCTACATCATGTAATTGCACGTACAGTAACTGAATTCCAAGAATCCTGAAGCATTCTTATGTGTATCAGCCAGTGTGGTCACTGCTGTAAATGTGTTGAGCTCGTCAATTGACATTCAGTGCTGAACCCCGTTGAATTTTCATAAGCGGTCAGCATGAGTCCCTATCAGAACAAATGTTCTCAAAAATCCACTGGAAATTCTGGAATGAAAACATGATTGTGAATAAAGGGACAAGCAAATACATGTACATTATTATGTACATGCAATTGCATATAGTAAACCCCTGCACTGCTCCTCTGATTCATCTCTAATATCATGCAAGGATGATTATGACTGGATCGCTCAAAGCAGTTTTGGTGCGCATATACCCCCGGCCAACAAGCCTCGTTCTGAATTCAAATGACGTCACACCAACTGGTTCCGCATGTCCTTATGCACAGTGCGTTCTATGGGTGTGATATATATAACCATCCACAGTGCGCACTGCGAAACTTACAAATTCAAAATGGACGCACTTTCGTCAAGCAGCTTGGAGAGAAATGAGCAAATAAAGTATCATAAGGCAGTCATACTTGAATCATAGTTGAATTGATATGTTTAGAAATATGTATTTGTATTGTTACACATTAACAACACTTTAAATTGTATATAATTCCAGTAAAACATTTAACCATGTGACTCGACAAACTGTGTAAATTCGCAAGCTCTTTCTGCGCTTTGCTTACGTACGTTATGAAAATAATCAAATAACATTTTCTGATTTCGTGTGCAATTAGTTCTGTTTCGCCCGTATAAAAATTGTTTGGTCTTATTTAAAACAAATGACAAGTTTTGATCTACAAAATAGGTAAATGTTGTGAAAAGTTGAACGTTTCATTCATTTCATTATTTGTATAAGCGATCTGCAAATCCGACCGTGGGATGTCATGTGGATAAGAACTTGCACCTTTTAACGTATATTAGCAGATTTCGGCAGATTTATACACAAGTCTTTGCAGAAAATGGAACATCTACTCGATTCACCTTGTACCCTGGGCCAATTAATACATACAGGGTCATCTTGTAAGGTAAGCTTCTTCCCATGTTAAACTAAAACACCCGCAGGACAGGGGATAGGGGATAGGCAACCAGTTCATGAATATTTCATGAGTCCATGTAAACAAATTTAACATCTATTTCATCCACCTAGTATTCTGGTACGTGGTCTTACAGCCTCCTGACCCCTCCCATCGCCAATTAATACATAATTATAGGGTAATCTTCTCCCCATGTTAAATTCCCATAGAACCGTGAACCACGTTGCCATACTGTAGATTATTGAAACACGTGAGACAGGTTTTCACAACTGAAACTGCCTTTATTACTTCCGGGTCAGGTCAAGGACCAATAACAAACGTTATGATCATGCACAATAATTAGGATGCGTTATGAAAGCAGTCCACATCTTCCTTTTCTTGGAGAATAATTAACACTAATGAAACTGAAAATAACACACAAACATCAGGAGGTTCATCAATGATTTTGCAAGCTATCACTTGCGAAGTGAACACACATAATCATTGTACATGGGGTTGGGTTTGGAAACCCTACCACTGCGAGTGATGGTGGCAGTGGCTGGAGAAGGCACTGTGCGAGGAGGGTCTGTAGGGGCGAGCGGAGTGTCGGTCGAAGTGTTAGCGAGTGGAGGTGGAGATGGAGAACGCGAGAGTGGTAGACCATCTGATAAGTCAGCGACAGAAGTAGAGTCTGAAGTTGCGAGTAAGTGACGACGGTTTCTTCTGTATTCGTGACCATTTGCGGATACTATGTAGGAGCGAGGAGCAGCATGCGCTTGCTTGACCACAGCAGGTTTGTCGTAGCCAGTAGGAGTTTGCATCCTGACTGCTTGACCAGGTGACAGTGGTGGGAGGTCCTTTGCAGATTTATCATAGTGAGACTTCTTCTGTTTCTTCTTCCTCACGAGTTGTTGTTGAACATGCTTGTTGTTTAGGACCTTTGGTGTAAGCTGTTGGTCTGACACAGGAATGGTGTATCGGGTGATGCGGCTCAGTAGGCGTTGTGCCGGGGATCCTACATCTCCTTCTCGGGGAATGTTTCTGAGGTTTAGCAGGTTGAGACACAGATCAGAACCGTCTCTTCTCGTTTTTTCCAAAAGTCTTTTTGCAGATTGAACAGCTCTTTCAGCAAGGCCGTTGCTCGTCGGGTAGGTCGGACTGCTCGTCAAGTGAGTAAATCCGTACTGCTCTGCAAATCTGCGAAATTCGACGTGAATTGTCTGCCGTTGTCCGTAGTGATTGTTTTGGGGATGCCATACGTGGCAAACTGCCTTTTCATTTTCATGATCACAGTCTTTGAAGTGAGATCCGAGATAGTGTCAAATTCGAACCAGTTGGAGTAAGCATCCACAACCACTAGGTAATGGATTGAGTTCCATTCGAATAAGTCCGCAGAAAGGGTTGACCAGGGGAGAGATGGTGTTGGATGCGAGATCATCGACTCTTTCTGTTGGTGTGGCTTAATTGAGACTGGAACAAGTAGAGCATGCGTCAACATGTGTGCCAATGTCTTCCATGATGTTAGGCCAATAGATGGTCGATCGAGCACGTCGCTTTGTGGACTCGACACCCGGGTGACCTGCATGAATCTTCTTCAGGTAATCCAGTCGTAAACCTTCAGGAACAACAACGCGTTCGCCCCGCATGATGATGTTGTTCTCCTCGATGAGTTCATCACGCACAGAGAAGTATGGACGGACACATTCAGGAACATTTCCAGGTTTAGAGGGCCAACCATTGGTGATGATCTGACGCAGTTGCTGCAGTGTACAGTCGGAGGATGTCTGCAATCGAAGTTTGTCTCTGGCACTGTCTGAGAGTGGATAACAAGTAATCACTTCATACTTGTCATTGCACATGTTGGAGTCACATGAGTCAGTTTGCAGGTACGCTCTGGATAGAGTATCAGCCAAGACAAGGTCTTTCCCTTTGCGGTATTCAAGCGTAAAGTCATATCTGTGAAGATTAGCATTTTCTGCAGACGAGTAGGAGCAGAGTGCAGAGGTTTTTTGTAGATGCTAATGAGCGGTTGGTGATCTGTTTCAATCAGCACATGTTTGCCATACACAAAGTCGTTGAATTTTGTGCAAGCAAACACAACAGCTAGCAGTTCTTTTTCAATCTGTGCATAACGAGTCTCTGTGGGAGTGAGAGCCCTTGAAGCGTACGCAATGGGTTGTCCGTTCTGTAGACATGCAGCTCTGTTGATGATTTAGGATTGAAGTAACACAGCACAGGTGCAGCGGCGAGTACACGCTTCAATTTCTGAAAAGCTGCCTCGTGATGTGGCATCCATTGCCAGGTTTTATCCTTGTGCAGCAATTCGCGTAGCGGAGAGGTAAGTTCACTCTGGTTGGGAATGAACTTGGCGAGATAGTTCACTGTGCCCAGAAAACGCTGAAGAGCAGGTTTGTCATGAGGTGATGGCATGTCGACGATGGCGGCGATTTTGTCGGGATCTGGTTTCACTCCAGAATCAGTAAGCACATGACCGACATACCCAACTTCTTTTACACGAATTTTACACTTGGAGATTTTGAGCCTGAGGTTCAACTCCTCAGCTCGGCAAAGAACTTTGTCGAGGTTGCGATCATGCTCAGCGAGGTCACGACCCCAAATCAGAATATCATCAACGATGATTTGACACGGGTAATTAGCGAACACAGATTCCATGGCATGTTGAAACACTTCACTTCCGGTTGTGATGCCAAACGGCATGCGAAGAAACCGAAATCTTCCAAACGGAGTAGCGAACGTAGTGAGAAGCGAGGATGGTTTGCCGAGAGGTATTGACCAGAAACCGTTGGTCACATCCAGCGTGCTGAAAATCTTGGCATCCGGGATGTCTTGCGTTACCTCCTCAATCGTTTTGAGTGGATGACGAGGCCGTAGTAGAGCTCTGTTGAGGTGTTGCGGGTCGATGCAGATGCGGATATCTCCATCTTTCTTCCGTGATGCCACCATGGTTGACACCCAGTCGGTTGGTTCAGTGACAGCACAAATGACACCTTGCTTGCACATATCTTCCAATTTATCCTTGACCTTGAGCCTCAAGGCGATTGGAATGTTTCTTGCAGATTGAGTCACTGGTCGAACATCTGGATCTAGTTTCATCTTGTAGACAACTGGCAACTTGCCCAGTTTTCCATCAAAGAGTGAAGGGTAGGCATCCAGAATGTCCTTGGGAATTCCGGATCCATCGACTTGAATTTCGTAGACTTGTGCTGATGTGTTGATCAATCCCAGCTGGAGCGAGTCAGCTAGCCCAAGAAGTGATCTGACAGGGCTATCCACCACGTGGAAGCGAATCGAGTGAGTTTTTGTGTAGTTCGATGAACACTTGAATGACACAACACCGACAGTGTCCAAGGTACTGCCCCCAAAAGCAACGAGTTTGGTTATCTGTGTGCGGTCAAGTTCTTCCTCCTGGACGAGGCTGAGGAAGGTGTTAAACGACATCACATTGCACTTGGCGCCTGTGTCGATTTTAACGACTGTTGACGTTCCATTTATCATGAGCTCTGTGCGGAGTTCATCTCGGCCAGCATCGTCCACGCTGTCGATTACGTAGTTGGTGGCGGCCTCCGCGTCTTCTTGTGTTGGTCGAACGTCATGTACCTGTTTTGGAAATGCAGGTTTCTTGTTGATCCTTGTTTGCTGCGGTTTACTTTTGCAGCATTGTGCAAAATGATTCAATTTTCCACAGGAGCGACATTCCTTGCCAAATGCCGGACAGGCTGATCTTCGGGCCTCATGTTTTCTTCCGCAGTTTGTACAGGGAGTAGACAGAGTGTTGCCTGATGCACCGGAATTCTTCTTTCTCTGATGAGACACAACATGCACCTCAGTCGAGTGAGGCATAGCACCGGTCATGGACATTGTTCTGAACTCACTCTGTGCTAACTCAGAGGCACGGCACGCATCGATGGTTGCAGCGAGAGTTGCATTTCCCTCTCTCAACAGTTTTTCTTTGAGAGGTTGCGAGGTCAGAGAAAAAATGATCTTATCTCGTATCATGAGATCCTTTTCTGCAAAATCACACTGCTGAGCTGCGGTCTGTAGGTGGCTCAAATACTCATCGAATGTTGTCTCCGTCCGCTTCAAAGCCCAAAACTTATATCTGGCAAATACAGATCTCTTTTTGCCTTTGAAGAGAGTGTCCAATTTCTGCACTACGACGTCTAATTTTTTTCTTGTCCTCGTCAGCACTGAATTCTAGATTGTTGTACCGTTCCAGTGATTCAGGTCCAATGCATGAGAGTAACATGGCGATGCGAATGGCGTCCGATTTTTGCGAGGTTTCAGTGGCGATTAAATAGTTCTCGAATTGTTGTCGCCATAAACGTCAATTATCAGCGATATCACCGTTCAAGGAGAGATATCCTGGGAGTTTCAGATCCATCTTAGCTTGCAGGATGCTTGAGATATTCCACTTCTAAGACACCATGTGGATTATTGAAACACGTGAGACAGGTTTTCACAACTGAAACTGCCTTTATTACTTCCGGGTCAGGTCAAGGACCAATAACAAACGTTATGATCATGCACAATAATTAGGATGCGTTATGAAAGCAGTCCACACATACCATGAATATTACTTACTTAGGCGATACTGATCGCAGAGACAAATGTCTCCCGAGGATCAGATGACTTCATGTGAAAAATTCAACATCTACTTTATCCACCTGGTATTCTCGGACATCTTACAGCCTCATGACCCCTCCCATTGCCAATTAATACCCTTAGGGTGATCTTGTAAGGTAATCATCTCCCCATGTTAAATTCCCATAGAACCGTGAACCACGTTGCCATATCATGAATATTACATGAGTCTATGTGAAAACTTCAACATCTACTTCATCCACCTGGTATTCTGGACGTCTTACAGCCTCATGACCCCTCCCATTGCCAATTAATACCTTTAGGGTGATCTTGTAAGGTAATCTTCTCCCCGTGTTAAAGAGGACCTGTGTTCATTTCAGAACCTTTTTAGATCGATTCTATGGGCTTTTGTTAGTGACGAGAGACCCATTTTGAAAATTTCGGTCAACTGTGAATGATATTCAAGACAAATTGAAATACGACTTTCTTGCTCAGGCAGAATAGCTTGAAACGAGATGAGTGCGAGATTTCTTTTATAAGAACTGCTGAAAGATCTGCTCACTCGACGGCTCCCATTGTTAACAATAGGAGAATTACTTTCATGCCGTCACGACGGTATGAAATCGAACGCGAGAAGAAAGCGAGATTTAAAACCTCTCAAAATCCATGTATGTAGGAATTAGCCCACAGCAAGCGTATTGTCTAAATATGTGTCTGTCAAAAGGCGTATTTGTCTTTTGGGATGCATCCTCTATCATCCGTTACTAGTTCAAAACAATCAGAGGTCCTCTTTAAATTCCCATGGGATGGTGGGTTACGCAACCATATCATGAATATTGAGTTCATGTAAAGAAATTAAATATCTACTTCATCCACCTGGTATTCTGGGCGGTCTTACAGCCTCAGTACGAGAACTCAGCCGAGAACTTTTTGAACAACCCATGCAGGTTATCTGGTAGCCTGCCAGGACAATGTGGAGCTAGGTATTCACCCTCTTGAAGTGGCTGAGTGATGCAGTAGTTTTTCAAAGTCTCTAGTACCTCATGTGTTTCTATTAACATGCATTGTCTCATTCATTAATTTTCTTTTAATCATGTTGTGATTATATGTTTAAGCACTGTGCAAGCGTAATTATTCCAGGTTGAAGAACTAAAGTGCTTTGTCATGTTGCACTTGAGGAAGGGGAAGAAACTAAAGGTACGTTAAGGTACATTATGATATGTCTACTAGAATGCTTTTCAATGAATCATTCATTACAGAACATATAAGACCTTGATGTGAGTCTGGGACTGTGGGACGGATCCTAGAGCGGCCTACTGGACTCAACAGGTAAGTTTCATTCCTGATCACAATGATAGTTTGAGAACTTATGATACTTATTCCAAGAGTTGCTAAAAAAGATTGGGGTATTCATTTTGAAATGATTGGAAAATATTCCATTGCAAGCTTATTTAGAAGTATAATTATGTACAAAGTTTTTCCAATTTTGAACAGTGTTTGGATTTATGAACAACTCTGCGCCTCTTCAATAATCTATCAATAGCCATGGAAATTATCATATTTCTGACTCAAGAAAATGCAATAATTTACCAACATTTTGTGAAGGTTATCACCCCCTACGGAGGATTCAAGGCTCCGATGACGGCCACGTCCTTCAACATAATCAATATTATCGATGTGCATATATTATTAATACAGCTAGGGTGGATTAATCATTAGTGAATGTTTAATTTAATCGTTACTACTTTTGTTGTAAATGAATGATTTAGGCCTCAGTCCAGATGGTCCCTTGGCAAATTGTTTAGCGCGTGCATGCAACTATATTACCAGCGCGTAATCTGGCACCTGCGGCAATCCTATATAAGTAGAGAATTTAGTAATTAAAGTTTAGTTTTGGGAGAGAGCCGAGCTCCGGACGCCAAGCTCCATGAGGCTTGGCAACAGGCCTCTGCATATACCGGACTTCAGGCGAGATACTTTTGTGTTAAGAAGTACGTTCATCTATTAAATTAATTATTATGTGCTATCTGTTATTTCCATTTAAGTTTAATTTGGTGTGAAAATTTCTTTGTTTTCTGATTAATTTTCCATTGCAGTTGTTTCCTTTTAAATTTGTAGTAATATTTGTTTCCACCCTGTAATCTTGAATAAAACCTTTAAAGTATAAATTTATATCACTTGGGTATTCTTACATAAGTTTACACTGTAAACCGAGGATACCCAAAACCCGAACTCAAGATAATTATAATTAGTATTGATAGGTAGAGGTAAAACGATAAACTTTTCATTTGATTGAGAGTGGGTCAACTTATTTCATTATGCAATTTGGTTGCATAAGTGAGAGCTTTAAGAAATATTTTAATTATCGTTTCAAAAGAACTTTGTTATTTAAGTTTAGCAAAAGCTCAGAATGAACAACATGGTTTTTTTTTCCTGGATCTGTAGATTGAGCCATACTCTGAGCTGCGCAGGCATTCACTCTCATTATGTTGATGTCTCGCACACCTCTGCGTTTGGTTTGTTTTACTAACAACCGTACAATGCTGTTCACTGAAACACCCGAATAAGATGTTCATCACTGTTAACAAAGTTTATGTTCTCCTTATAACTATGATTTAACAGCTATACAACTTGAGCATGCCACTTTGTTGAATATTTTGCAAGCTCCCATAATTTATGTTGGTTGAAATGCTGTTGTTTCTTGCACACCTCATCATTGCTATTGGTTATAGCTGGAGCCAAAGGAGGCATAAGTATATTTATAATAATTTATGTTAGTCTCATCATGTTCTTCAGGTCACTGCGCTGATAAAAAAAAGATCACGTGCTCATCCAGAGCATCCATTGCATTGCTGCCATCATCATAACCTTGGAGAGGAAAGCAGCAAAGAAGAATGATGCCACTACGCATTGTCTGGCCACCTGCATGAGTTCATTTTTACCCTGGCCATGCTGCACGACCTACTGCCCCTCCTTACACTCCAGATTCTTTCCAAAATTCTTTCAGGTTTGCATTAACCCTAATCCTTTGGCAACACCAATCTTGTTCACAGAGAACAGCAGTCAACTTGGTAGACATACATTACCAAGTGATCAAAACATTTCATACGCTGAGGAGGCTGGAAGGGGACTGGGCTTGCAACATGGCTGATCCTCCAAACAACCTGAGTGCTCTCACTCTGGATGGCATAAACCACAAGGTAAGTGAGGATGAGGAGATGCCACCATTCATTCGAAAGGTTTATTTCATAACTAAAAATCCTAAGTGAATTATATTTACAATTAAACTCTGGAACAGATACATGACCCATTTCTGGTCAACGTAATGGAGAATTTGAAAGAGCACTTCCAAAACATATCTTTCTGGGAGGAGTTTTTGAAATTTTTAATCCTTACCTCAATCAGGTAGACGGCTAGACATTTTGGGATGAGGTGCAGCAGGCTCAGTTGAAAGTCAAGCAAATATACTTGAAGCTCAGCTGGATAAATTGTGCATAATCCATATTTAGTGAAGTTCATAGAATGCATTCAGCTCAGACTTTTGTGATTCACTTTTGTATTGTATTGTTTATTTCAGATAATCACTCAAACACCCCTGAAATCAGCCACAATGCCTGCAGGCGGAATGTCTGATCTTCAGAGAGGTTGTCCTTCACCTGCAGCAGCATAGATATAGTTGCCTCGAGAAGGGCTGATGAAAGCACCACATTGCCAAATCAAAGGATTATCACCTATAGTGCCACGGTACTCTGTACTTCTTGTCTCAACTACTGGTATGCTGTTGCAATACAAGAAATTGCATAATAAGTGACTCATGAATGGCTATTATTTAACAGATTGTGAAAGAGGATTCTCTGCCATGAAGAGGATCAATTCAATTCAATTCAATTCAAAAATGTGTTTATTCAAAAACAAAAAAACCACACAAGTGGAGTGAGAGGGGCTGACCCAGAACATGGGTATGTGCCCACAATGGATATTTACAGTTTTACAAACAAACGAATAAACAAACTAACAAGAAATTAGTCGAAGCCTGAAATATAGATTTTTTTAAGGAGAAGGCCGTAGCCCAGAAAAGAAAAAAAATTCCAATAAAAAAAAGATTTTGATAAAAAAGTTGAAAAAAAAAATCGACCTTTGAGTTTATCAGAATCATAACGTCAGTCTCACAACTCACAGCGCCCATTATATAATAAATCAACGCTAGAGAAAACATAACGCACCTCAAGCAAGGATTGGTGCTCTACGACTTTGCCGCTGGACTGTGATTTTCAGATCAAGACGCTGAAAAGGCTAAGTGTCGCCTCAAAATGGGTCTAGAGTAAACACTGACAAATATGATGAAATTGATCATTTCCTTTGAGCACAAGACAGGCTGCGCTGTACTATACTAAGAAAAACATTGAAATTAAAAAAATTCGCCATAATCATCAAATTACGCAATTAATAGCGTTAATTACCACCATGACCTTGAACTTTAGTGTAATTAAATAAACTTTGGTATGTTTAAGATGTTTATAATAGCAAATTACTGTGTTAATATTAATGCCACAGATTGCATAACAACCGAGATATCGGCCTTTGAGTTTTTCGTAATTAACATTATGCAAGATTACGCAAGAACGGTGCATCCCAGCGCCATTATAGCGATATGTTTTGTTGTACATCGCGTGGCACTAAATCGTTTGGTGTAAGCTACAAAGCCGTAGCTCAAATAATGAATGAGCTAGGGCCGAGCCCGTTTCAAACTTCAATAATTCACTGTGATCTTGACCTTTGACCTCAAAATTTCAATGACAGCTAGAAAACTAAAATGTCCTTGTCCCTGTTCAGTTTGGTGATTATCGTTCATATATTCAAGTAGCTATCGCGATATTCAAGAAATATCGGTACAGACTGACAAACAAACAAGAAATCAGTCGAAGCCTGAAATATAGATTTTTTTTTATGGAGAAGGCCGTAGCCCAGAAAAGAAAAATTCCAATAAAAAAAGATTTCGATAAAAAAAGTTGAAAAAAAAAATCGACCTTTGAGTTTATCAGAATCCTAACGTCAGTCTCACAACTCACAGCGCCCATTTTATATTAAATCAACGCTAGATAAAATATAACGCACCTCAAGCAAGGATTGGTGCTCTATGATTGTGACATACCGATTTAACAATCGGACGCATGTGAGTGATTGAGTGATTGGGGTTTTATGGCTCCACCCAACCCGTTCGGGTGATACGGGCGCCAGAACAGAAGGCCCGGGACAGGGGTTTCCCCCTACTCTTATCGATAAATCCCAAGGGTTCTTTATCCTGCATACCACCATAGACAGTAGTACACAGTGCCCGGCCTTGTTATGCAGTTGAGCAGCACTGCAGAATCACCGAAGAATTACAATTGTAATTCACAATCATAACGCCCGTGGCCTGATCGGGTCTCGAACCCGGGACCTCGACCCCCACGGTCGGCATAGGATTGTCGTCAGCGGCTTAACCCACTGCGCTATCCGGTGCCCCTGGGACGCATGTGAATTAAGACATATTATCGTAGAATGTTCGAAATGCGACATATCAATGACGCATAAATCCACGTTCCACGTTATTCAATTTTGCTTTCGCACTAACAACTTAAAAACCCCTTATTTGCATACGTATGCATGAGCGTCCGAATAACCACATATTTAGACGCTTGTGATATATCGCTAAATCGGCTGTTCACACAATTTTCGGGACACCAGGGACCGTGCGTTGTTACGAATATAATGAATGAACGCGCTGAAATCATGAGAAAATAGCTTTCAAACTAAGTTAACTGATTTAAATGTATTATTATTGTAGAATGTTAGAAATACGACTAATCAATGACGTATAAATCCACGGAAACGAGTATGTGTATTTTCCAGGCTGTTTAGTAAAACGAATGCTCCTTCCTGAGAATCGAGAAAATAAGGGTGAGCTTTTAGTAGAGCTCGTTTACAAATTCGTTTGCTCGGATTCGATTCCTAAAGTTGACCATTTTATGAGCAAATGCGTTCTTTGTCACTAAACTTCAATTCACTAAATGTATGAGTATTGCGGTGATATTGTTTTAAGCAACAATAATTCTGCATTTACCAAAATTGGGAATCTCAATTCCGTTAATCTGCATATCGACACAGCTCTAGTGTGACTGAGGTAAATGCACGTAGTTCGAGACACAAATGAAAAAGTTGATTACTGAGTAATTAAGGCTCACAGTGTATCCACATTTCAATGAGAGATAGGAAACCAAACTTTACTTGCCCTGTGTATTTTGGCGTTATTCGTCCGTATATTCAAGTAGCTATCGCGCCAAGAAATATCGGTACAGACGGACAGACAAACAGACAAAGATTTTCTTTCTCGAAAAAAAAATCTATAACAAACAAACAGACAAACAAAGCGATATATAGATTTTTTTCAAAAAAAATCTATAACAAACAGACAAACAAAGCGATATATAGATATTTTTTTTTCAAAAAAAAAAAAAAAAAAAAAAAAAACGGTAACAAACAGGATATTCACAAAAGCGTTAGTAGATGAGTGGTTGGGGATAGATAATTTTAGCAGGGGGGATTATGAAGAATTTTATTGAATGGGAGATGTGCGGATGGGAAAATCAGTAAAAAGTTTGTTTTTAAGGCAAGTTTTAAATCTATTGATTGTGAGGTTGGTGTCAATTTCATCAAATGTCTGATTCCAGATGAATGCGCCTCTGGAACGCATTGATTTCATGCTTATGTTTGTGTGCAGCAGTGGAGTGTGGAGTTGATGGCGTTGTCGAGAATGAATGGAGGCGTTTGTTTGGAAAAGTTCATCTATTACAGGAGGAAGGCGTTTATGGTGAAATTGTGCATGAAAAGGATGACAGAGAATAAAGGTGATGAAGAGGAAGAATCTCAAGAGATTTAAACAACTGGTCAGTGTGTGCATTCCGCTCGGCATAATTAATTTTTTTAATTGCTCTTTTTTAACAATGAACAGGGATTGAAGATCTTGTTTGTTACAGTGGCCCCAAACATCAATACAATAGTTTAAATACGGATAAATAAAGGAATAGTACACTGTGAGAAGCGTTGTTTTGTTAAGTACAGGTTTTGCCTGGCGGAGAATGCCGATGGATTTAGAGAATTTTGTTTTGATGTAAGCAATGTGTTGTTTCCATCATAACCGGTCATCACATGTGAGTGATTGGGGTTTTACGGCTCCACCCAACCCGTTCGGGTGATACGGGCGCCAGAACAGAAGGCCCGGGACCGGGGTTTCCCCCTACTCTTATCGATAAATCCCAAGGGTTCTTTATCCTGCATACCGTCTTAGACAGTAGTACACAGCGCCCCGCCTTGTTACACAGTTGGGCAGCACTGCAGAGTCACCGAAGAATTACAATTGTAATTCACAATCATAACGCCCGTGGCCTCATCTGGTCTCGAACCCGGGACCTCGACCCCCACGGTTGGCATAGGATTGTAGTCAGCGGTTTAACCCACTGCGCTATCCGGTGCCCCTTTCAATAATAACACAAAGGAACTTGAATGAATCAACACAATTCAATCGTTCTCCGTTAATCTTCACATCATTATTATCGGGAGCGATTTTTCTCTTAGAGAATACAGTATACTGTGTCTTCTCGACATTGAGAGACAACTTATTTGATCGAATCCATTTAATGAGATTGATCATTTCCTGATTGATTATGCCGATACACTCTGTGGAATCATCACCGCTGTAGAATACATTAGTGTCGTCAGCAAATATTATTGGCAACAGTTGTGAGGATTGAGGCAAATCATTTATATAAAGAAAAAATTGAGGTCCCAGGATTGATCCTTGTGGGACTCCACATTTAATGGAGAAGGGAGATGATTTTATTCCTTCGAGGTGGACATATTGTTTCCTATGATGAAGGTAATCACGGGACCAATCAAGAGTTATAATCGCCAGCTAAATATACATTTTTGTTTTCATTGCTTAATCGATCTAATGTTGATTTCAAAGTATCATTGAAATCGATAATCATTTGTGGCAACGTGCGATCAATCAACAACAAGATCAATCATCAATTAATCAATCAATCAAGCATCTCAAGTTCGGGTGATACGGGCGCCAGAACAGAAGACCCGGGACCGGGGTTTCCCCCTACTCTTATCGATAAATCCCAAGGGTTCTTTATCCTGCATACCATCATAGACAGTAGTACACAGCGCCCCGCCTTGCTACGCAGTTGGGCAGCACTGCAGAGTCACCGAAGAATTACAATTGTAATTCACAATCATAACGCCCGTGGCCTGATCTGGTCATTGAAATCGATAATCATTTGTGGCAACGTGCGATCAATCAACAACAAGATCAATCATCAATTAATCAATCAATCAAGCATCTCAAGTTCGGGTGATACGGGCGCCAGAACAGAAGGCCCGGGACCCGGGGTTTCCCCCTACTCTTATCGATAAATTCCAAGGGTTCTTTATCCTGCATACCATCATAGACAGTAGTACACAGCGCCCCGCCTTGTTACGCAGTTGGGCAGCACTGCAGAGTCACCGAAGAATTACAATTGTAATTCACAATCATAACGCCCGTGGCCTGATCTGGTCATTGAAATCGATAATCATTTGTGGCAACGTGCGATCAATCAACAACAAGATCAATCATCAATTAATCAATCAATCAAGCATCTCAAGTTCGGGTGATACGGGCGCCAGAACAGAAGGCCCGGGACCGGGGTTTCCCCCTACTCTTATCGATAAATCCCAAGGGTTCTTTATCCTGCATACCATCATAGACAGTAGTACACAGCGCCCCGCCTTGTTACGCAGTTGGGCAGCACTGCAGAGTCACCGAAGAATTACAATTGTAATTCACAATCATAACGCCCGTGGCCTGATCTGGTCATTGAAATCGATAATCATTTGTGGCAATGTGCGATCAATCAACAACAAGATCAATCATCAATTAATCAATCAATCAAGCATCTCAAGTTAATCATCCATCACCTCATCATTGCCATTCGCTAAAACCATCCCTTCGGGTCCAATAAAGTTATCTTTATCTTTTATCTTTATCTTAATAACTGACACTTTTGGGGGTCTATATATGCAGCCGACAACAATGTTGCGATCGGCGGAAATAAAACTTTGATCGATTTCAATAAAAATAGACTCAATGTGACTATTGACGATAGAGATATCACGGCGGACAGAGTAATTGGATATATTGGAATGGATAAAAATGGACACACCACCTCCAATTCTGGCATTACGAATGCTATTTTCATGGTTATAGGATGGGATATTAGCAAGGTGACAATTAGTGGCACCAAGCCAAGTTTCCGAAAGGCATATAATGGGAAATTCATAGTTGATAGTTGTCATCATATTCATTAATTCGTTGGAGTTTGCAAAGAAGCTTCTGATATTACAGTGGAATATTGACAGGGATGAGGGATGGGATTTACAGAGACGCTGAAGTGAATTTTCTGAGTAATAATAAGAACAAAGGTTACTTGAGATTTGGTTGTAAAAGCAGAGATCTTGGTCAATGTCATTATGTTCGTCTATTGCAGATTCGTCATCAACGTTAAATACATCAAAAGTCATGGCATTAAGGGAATCAATATTCATAGGTATGCGTGGTTGAGCATCATGCAGATCTTGAATGACTGAAGAAAAGCTATGGGTATAGAGTTCATAAAAAGGTAATGTTGTTAAGGGGTTATTTGTGCATTGAGTGCAGAGATAGTTAGGGGGTGGACAAGGCATGGGGAGGATGGGGTATATAGGGAAAAGGGTGCGAAGAGAAGAAAAGAGGAAGAAATCAAAGTTGTAGTATTTTTTAGTAGGAACATCCAATTTCTGGTCAAAAGTAAAATCATGTAGGATTGAGATCCTTTAAATTTCATTTATGAACGTTTTCATAGCTATGGTCTTGTTACAGACTGACCAGGGATTCCTAAGAGAGTTTATTTTAATTGCCTGTGTATAAGCTAGGCAGGTATTGCGAAACAAGCTTGTCCGGCGTGTAGAAGCTGCTCCGGTTAGGGCTTTGGTCAACGTCCGTCGTTTGCCGACTTTTCCAATTTCCAGTCCAAAATGTGAACCCATTTCCCATCAGCTCGCTTCTCAAATTTCCAGATGGATCCGTTGTCTCTTACGCTGTAGCTGCACATGTCACCTCCACGTTTCGCCTCTTTGTTAAGAGTGTTTGCCACAATGGCGCTCTTTCTAAACGCAGCCTGATCCTCCTGGTTGCGGCCGGGCCGGACGCGAAATTCAGATAGGTCATTCGGTTTGTCTTTTCTTACTTCTTCGAAACGGGAACGGAAGGCACGTGCCTCAAAGTTCGTGCTAAAAGATAATTTTAGAAGCCGATGGTGGTGTGTGTCCTCCTTCTTACGACCAAGTCGCATCACTCCAATCGGTTTGGTGTCAAAACTGATTTTTGAACAAAAATCGGCAGCAAAGCTCTTGTCCTTTCCCTTTTCCTCGACCTTGCTGATGATGACGTCGCATTTAGCTTCATCTTCCTTCAGGGCTGCATGGACACTTTTCTTTACAACATCAGTAAAAGAATTAAAAGGATAGGGGTGGAGATGAGTCATTTTCCATTGTGGGTTGCTGATGCAGATGGAGGGCACTCAGGTGCGATTTCACATCTGCTAGTTCTTTAAGTAGTACTTCATTGTTCGATTTCAACTGGGTCATTTCTTCTTTCAGCCATTCTCTTTCATTGCTTCCCTTTTTTACTTTTTCGAGTATCTGCAACGTTAATTACAGAGTCATTTTTATTGGCCTTCTTGACATAGTCAATGAGATCCAACAAGGTGTTTTTGAGGTCCTCTTTTTTTTCATTGTGTTAATCTCCGACAGCATAGGAAGATCCATGATAGATGTGCGCCACCAGCTGATCGCGCACGTTGCTCTGTTTAGATATGGTAGGGGTGGGGCGTAACGATACACCGATATGGTTGTTGCTATCTCACGCTGTAATGTTCAGCGATGGTGGGGGGTGGGGCGTGCGAGAAAAAAGGCCGTGAGTTGATCTCAAATTGTGCCAGGTCAAATGCACAAATGAAGTAATATTAATAGTTCTTTTGCTTTTCCAAGCAGGATTCAGAATCGTTAATCTTCGGATTCCTGGTACTGTACCGAATTCAATGATGCAACATTCATCCACGAATTCCAGTGAAATCCCAGTCAAAACTTGAAAAAGCCAGGAGCGATATTCAAAGCAGCAACCATGATCCTCTCACCGGAAGTCGAATGATCAAGATTGAGCAGAGGAACAGGCATCTTGACTCAACACTAAACCACCTTCTGTCAATTAGCCTTCATGGCCCCAGCTGCCTGGAGATGGAAACACACCCCCAGGAGATCACGGATAAGTATGCCAAGATTAAAACCGCAGAATAAAATTATGAAAAATATTACGATCCTTGAGATATTTCATTTTCGTAATGAGCATGACTACATTATATATTCCTTCTGAAATACTCAATATACAATATAATATACAATAATTACAAGAAATACTCTTTTCTTTCACATGAAATTGCAAGGAGCTTGAGCATCCAATCGAGATTTATAATGCTGAGCATTTTGCAATGAAAAATGAATTGTGCGGGTATTCACAGGAGACGGAGGGGGGGGGGGAGGTCATGAGGCTGTAAGACCACCCATAATACCAGGTGGATAAAGTAGATGTTGAAGTTTTCACATGAAGTCATGTAATATTCATGATATGGCAACGTGGTTCACGGTTCTATGGGAATTTAACATGGGGAGAAGATTACCTTACAGGATCACCCGAAAGGTATTAATTGGCAATGGGAGGGGTCATGAGGCTGTAAGACCTCCGAGAATACCAGGTGGATGAAGTAGATGTTGAATTTTTCACATGAAGTCATATGTGATATTCATGATATGGCAACGTGGTTCAGGGTTCTATGGGAATTTAACATAGGGAGAAGATTACCTTACAAGATCACCCTAAAGGAATTAATTGGCAATGGGAGGGGTAATGAGGCTGTAAGACCTCCGAGAATACCAGGTGGATGAAGTAGATGTTGAATTTTTCACATGAAGTCATGTAATAATTTATTATTCATTATATAGCAACGTGGTTCACGGTTCTATGGAAATTTAATATGGCAGGAAGATAATGATTATTTGGTAATTAATTTTACAATAATCTATTAATTTTAATTTTTTCAATATTTGTTCACGTATTTTGAATAATATCGACTGCAGAGGAATTGTTTAATGCATCAAGATGTTGTGGAATCATGATATTGATGTTCTGCATTTTTGTGGATTCCCCTAATTTACATCAACTTCACCACTACACTGTAAATGGGCGCACTGTTAAGTATTTTCGACTGGTTCCGCGTCGTAGCAACGAGAGTGTGAACAGTGAAACGGACCCATTATCGTTCTCTTGGCTGGGTGAACTTGGTGAAAAGGTTTTTTCGTTCGGGATTGTGGCAACTGATCAGCTGATGAAGTGCAGATACGAATCATAATTTTCACAGGTGTACAGGTCGTTCAAACGCAGGTCTCATTGCATGTATTATCAAGCTGAACTGCCTCTCACGACGCGTCAGTGACTCAGTCACAGAGTGACAGACTTGAGACTGACAGTCACCTGGTCACGCAGCCATATAGCTCCCCAAGGGTAGCGGAGCAGTTCCCACACACCGCGTGGGCACTACACTACGGCTTGGGGAGCTAGCAGCCATATATCATATGATATAGTCATCATTATGATAGTGACTGAGTGAGTATATAGGCCCTACTGAGTAGACAGCAATTTGTGCAGTATGAGTGTCACTGTCAAATTGTCAGTTACTCTCAGTAAGTGAGTGAGTGGGATGGGGTTTTACGGCTCCACCCAACCCATTCGGGTGATACGCTCTCAGTAAGTGACACTGACAGTCGCTGACTTGGTGAGTCAGTCTTGACCTGTTGATCATACGTTGCATGACCGAATTACTAGATTTCTGTATATTTCATGACCTATATAGTCACCGTGAATAGCCTTGTGGATGACTGCCTATAGTCATAATACTGTGAGTCCTATGAGTAATTGAATAATATTATATGGTATATGGTCTACGTACATAAAAAAAACGTTCAGCGCTTACTCACAAAAACTGTTATTAGTTCAATATCACAGATAATCACAGACAGCGACTCAGCTACATATTTGAACTTAATTTGTTGTGTCCCCTTTCATGTTCCATATTAATTAAGGAATTCGTGATGAAGTCCAAGGATCTAAATACAGTAAAATCTCGATGTGTCGAAGTTTGTGGGGTTAGCTCAAATGCTTCGACTCAAGGATACTTCGACGGACAGATCGAGGCCGTTATGATATGCCCGTTATGATTTCAAACCGTGCTCTGACGTTATGATTAACTGCATGCGTTATGAACTCAAACTATGAACGGTGATCTCATGACTTACGAGAAATCTAGACCAAAGAAATGATTAGGAGAAATTGAGATTGAAACTCTTAATTAACAAATGTTTATCAACGTGTAGATCTATGTCTGGATTTTTTTAATCAGCATCATATTTTTCCTTTTTAAAAAGGATTTCCGTTTTTTTTTCTAGCGATCAGGGTCATTTCCCATCAACGCGAGGCGACTAAGCGCCACCTGGCGAATGCAGCGGAGTTCAATCTAAATGGGGTCATTGACCGGATAGTAGCAGCCAATGAGCAGCCCTCGTCGATTATAATGAAGAGGCTGGAGCTGGCCAAGAAGATGTCCGCGAAAGCTGAGTACATAAAAAGTACATAAAAAGTTCTTCATTTTTAGGGGTATGCTGTATAATTCTTCATTCAAGATAGCTGGCCAAAAAGTTCTTCTTTTTTAAGGGTGGGCTGTATAATTCTTCATTCAAGGTAGCTGGCCAAAAAGTTCTTTTTTAGGGGTATGCTGTATAATTCTTCATTCAAGGTAGCTGGCCAAAAAGTTCTTTTTTAAGAGTGGGCTGTATAATTCTTCGTTTAAGGTAACTGGCCAAAAAGTTCTTCCTTTTTAGGGGTATTCTGTATAATTCTTCATTCAAGGTAACTGGCCAAAAAGTTCTTCTTTTTTAAGGGTGGGCTGTATAATTCTTCATTCAAGGTAGCTGGGCAAAAAGTTCTTCTTTTTTAAAGGTGGGCTATATAATTCTTCATTTAAGGTAACTGGCCAAAAAGTTCTTTTTTAAAGGTATGCTGTATAATTCTTCATTCAAGGGAACTGGCCAAAAAGTTCTTTTTTAGGGGTATGCTGTATAATTCTTCATTCAAGGTAACTGGCCAAAAAGTTCTTCTTTTTTAAGGGTATGATGTATAATTCTTCATTCAAGGTAGCTGGCTAAAAAGTTCTTTTTTTAGGGGTATGCTGTATAATTCTTTCTATAATCTACTGTGTCAAAAGCCTTTTTGAGATCAAGAAATAAGCCCATCACATGTTTCTGGGAATCTAAAGAGGATATTATATTGTCTGTTGTGACAGCTAAAGCCATCTCACTATTGAATTTTTTACGAAACCCATATTGATAGTCACTAATTATTTCATTCTGTTGTAAAAAGACATAAATTCTATCATGTAGTAACCTTTCCATTAATTTTGAAAAGGCTGGCAAAACAGAGATCGGCCGATAATTTTGTACCTCCATGGAATTACCAGCTTTGTAGATTGGAGTTATATTGGCAAACTTAAATTCATCAGGTACTTTATTATGTTCAAAGATTAGGTTTATTATGTGAGTCAATGGCAGAGAAATTTCATCACCGATCAATTTAATTATGTTTGGTTTTAACTTGTCCTGTCCTGCTGAGGCAGTTGTTTTTAATTTATTAATGGCTAATTTGATTTCGTTTATTGTTACTGGTGTGAGAAAGAGAGAATTAGGATAGGAATCACTTAGGTAGTCTTCAACGTTGGGTATTATTGAGGCAAGTTTGGGTCCTACATTTACGAAGTATTGGTTAAATGCGTTCGAAATCATATCTTTGTCCTTACAGGGTTTATTGTTGATTAGGAACTCGTTGCTGAGTGAGCTTCTCTTCTTAGACCCGATGAGTTCTTTTAGAGTTCTCCAAAGATTTTTCATGTTATGTCTATTTTCGTCTATGAGTCCTTGGTAATAGTTCTTTTTAGCCTAAGATATAATACCACTAAGTCTATTTTTATATTTTTTATATGCTGATTCATTTGCTATAGTTTTATGTCTTTTATAATCTAAATATAATTTGTTTTTGTATTTTATTGAGACAATGAGTCCATTTGTGATCCATTTATTATTATCCCTCTTTTTGGGCTTCTTCTTGACTATCGAAAAGGATGATTCATAGTGTGTTGTAATTTTATTCAAAAACCTAGAATATGCATCACACGGATCATTAGAGCTGAGTATGTCCTGCCATGATTCATTGATTATTAAATGTTTAAATTTTTCTATATTATTTTGTGTATAGGACCTAAATGATATTATCTTATCAGATATTATATTTGTCTTGGGTGGTTTAGAGACACATAATATTGGGTAGTGATCTGAAATATTAGTGTGAATGACACGGGTTTCATGTTTTGTAGTTATATTGTTTGAGAAGATATTGTCTATTAATGTGGACCTGTTGTTGACTTGCCTTGTTGGGTTATTTATTAGAGGTATGTGAGATTCTGAGTACATCAAATCAAGAAACTGAGAAGCGTTAATTGGCATTGTCTAGGTAAAGAGAGATATCTATATTGAAGTCTCCTAGCAGGTAGCTGGTTTTCCTATCAGATTTAATCGTGTACATAATATTTTCTAGTATTCTATGATAATTTTGTATATTGGAATTCGGAGGGCGATATATTACACCTATTATAGTGGGATTCAACTCACGTGATGCTGATAATTCGATGAATAATGATTCAATGTCTTCGTTAAAGATGTCCAAGTCCGGTCTGAGTGTGAAGTCGAGTTTGCTGTCTATGAATAGTGAGACCCCCCCGCCCCGTCTGTCAGTCCGTGTTGCGTGGATGCTGTTGTAGTCAGGTATATCGTAAATGTCTTTGGTTTCCGGATTCAGCCAGGTTTCCGTCAGGGCAATAATTGAGAAATGAAGACCGGTGAGTTTTAGACAGTTCATCAACTCAGGGTTATTTTTGGGCAGGCTCCGAATGTTGGAATGAAAAAGAGAAAATTGATTATTGTAATTAGTTTCGAGTGGAAGGTCATTATATGAATAGTTCTTGTTATTTATAGAAGGCAAAATATTGCTATCTGGGTCCAGGTCATTGAACATTTGGTGATTGAGGTGCTCAGGGAACATGGAATTGATACAGAGAGTAAGTCTTGAATGTGAATTTTAAATGATCAGATTTGATAAGACCCCAAAAGTTGTTCACAAATTTGTCGGGACAATTATAATTTACAAAGAAATATATAAAAATAGGTACATTATTTTTTAGAAAAATACAATTACAAATATTTATAATAATAATGTGAATGGAAAGTATACATGGATTGAGACCGAATAATATCAACATGGAACAGGATTTCAAATTAAGTTCTTCAATAGTTAAATACTTACATGAAGAAATGTTAAGCGTGTCAACATTTAAGTCCGTTGGTGCTGAGATAGTCTCTTGGAAATCTGCGGTATTCAGGGACAGTTCAGGAACTTCAAGTGTATTGACATCGTTGGTCTGGAGATCGAAGGTGATGGATTCAGTGGTCATTTAGTTTGGCACACACGGTGGTAAGTTGCTCTTTCGAGATGTTGCATCTAAGGAAGTCGTCTTCATTTGTGATCTTTGTGACAGATTCCTGCACGTTAATATGACTTTTTCCATTTGGTGAAAACTCTCCCATTTCTTGTCCAGGTTTTGGTGAGTGCGCCTTGCTTGCGCAGGACTCGGGCAATTCTTGCCAGGCTGGCATTCTTTCTGGTGAGATGTTCATTGACATAAACATTGCTCCCATTGAGTTTTTGACCTTGTTTCAATAGGGCCACTTTATCTTTTCTGTTTGTAAAGCGAACAATAATTTTTTTGATGCCGTCTTTGCCAGGCCCTCCAAGAAAGTGGCAGGCTGAGATTTCCTCCACTCTGACATGAATGTCCTTTGAGTTCATGAATTGGACTACTTTCTTCTCCAGAACCAGGTTTTCCTCGTCGGCAGCATTCTCATTTGTTTCCTCAGTGTTTGCTGTTGCCTTGGAGTAATACCGATTCTGAACTCTCAGACCAGAAATGATAATGTCTTCTGATCTAGTATATTGCTCCAGATCATCCACTCTCGATGTCAACGAAGTGATCTCTTTTTTTCTGCTTCTTGTTCTCACTTTTGAGGGTGGCAATTTTCTTGCAAGAGAGAGTCTATTTGATTTTGTTGTTTCATGATGATATCTTGCTGTTTCAGTAGCTAGGCGATGTCTTTCCGCATTTGGGTCATTTCTCCCTCCATTTCGTCGCCTTCATTATCCCATTCACGGTTTTGATTATTCTTTTTCTTGTTGCTGGGCATGACGATGGATCGATGGTAGTCTTTATTTATCACGTTAGGGGCTCACAAAGTATAAAGGCTCACAAAGTATATCTGTATAGACTGTTACAGTATAGTATCGTTTAGGGTTGATATTAATAATGAACTGCAGAGAGTGAGGTGCGTGTGACATCTCCTATGCATATATTAGTCCTTAATTTATGCAAATAGGTCAATCTTCCGNTGGGTCACCGTGAAAGATCTGAAC
>KB310276.1:0-58214 GCA_000328365.1 Capitella teleta
ACTAACCCCTGGATATTTTTTTATTTTCTTTTCGGAAATAGATAGAATAATCATTTTGCCACCAGTCAGGCGCAAAAAAAAAAATAAATATATTTTTCGCTATTTTTCTTATTTTAACAAGCGATTTTCTAGGACACCTACCATGTTTCTCATCCTGAAACAGCAAAAAGGTCAGCCAGAGTGCACTACGCATGCGCTTTCGTTTCATAAACAACATAGATGTCCTTTTATGGCAAAGATGATCTGCTCTGATTGGCTGAAATCGATAGCTTCACCAGGGGAACGGGACCAATCACGGCAAGCCTTCAGCTGACGTTTGCCTCCTATACTTCGTAATGGAAGTCATTCTCCCATAGGCCCAATGCTAACCCTGATATTCGGAATGGATTATTTCCTTACGCTTGCATCCAGGCATGGTGTTTTTGGCACGGAATGCTATCAATTGGTGCTATGAGTCAATAGAACATCACTTAAAATTCAGTTCCCCATCCCTTTAAGAATCTCTGAGTAGATTATGCAATGAAGCTTAATAGACCTAGAGTATGTTAATGAACATGCCCAGCCAACTGCACAACGTTCACTGGGCACAAAGTCGAACATTTTTTGGCCTAATTGGTGTATCAGGTGACTGAAGGTTAATAAAGTTATAGCTAAGAATAACTCACTGTAACCTTCGAATTCACTTTTTATACAAAGAGGATAATGCTACATGCGTTCGATGAAGTATTACTGCTCGTAGTCAGCCGTCGGTTTCAATGAAACGCTCCCTTTGAAACTGACACAATAGGTCCCCACTCAAGGGCTGTCAAGTGGTCAACAAAAACAAGATGGCGGAGCAATTATAACGCATTACGCGGAGTCATTAGGTCAATCACAGAATTCGTGACGTCACTGCATGGGGTCTTTCTATCTGTTCTTTCCTTAATATGTGGCATACCCCATACCAAGGGGGTTGTAGACGTGAGCCATTTGCAAATCGGGAAATAATTGATAACTTGAGTAAATAGTTTAATGATTGCATAATTAGCTGAAGCTTGAAATATTGAAATATCCTGCATTAACTGAATAGTTAAAAACGATTGTCCTCAGAACTACTCGGCCAACCTTGGCATGCATTCGGAAATTTATCATAACGTTCGGATCTTATGCAGGTTTTGTCGACTATGGCAACATATGGGATCTTATTCAAGTTAGATTGGCATCATAACGCACCTTATTGGATTATTTTCTAGCTGTATTATGTGAGTATGGAGGTAGCCTAACCGCGTAGCAAGGTAGAATCACAACAGCAGCCCCACGCAATCTCAATTCATATACGCGGACCATTAACCGAACAACTAGATAATAAAAGCAGTCAACAAGTTCAGTACAAGCTCGAGTTGATCTTCTGCTCACAAGACGTGCTCTTATTGAGCTCCCAGAAAAAAAAAATATATATGACAAGGGAACTAATGAAATGTGCACCAAAACTGCTTTGTGCGATCCAGTCACATTATCATCCTTGATTCTTCTATCAGTCGTAGATCATAACGTAATGGTTTCCTCTTTGTCGAGGCCTGAATCTATTGTAAAACAATTGACAACTGCATCTGAAGCCACGTCTTTTTTAGAACATATCTCGAATTCCTACGCACGTTAACAAAGTATATATGCACCAGTAATCAATTAGTCCGAGACAGTAGGATATCATTTTGATCTGGCAGTTAAATTCTAGCCACTCACGGTTACCATTAACTATATCTATCCTCTCTTTCCCAAAATCAATGTCAGGGAACAAACACGACCAAAGTATTTATTTTCAAAGATAGTGTCGGAAATGACAATGGTGGTCTTGATGCCTAGAATATGTAGAGGAGTGTAGGCCTACTTGTCGGGTTCAAATAGTAAGTATACGGCACGGAATAGCATCACCTGTAACTGAACTATTGGATCCCTCTGTATTGTTATGAAGTATTTAGACTGTCGCAGTTCTCGATCGTATAATCATAGATCCCATGAGTGGCGGTTGCATGCAGACATCTGCTGATTTGGCAGCTGTGCTCATGTTTCGCGATTCCTTTGCATATCATCGCTGGGGCATTTGCACTGCTGCCTATGTGGTGATACTAATTGCCAAATCTCAGTCTAAGCATTCAAGGTGTGTATGTTCACCCTTAGCAGATGCTATGCACTAGTCTATGAGGTATAAATGCATAATATGTAACCAATGCTTCGTTGTATGATATAGAGCTGCATGGGAGCATCGACCAGTGATCTATGCTAACCAGCGCGTTTTGAATCTAATATCACATGCACCATGAAACAAAATATGGAGTTTTGCCGTAAACAAACCAGAATGCCGTTTAGTGATAAAGCGTGCAAGAAGAAAGTGCCAATAGTTACCATGGCAACATGACGCCAATGGATGACAAGTTGGACGAATTCGAACTCGCAGAATGAGAAAGAAAATCATCAATTTTTTCGTATCAATAATGTGTGAGGAGTACAATGTACTAACTGGCACCCCAATATATAATAAATATATATTGGGGTGCCAGTTATATTGACCGAGCAAAAAAATGTTACACTTTAATTATTAATTGGAATAATTTCAAAAGTTGTGCATCGCCATGCATGCATTTTTGTGTTTTAGTTAAGTGTAATTTAAAGGACTTCGACAAATTTGATGACATTATAACAATTAGAACTAAAACACTAAATACACTAATATTCATTTTATGTAGCATAAAATCCAAACACTATAAAATCCAAATACTATATATACCAAACACTATACAAATTTGTCAATGTCACAAGTTGAAGCCCATACGGAATTCGTATACTGTTATGTATAGCTAGGATAGGTAGTGTTGAACTGTGTTTCCGGTTAGACAATGGTGGCTATTTGTGCTCGATTAAACAGCTGGCTGCGCCAGCTATCATGATCTTCAAGGAGTTGAGTTAGTGTTGGTTTGATAGGTCCAATAACCGGGTGAAGAACTGTTAATTCAAAGATATTGGCATTGTGCCAGTGATCTTTTACTATAAAATGCACTTGGATTAACATGCAAATAACGGAATATTAAAACATTAGCATGAAAAAATAACTAAAATTGCAGGTTCCATTTTCTCAACATGAATTGCTCTCCTGTTTAAGAAGAATAAATAAGCCCTGACAAAATTGTAATGGTGCACAGAGCCAGTTTGTTCAGAATTTCAGACTTTTTGGACTCCGATGATATATGCGATGATAATATGATCAATTTTTATTAATCAAATAAAGTAAAATTGGACAATATTTAAATAGTTGAAAACTGAAATAGTTTCAACTGTGAAGCACATCCAAAAATAATATATTAGATATTAGATCAAAATATATTAGAACATGACAAACCCACGCATTTGTGACCTACAAATGTATCAATGGTTTCGGATATTATGATTGAGATTACTTGTAAACACAATTCTAAAAGTAGAAAATAACACTGTTCTCTTGGTGCATTCACATCATGCCAGATTGGTGTCATTTATATCTTGATAGACGCCCTCGATGGCTGTGTACGGATCTTGGTCATCTTTCGGTCGGCCATCGTCCAGTGCTTCGTATTGGCGCGATGACTCATCAACTGGCTTCTTTGAAACTTGAGGCACATTTACGTAAGACGCATCACCAGGTGAGGGGGCAGGGGTCGACGCTTGACCATTGCGTGTTGCAGACGATTGCCCTGCGTCTCTGTCGTCTCTTTTGCAGCCCTGGTTGGAATTCTTGGATTGACCTTAGACATTAAACAATGATACAACTGTGACTAGATGTATTAACTGATGAAGTACCTCTTCTGTATAAGCCACAAAACACCGAAAGCAACTACAGCGAGTGCAAGAAGGCCAAAGAGGACGCTGAATGCGGTTGCAATTGTCTTCCATTTGGCATGGACGCAATCGGTTTGACCTTAAAGGCAATTAGGATGTCAATATGGATGACATTAACACGCAATGCAACAATAGGGAAACAAAGTAGGATGTCGAAGACTCACTCACCCAAAGGTGGCAAATGGATGCTGATGGTCTCCGATGGCCAACCATATTCGATGCGTCCATCCATTTCTCTGTAAATCCTCACTTTGAAGTGATATTCGTCGTTTGGATGAATATTCGATATAATTATTTGATTTTTTATAGAAGAGTCATGAGCCACGTTCGGGCTTACGTCCTGGAAGCCAGCTGAACCCACGGCGAACGCGGCTGTGTAGCCATAGTATTGAGAATGCTCGTCCGGAATCTGAGAATCCTGGTTCCACGAGAGGACAATTGCTGAACTATTCACTCGCCTCAACCCCGGATATAATCCTCGCAGCGATGGCAATTCTGCAGTCACAGAATATTAATCAAACATCTCCCGCGAGAGTCACTCACCAATTTCTTGTTTGCATAGATCGCCAACGAACCAGGTTTGACATCCATCGAGGCAGTGGCCGTCAACAACAGAACACGCAGAGTTCTGGCATCGGCCACATTCTTCATCACAGTTGACTCCAAAGAAACCAACGTCACAGTCTGTTGTGAAAGGAAGAAATAATGGAAGCAATGCAACAATAATTGTGCTGGTTAAATGCTTTCAAACTGGGAGAACTGGGGGTGAAATAGATTGCCTGGGATGATATTTGTTATATCACGAGTTCAGTACTCATGAAAGTGGACTCATATCATCGCCATTCAATAGAGCAGCTCAGACAATTTCGAGTTCTACACATGTCATATGCATATTTATCATTCACCTGTGTGTATATAGAGCCATGCTTTTTACAATAAAATGGAAAATTTATTCATCAGACCTCGTTTCTCGTCATTTCTCGAACACGACAATTTACAACAGGAAATATAGTGTACGAGCTTACATGTGCACAAGTAGACCTATACTCCTATGCTAATGATCCACTCTGTTTAGTGGTTTGATTGGGATCTGCTGTTTCTGGGTTTTCTGTTCTATCAACTCGTGATGAGGCGGTTGATGAACTGCTTGTGCTAAATTTCGAGACGATTTGTGAGAGAAACATTTATGCCAGGATTCTCAATTGCAGCCACCAAGCTGCTGCTTGACAATATGGAAGAGATCGGAGAAAAGTATATTCAGTTTTCCAATGTGGAATTGCGCAATATATCTCAAAATAATGATAATTTCCATTTGCAGTAGCCTCTTATCTAGACTAACATGTCTTTCAGTTTAGCTGTATTCTCCAAATAATCTGATAACTACGTCAGCGACATTATGCGCTGTATTTATCATAATCATATATATGTATGTATACACATAGATTTGACATTTGATGCCGGATAGACGTTTATTTTATATTTCGTGCGAAACGGCGAGTCATTCGCTTAGGTGATCTGTTATGACTGCAAGCTATTCTCTTTATCTATGACGAATTCGCACTGCGGTGTTGTCGATACAGTATTTCGGGAATATTTAAGATAATCTATAAACTCTATGTAGTATTATATAGACCCATACAAAAAATATCTTTGTAATACACTACGCAATAAATGCAATATGCATGTACAATTATACGAGTACGCATTATACGATTATTTTAACTCGAATTCGATTGAATTGTGATCATTTCATAAAGTATATTCTCACTCAGTTTCTTATTGCATCGGTCGCCTAAGAACCACGCTTCACATCCATCTGAACATCGACCATCAACGGCAGAGCACAAATCGTTCTTGCAATGTCCACATTCCTCTGAACATCCGACTCCAAAGGATCCAGCATCACAAACTGTGGAGGAACAAGAAAACATCGGAATCTAAATGGGAAGATTGCGTCAGATTCACTCACCATCAAGACAGAAGGTTCCCGTCCTTCCAGCTGGACATTCTGTTATCGACACGATATTCACACAAAGTTCAAATTGAATGAGACCTCACCCGCTGTGGTCAGCGGATGACCGATGACGACGAACTCACAAATAGCCACCAGGTCAATGGCCTCGCCGCCTTCTCTCCTAAAGCTGACGTAGCGACCTCTTGCGCTGCAGTCTAAAGTGACGTCTCCTCCTGGTATAACAGCTTCTCTGCCGTAATGAGCGCATTCTGCGTGTTCATCGACGTCTGACGTGTTTCCCACTCGGATTGAGAAATCAACCATCCATGAGTATACTGCAATGGATGATAAATGATGTTGCATTGCACTCAAACTGTTGATATTTGCGTTATAAGATAACTCACTTTTCCACTGAATATCAATTATACAAAAGTGCATAAATGGAGTACATGTATAATAAATGTAATTTGAAAATGAAAATTCTACCCCCAGAATTAAATGTGTTGTATATTGTGACGTTGTATATCTGATGCACGTTCTCCAAATCTACGTAGAACCACGCTGCCCGTCCTTTGTCGTTGTACGGATGAGCGCAATTCGACTGAGAACTGCTACTGCCTAGGATTCCATCCACGCCTTTACTTGACACCAATCCGCCATACACTCCACTCTGATTCGTTGCTTTGTTATAAGCGACGTTTCCTGTCGACGCAACATAGAGACATTACAATGTACGTCAAGCGCCCAATCAAGCAATGCTGACCTATTTGACATGCAGGACCTCCCCATTTGAACCGATCAGGTTGGTTGTTTAGTCTGGGAAATCCATCCTTGCATTCTGAGCATGCACCCATGTCTGAATTGCACTCCGCTTTGTCTTGACATCTGCAGGGAAAGAGGCAGCCATCGCCAAACACACACGAAGCTGAATATACAAAATTAACAATGGAAGCATTTATATATGGAGGAAGTGGTGGCCGAGTGGCTAGCGAGCTCGCCTCGAAAGGGCTTGGTGCTGACCACTGGAGGTTCTAGGCCAGCCACCAATCTTGTGTCCTTGGGTCGGACCACATAAGCCTTAGTTGCTTCAGATTTTGCCATATTTAGTGCCTCAAGGAGTAAATTGTACAAATACACGTATGCTGCTCTTGTATCGTGTTGACATTGATAGCACATACACTGCACTCGTATCACATGCATGCACTGTATTCTTAAATTGAGGGATCCATTTATTGCGGTTTGCTTGTCATTAATCCGCGCGTTTGTTGAGCATTATTTCATATTATTACACATTCATTTGGTGTAACGTTTATGTGCTCACCCCTTGATTTCAATTCAAATACTCCGAATATACTGATGTTCGATAATTTTAGAGTACAAGGTATAACCATTTGAAGGAAATGTTCAAAACAAGAAGCAATGATTTTGGTGTGTAGGTTAACACTCACCTTTAGCAACATGGGTCAGAAGACACAAATAACATAATCCCACGAAAACTATATTTCCAATCATTGTGTGCAGAAAGACATCACAGACTGACAAGATTCGTAATTCAACTACGAGCTGTTATTTTTCTGAACTCATCGACGGTTGATTTCTCAAAATGTCAACTGAATGCAATCCAGGGTTCTTAACTCTTCGTGAAACAAGGAAGTAGATTGGGAATGTCTGCAACGCTTCAGTTGAAATGCTGACACGGTTCAATGGAATTTATTAAAGCCACCCCCAAAGGTAAGTGCACCAACGTTTTTGTGCAGCATAGTTTAATGGTTGCATGAGAAAAACGTTGAATTGAATTTCAAAATAATGCTGCTTACTGAAATAAACATCATGATGTTGCAATGAGTAAAAATGTCTGAACAGAATTTATTTTTAGTGGAATACATGCGGCATGATCCCCTTGTTAACAGACTCAAAATCGAACATAATTTCTTCAGTGGAAAATAGGTAAAATCGCCAATTAGTAACCTTGATTAAGCTAAAGGTAAGTTTACGGTTTGAACATAGCACACAGCGTATCAAATTGAAGATCTGAATGAGATCAACCCAGAAAATGTGTTGGTTTTCGGCCAATAACACATTTTCCACCGAAAGAATTTTGTTCGATTTTGAGTCTGTTATCAATCGGATCATTCCGCATGTATTCCACTAAAAATAAATTCTGCTGAATTTTTGTCCGGGACAAACCCTATATTGAGTACCTCAATCCTTGAAATCAGTGAACAGCCCTTCAGGCAAAGGAGCATCAATCAGTGAAGACCTTGATTTAGTAAGAACAAGTCAGGATGAAGCAACAAAAGAAGAGCACTTCTTTATTGCATGTTTACTGGTACAAGTATGTATAGTACAGCATCAAATAATGAACAAGGAAGAGTGTTGCATAGCTCATTATCCAGTTACAGCTCCACCGGCTTCAAGAAAACTCATAAGTTAAGATTACATTTGTATGAGAAGAAAAAGGAAAGAGATGTGGAGGGGGGGAGGTCTGCAATCACAGATGAAACATTCACAGAGCAAGCAAAGGTGCAATCACGATCCAATGAAGAAGCACCGATCACGTTTATGACAACAAAGCAGCATTTATGAGGTCACAGGGAGGTCACGGGAGGTCAGAGAGCATCTCATTGTAGAGCCACGAGTCGTCTTTCTTGTGGAAATACTGAAATCATAAGATGAGCTTGTGTTTGCTTCGTGGAGTGGAGATTCACCTTCGTAGGGAACGCTGTGTTGGTTTCCTTTCTGTGTCGTTCTCCGCGTCGTTGATTCTCTTCCAACTGAAAAAAGAGAGAGCGGAATTTCAGGTTTGAAGATTGAGATAACGAGTGCATAATGTATGCGCATAATTTGGGTTTATGCAAAGCAGAAGAACGAGTGATCTCACAAAGCGTTTGTGCTGCGTGGCTTCTTCAATGTTTCCATTTTTCAGAGCTTCAGTGACGTTCGTCCACAGTTTGCGAGACTCAAATTCTCCTTGAGAAGCAATTGGTCGAACCCACTTGCAACACGTCTTCAGCTGTTTTGTGTCAATTTCTTTTGAACTACCCTGTAACGAGCAAATACATAATTCAAAATAATAATATTAAATAATTATTAATAATAAAAATATTAAACGAGTTTTAAAATAAATAACTAGTTGATAAAATAACAAAGATGGGGAGATATTTTCAAGAGGACTCACGTCAGCGTAGTTGAACTCCAGGATGTCATTCCAAGTTCCGCTGACTCTGCACGTCACGTCTCCAGATGGATTCTTCACCTCTGCGTTCACTTTGTGCAATTTCCCTCCGTAAAATGGCTAAAAATAACAAAACAAAAAATAAGGAAGTAAACAAATAAAAACCACAAACCTTTGTATGGAAAATCACCGAAGATGAGTAGTTAGTATTGAAGCAGTTGATGGTCACACGATCGCCCAGTTCAACCCAGGGCACGGTGAGAATGGATCGGGCGTAGGCGCTGGGCAGAGAAAACTCGTATTCTTCATCAAACTCAAGCAGCTTCAATTTCACTGAAATTAATAATCAAAAGTTTCCAGGATTTATTTATTAATTTTATCCTTTTTCAAAACTGAGATTAAGACTTACATTTTCCTACCATGACGACACCAATGGACATCCCCATGAACTTTGATTTCGTCCATATCGATGCGTTCATGCAGACTTTGCTTTCAGGACATTCAAAGTAAAAAGCAGAAACTGAAAAGAAAAAGAAAATGAAAGAAAATATTCGCCTGAGCCTCGCACAGACGCACTGGGCGGGTGATGCGACACTTGCTCTGCGCAATAAAACAGCTTCCTCAATTCCTGCGATTCACCGTTGGAAGTCGTTTTGGGGATATTCCATGAACAGTGGAAGGTTTCACCAATGATCGGGTTGTATGGCTTCTTTGCAATTGAACCCTGAACGACAAGAGGTTAAGGGTCAATAGGTCTAGGGTCAAGAGGGAGAATCAAGTTGAGCACTCACTTTACGGCCAGCATGGAATGACGTCAAATACCACTCAAGAACAGCGTGCATTCTGGCCTCAGGGTCGCTCGCTTCAGTTATCCTGATGACGCAAAGCATTGAGTCAAGAAAAACACAAACATCAATTAATACCGTAAGAAGATGTCCGGATGAGCCATGCAGTCTGCAAACAATTCCAGCAAAGATCGTTTCTCCAAGATGAACGTCGGCAGGACAACCTGAGGAAAACAAAAGAGTTAACAAATCCGTGATCGACTGAATCGAATACTTTGGTGAGATCCATTCCCAGTTTAAGCTGAGAGAGTAGATGCAGAATGATGCTTTTGTGCTCCTCCACGGCGCCTAGCTCAGTGTCAGAGTATTCCTGCTCATCTTGAACCTCTTCCTCGTGATTGATGTGCGCTCCTGAAACGATCACGCATGACTCAAATGTACGATCGTAATCTTCACAAACCTTTGCCGGTAGAATCAACGAGCGGAGCAAAAGTGTCTGCGACAGAGGCGGCCGACACAAAGCTCTCAGCGGGCGACACAGGGCCATGGTTCACAGACGAGAACTTTGGGTCCAACCATTCAATGCTGCCGTCCACTTGGCTTCCAATGCTCTGATTAGCAGCGGCCTGTGAGCGAAAATTCAACATCAAAAGGTAATAATTAATAATAATGATGTAATAACGTAAGAAATTTAAAATGCATCAATTATAGAAATTCATGGAAAAATAAGCAGCTCAAAGAGAAGAACGAAAGAGAAGAAAAGAAAAGAGAGAGAATGAGAGAGAAAGAGATAAGAAGAGAGAAGAGAGGAGTCACCTGTTGCTGCTGCAGCATAGAGAGACATTGCTCAAGGCAAACCAGAGTGGCATTAGACGTCGCTTTCAACAGAAGCATCTCCTGCAAAACACCAAAGCCTCAGAATTAATAATAAAAAAGGTGGTTACTTAAAACGACTCCCCAGGTCAAAAAAGGGATTCAGAAAGCGGAAATAAAGAGCTTACTTTGTCAAGTGCAGTGATGTCGCCACCACTGTTGGGTAGCTCCTGTTTTTAAGATAAAGATAAGATTAACGTTAATAGAGATGGAGAGGGGCTAACCTCAATTTTGCCCGCCATGAGCATTTGTTCGGTGTGTGCGTCTACGATCATCCCGCGTGCATTGGCCAATGGAGCGGAATCCCTGTCGAGCGAAATGCTGCTCAACTTATGCTGAGATCTGATTCAGAAGTATTTCCAATTAGATTCATGTGAATCAGGAGTTGAAAGAGAAGGAGATGGATTAAAGAGAAATGAATTCAGTGCTCATACAAGGCATAACTCAGAAGATAGATTAAAGGGAAATTAATTCATACAAGGCATTTAACTAAGAAGAGGTGCTCTTAATGAATTGATCGTCTGGTGAATCAGAACAGTAATTATTGGAGAGGGAATCATGCAAAGCTCACGCCTGATCTATGACCCATGACCCCATGACCCAAGCCATGAAAAATATAACTAGAGCTAAATTGAGTGTGAGAGGAATATCAATCAAATGAATCTGTGTAAAAATAATTGCAAATCAGCATTTTAAGAGAAAATCTCTCCGATTTGCTAATTTACCAGTAATGATGACCCATAATTCAGCTACAAAATGAAATCGTGCATAATTAAACAGGCGCAATTATCCAACAAACCAACACCCTTAAGTAGCCAGGTGAAGATTACATAATCTCACTCTGAGGTCGTTTACCTTTTCGTTATGACGACTGAGCTGCGATCAGCCCTAGTCACGGACGACTTGTTCAGATTAGACTTGGGAGTTTTCATTGGCTCAGAACTAAGAGTGGGGGACGTTGATCTGTCACGAAGAGCCTCTCTGCTAGCCAGCAAGCATAATTATGCACCCAATAATCGTAATAATTTGCATAATTTATTCATGACAGAAATATTATAATTAGTAATTCAGTATTATAATGTTAGATCTCTACCACAAGTAAATAATTTATTTATGTAAAAGCACATAAAGATGATGAAGCACCAGTTAATATTCAGATGCTGGCAGAGATGAAACGTATTAAATATGAAAAAATTATTATAATTAGTCAGAAGATGACTTACTTGGCAGCTGGACCCGTGTTACTTTGCAGACTGTCGGATGATCCGGAGAGAGATTTCTTGTTGGCGTGCTGAGATGTGGATCGACTGTCTCTGAGAATAGGAGGAGCGCACTGCAGAGAGAGCAAAGGAGATGTTGCTGAGGCTGAGGTGGAGGGGTTACCATGGCGATGTTGTCGTTATGGTGCTCTGCTGTGGCGCGCAGTCTGTTCACCCAGTGCTGCCGTTCCTTCGCATCAAACGCTGAAAGAACAAAAGAATTAGTAGAAGAGGCGTCGCTGGTATTGTCACCGCAGAGAGACGACCTATTGAAAAGATGATGACCCCTGGTGACATACTGACAATTCGAAATCCTATGATTGATAAGCTAACTTTACACAACTACGATTAGTCTCGCTTACAAACGCAGTGGGGTGAGTTCCACCTGCCTTCAAACAGCCTCATGATGTCTCAGCCTACGTCTGCACACTTATCGTCTTGGTCTAAGAGATGCGTTGCCTTTTGAAACTTCTCCGGAATTTGTTCAAACAAGTTACGTTTATTCTGCCTTGAAAGTTAAAACGATCAGACGCACTGAAATTGCTGCTAATGAGATATTTGACTAATTTGGGTGCACGAAAATTAAATATTTAAAAAAGGTGGGTTGCGGGTCTGACCAGGACTAAATGAAACCACCCAGAATCGGTTAATCAATAATCACTCAGAATCGGTTAATCAATCAATAATCACTCAGAATCGGTTAATCAATAATCACTCATCAGAATCGGTTAATCAATCAATAATCACTCAGAATCGGTTAATCAATAATCACTCATCAGAATCGGTTAATCACTAATCACTCAAAATTGGTTAATCAATAATCACTCAAATCAGTTTATCAATAATCACTCAAAATTGATTAATCAATAATCACTCAGAATCGATTAATCAATAATCACTCAGAATCGGTCTCCTTGAATTTCGTTCAAAAGAGCGAACCTTTGAGTTTGTAGATTTCTCCGTTGGCAGCGTTAACCGTGAACGTTTGAGAATCTTCATCAGAAGGAGACATAACAGCTCCCTGGGAAGAAGGGGAGAGGGCGGGAAAATATTCAACAGAATGAAAAAAGTGTGACGTCTCTCACGGCTAAGTGAATGGATCCCCTGGGCCTCTGCAGTCGCTTGTGTTCTTCCTTCTAAAAGACAAAAAGAAATTACAACGCGCATAATCAGTGACATAATGTAACAGGAATGGCGTAGTGATGTCATTAACGGGAAAAATATTGAAATTTCAAACAGAAGCTCATGAATACAGAGAAGGTCAATGACCCCTGGCAATGGAGCCCAGTCAGACGGGGGAAGCGTTATCTCACGCTGACAAACACGGCGCCAGGGAATGAAGACATCTAACGGGGGAAGAGGGAGAGCTCATTCCAAAGGGCTTATTCCTAGATCCAGGGAGAAATAATTGCGCTGCTTCTAAGCGAGGGAGAGATCAAGACATCTCCTGCCCCAGGGCTAAAAATAGACAATCTCGATGGCCAAGTTCTTCAGATATCACCCCTGATACAAAACTGTCACAAAATCTAAAGATAAATTCATCATACATGGTGATATTTCTAGGCTTGGTTCACGTATACATAAACAATGTAACAAGTGAATGAGGAAGATGCAAACCTCAAAGTAATCCAGCCGACCGGATTCCGGGTCGAGAGTGAACCAGCGGTACTGCCATCCCTTCATGACGTTCGTGTATTTGTAGAGGAGACCTTCGAGGGGCTGCCTGCAACGAGCAAATCATGTCTGAAGAGCAAAGAGACAGGCGCTCATGCAACCCATTCACGCTCATCCAGAAATGCCCTCTCTATATATTTGCACAGGACCATATTAGGAATTGTTGCGCAGATAGACTAACAGTGTACATGATCCTCATCAGTCATTTGACTCACTTCATATCAAACACGCATTTACTTAAACAGATTATTTGCTTGATCAAATATAATTGCTTCAGAACTCTTAAAATCAATCTGAAATCCACTTCTCCTGGCACATAATCATGAATATTCATATAATCATGAATATTCATATAATCATGAATATTCATATAATCATGAATATTCATGATATCAATCGACCAGAACTCCTCTGAAGAGGCACAGACGGCTGTAGAGCGAAGTGCACTGCTTCAGATGCAATTGATGATTTGATGGAGAGATATAGGATTGGCAGAAATCAATACTAGCATATCAGGTTCATATTCTGAATGCCAGGATATGTAAATTAAAAGCAGATAAATAAATAAATTAAGAGATAATTCAGAGAGTGGGTGTGACCTTCCTTTGAACCCACAACAATAATCAATGCTAACAATTATTATAGATAAACAATAAATTTTGTAAAATGCAAAGCAATAAAAAAGAGGTTATCACTTGATAATGAAATTGCTTCTAAAAGGAAATTGCATAATCTAGATGTCTAGTAAATGAGCGGATGAAGAAACCACTTAAATTAATAAATTAATTTAATTAATACCTCCTTGTGTTGACGAATCATGCATTAACGATGTACCACAGTTGCCTAACATTGAGAATGCATGTGAATGAATACAATTGCTGCACGAGTTGAGCAAATATTCCGAAACGCCAAAGTGATTAATTCATGAATAATATTGATTAGGGAATGAACCAGCCTCGCTTAAGGGTTCGCTAATCCGAAGGCAATTCCATTCCATTCAAATAAACTACTGGATTATCTTCCTTTATTTATTATTATTATTTATTATCTTCAAGACAATCAACTTAATCGTAAACTGCGAAGCCATCAGTGCAAATCCCACACTGGATACATTCATCACTAGAATAAGTTATCAGCCATGCTGCTTCACACCATCGAAAAAAAGACATATCAGTTCCCACATGAATAAAAACGCATGAAATTAGGTCACCCATACATTGCATACAGCACCTATATAGGTCTATAGGGTAGAGGCATAGGGAGAGAACCACAGAAACAACACCCGAAAAAGTAAAGAGTTTTAAGAATGCTGCAAAACAAAACAAACCCGTCATCTGTGGAATCGGACGATTTTCTCGGCGTCGCAGATCGGACAGCAATGTTTCCCGAACTTTTGCTGGCCCCGTGCGATTTCCTCAGCCAAGATTTCCTTCCTTTAGATTTGCTGCTGTTCTCCATATTAGCAGCAGCGCCAATTCCACAAGTCAGCGCTCACGAATCCACGGCTTACAATTAACAATTAAGAGGAGAAATCTCTTCGCGAGAATATTGATCAACCGGGCTCCGTGATTAAAATTTCACAGCTCTTCCTTCAGTGTTCATACTGTGTATTGTATATCGGTGATTTCCACGGAATCAAGCAACGCATCCCTCTCTTGTGTTTCGCGATGACAAGAAAAAACTAGCACAAAGTCCGGTCTCGAAGTAACGACAGTCATGTGATGTGCTTAAAACAACATTGGTGAGAAAGGTCGAAACAAAACGGATAAAATCAATGATATTCGCATTTATAAACGTATTTCCAGCACAGCTGCTGTGACAGGTGGAATTTCGATCGGCCGAAAACTGACAAAATGTATGTCAAGCTTTATATGATAAATAAATAAACTCACAAATGGCACGGCTTCGTCCTGCTCACAGTCGGCATTCTATGCTGCTTGGCTTTCTCCAGTGCATAGAGCGACGCCAGTGTGCTGTGAAACATGGCTTATATACTTCATTAAGTTCATTTGATATGAACGCCCCTTTCGCACAGTGTTATTGATCGACAATCGTTCGAAATCTCTGCTCACAACGACATAAGATGCTCACTGAATGATCGACAAACGGAAAGTGATCTTCGCTTTGGCAGCGTGCCAAGATCTGAGCGATAATATGTCACGATGTCGCGAGTGAATGAGCATTATGATAGCGACTCAAAGCGCCGAATGCGGAGAAAGACATCAACATCGAGAATCCAAGATGGTGATTTCTTCAAACGAGGGCTAATGGGATGATTGAACAGAGGGAAATGGAAGGCGCGAGGGATCTTAGTGGCTGGCGACCCCCCAAGGCAATTACCTAGAGGCACCACCCAACCCGTAAACACGGGCACCTGAACCCAGGACCGGGATTTCCCCCCACTTTCATCGATAAATCTCCAGGTTCCTTGCCTTGCCACCACCATAGACAGTAGAACACAGCGCCCGGCCTTGTTCCTCGGCACTGCAGTCAGCCAAACAGGCGTCATTCCGCTCGTAGACGATCTCGAACCGCGGTCGCCATTTACGATTGCAGATCAAAGTGACTGAGCCATACGTTTGGAGATTAGCTCGTGTATGGATTTGACATCGTTCGTGATAAGCGGTCCCTACGTGTCTGCTCACGCGATTATCGCAGATTCCGGTTTCGGCGATCTAAAAACGCTCAAATTTTGCACAAATTAATCCTTTTAGCAAATTTGGACCTGGTTTTTGTCTTTCTGTATTTCTCCCGGCATTATTGCATGAATAATAAATCAGATAGATGTGTATTTTATAATTCGTGTGAAATTGTGAGTCGCTTCACTTATAGGCGACACGTTATAAAATTAAATAATTAAATAAATAGATTCACTTGTATAATATACCGCAACTGGCTTCGCTTCTATGCGGTTCACATGTCGACCATTTGTTCACCATGGGGAGATAGACCGATGTCCCATCTTGTTTATAATACAAGCGAATCCCCATGTCTATGGACTGAGCTATTCTGCGCCAATTCCCAAGAATGAACTCTGTCACGGAGAGATCGGTTACGTCATCGTTTGGTCACGTGGGCAACGCTCTTTCTGCCGCATCCAACTCAGATCAGGAATTCAATCTTCCTGGAATTCAACCAGCTCTCCTTTGAGAGCGAATCTCACTCTCCAGGACAAGAAAGGAAGGTCACCAGAATCGAATGGCTTCGTGATGTCTACTCATGGCAATGCACAACTTCCGAGTGATGACGTAACAAGCGTATTGGCTGACCTCTCTACCCTTCAGCTTCCATAGCAACGATTTGAGGTTTCCATAGCAACCGCCACACCCCAACAGCACTGCACCCTTTAATGAGTCGATTGAGGTTCATGACTCGTTTATAGTCGGAGCTGTAATGACTCAACACTCGCACAAAAGATACACAACATAGATTATATGCAGGAATATGATAAGGGCATCAAGTGCACAAAAGGACAGAATACACTCATACAATTAACGATTCGTGCAACTCATGTACCACGAATGCCATAAATATTAAAAACAGATCGATACGAAAAGAGTAATTGAGATGAGAGCAATTGCGGAAAATAGCGAAGCCTTTATATGAAGCGATCAACACATGCCCCTCTGTGTTGATATGCAATGGTTCTCACAGTGCCCATTGGCTTCCTTACCATTACCATGGCGCCAAGAACTGCGCGATTTCAACGTGTTTCCACCAATTGAGCAACGCTTGTCCAGAGATCGAATCCTCCTCCTTCGCTCGCACACAATGATCAAAGCGATGCGCCATCAAACTCAAAGACAAGTGTTGAAGTGATATAAACAGCCGTCTCTCCTATGCCAGTGATACGACACACCCGCATTGACGGAGCGAGCGACCTTCACCCCGGATTGACCTCGTCCGAATTTAGACTATTTTTGGTGCTGTGAATGATTGGCGGAGGGAAATCGATGGCAGCGCTTGGCATATTGCAAATAACTCAGATTTCACTGTATTTACCCGGAATATAAAACACAGAGAATATGTACGCAATATAATGGACACATCCATCCCGTACGAAACACGGTCGCAAACGGCACAGACGCTCAGCTAGGCTTAGGTAAGGAATCCTGCTTCCGTCTGGGAATATTGACTCAGTAGACACAGCGCCTATGGCCCTGTGTAAGGGAAACCCAGGACTGGGGCTCATCCCCACACCTCAGATCAATAGTTTGAATGCACACAAAATCCAACTGATCTTACTGAAACGTGTTCTATTCAGGATTCCTCTTTGTAATAAATTAATATTGGTTTAATAAATAAATAAAATCTTTCTTAAGTCAGGATTAATACTCCATAGTTGTGAATAGCCTTAATTTTAAGACATTGACCAAATTGATGCCATCAAATGAAATAAATAAATTATTGACGGACTGAAGTTGGCTTTTCAGCATTTCAACCAATCAGACATCATGTGACTAATTAATGAATTTATTTGAAATTCGATTTGCACAATTTGAGAAATTTTCTCTGATTGATATGCTCTGTACATGAGTTGAATTCTCCAAAAATCAACATTCCCAAATGCGAATTAGATTTTATAGAACGATATGACGTCATATATGAATATATGACGTCATGCATGAATGATTTTCATATAATCTTATGAATATGGCAATATGCTAATGATCAGAATTCATTGCAATGTTGCCCAGAGAGAACGAAACGGAAAGACGTCTATTTCAGCAGCCTGTCCTGCTGGGGCATGAGTGCGATTAAGAATTAAGAGCGGACATGTTTGCTAAAACCTGATGAGCTCCGTAGCGCGAAGTGCAAATGAAGCTACAAATTATGCTAATATCAATCTATATTTAATACATAGGGGAAGAACACGTTTGAACGCGTAACTAAGGCAACGGAGGAAGCAATGTCCCAACTGGGAACAGGAATCATGTGGGAGCAGAATGGAATTCCTAACAGAGGAATTGTAGGCCATTGAACTAACGCCACAAATGATGGTCTCTATAATAACACGATTATGTGAATTCATGTCATCACGCCATTGCATTCAATGTACACTGGTATCAATTATGTTAATCTGAGATACATTCATATTCACAGAGTTAATAAGAGTTTATTATCATACCATCAAATACTGATTATGAAGATTAAGTGAAATCTGGTGGAAAGCTTTCATTTAATAAATGTGACCCGCATTCATCAGAATATTAATCAATTTCGCTTGATTTACAACGCAATTTGCAAAAAAAAAGACTGAATTCAATTCAAGTCATTGAACAATATTTAATATAATAATTAAGCTTGTTAAATCGTTGGTCACCCTTATTAAGAAGGGTCAGCCCGCATTATTGCTTCAACGAGCGGCAAGGCGAGTTTGCTTAACGAATGCCTTTTAATTACACAGCAAACATTCCCTGGACTCCACATGGAGACAGCAAGCAATCGCTTAAAAAACGAAGAACGTTTCTGATCATGTTTGATAGTTTAAGTCGAATAACTTTGGAATTTTATTTGATATTGATTTCAAATGTTCACAACATATTCATGATGGTTGCGTCTCTATATCTTGTAAATCTTTAAGTTGTCGCTCTTTGGAGTAAACAGATATGACCGTGTTAACTGTGATTTTTTTTGTCCTTTTTCAATTTTCAGCCAGGTATATAGGAAACATATATGTTAAGCGGGGACTGGCACTCAAGCCCAAAAGTGGACAACTAAGAATATTCGCTCGCTGGGCAAAAGACCAGCGTTCACGCGACATGTCCACTCTCATTATCCGTGCTCTGTGGTTTAATTATGGATTGTAATCAGCAAAAATAAAATTAAATTAAAATTAAAATACTTCTTTTAGAATAAATTAAAAATTGAGCAATCCTATACATACGTTACATTCACAGCACAGGTTAACTGTGTACTTTGCAGAAATGAAATCACAAGGAAGAGATTCCTGGATGAAGAAAGCCTCAAAAGTAGGTCACTGGGTCACAGGCGCAACAAATTAAAATGCTAGAGCGATGGGGTTTAATCAACATGAGCAGATGATCGGCATCAGATGTGAATACTCTGATGATGCGTCCTTGAAAAACATCGTAAATTCAGAATGATCGTAAAACATGACACGCTGAAGATATCAAAGTGAAATAAATCCTCCAATAATCAATGCAGGCGGAGAATTGAAATGAAAAGGTTTCAGTTGATGATGCTAATAATCAATCGTGGTTTCCACGGGAAGATAAATCCTAGTGATAAGTAACTGATAACATAATACGCACGGATAATAATGATATAAAATACTACATCATTCAAAGTAGAGGCCTGCGATTGGTTGAAATCAAACACCAAATAAGGAAGGAACCGATCATTTGTAAACAGTTCTTTGCCCCCCCCCCCATTTATTACATAATCAAAGGAGAAGACAGGAAGAAGCTGACCTCATCAGATGCATTTCTTCTTTTGCTTCAAATTCCTGGAAAGAAAATTAAAACGTTGTAGCAAGTGATTTGGAATGCTCAATTGGATACAGGATTGCATCATTATAGCGACATTGCAATGGATCTGAAAGAGACATTTTCAGTTTTCACTTCTTCCATTAATTTTCTTCCAATTTGAAGCATTTTGTTCCTTGTAATTGTCATACAATCAGCCAAAATAGAGGCAATGTCTTATGTCAGTGCACTTGCACTTGTGACTAAAATAGACTGCATGAGCCTTTGGTGAACGTATTCATGGAACCACCAAGAACGTTGCATATGCGGCTAATAAGCAACGTCATTGCGGGGGAAATCGCTTATCATGCAGCATGAAGCCACATGGCTTTCTGATGAGGGTGTAATTAGCACTTGATGACCCTCATACATGGCGGCTGACACTGTAATAGATGTTATATGATGATCATCATGCTCAATCCAACAGCCTTGCAATCAATATTTTGTGCTAACGGATACAACTGATTTGTACAGCGCAGACAGAAATGGCAACAATTGGGAAAATATCACGCAAATAAGTTTTTATCAAGTGCTTGTTCTTATTTAATCTTCTTAATTTAATTATAATAACTTAATTGGCCATTTCAAGGTATGGCCCACAAAACGCAGTAACTGAGTAAGCAGGTAAGTCAATAAAATTATTCACCAAATGACAGATTCACGTCTGCACGTAATAATTTAATTAATTAAAAAAATTCAAAATCAATACGCTTTAATTTTTAATTATAATTAAATAACACCAAATAATAACTAATAAATAAAATAATAATTATTAAATAATTATTATTATAGTAAAATTATACCTTAGCACGCTGTATAACAGCCAACAGTTGACGCTTCTCGTCTTCGGAGAGCGTAGACATGTCAACTCCAGCTTCGGCTGCCTCTTTGGAGGCCATGGTGTGATTAATCAGGGCCGATCCGGGCGTCTGTCTCAAAAACAAGCGAAAAACAGCGAATCTCCAGTTTATTCTGCAACAGACGAAGAGAGGAAAACATTCACGCGAATCACAAGAGAAGCACTTCCGGGTCAAGGGTCAAAGGTCATTGAGAGTGCGTAATGATTCAAACTGAGATGACGTTATGATTCGTTGGATGAAAGGGAGGAATTACGATGTGAAAGCCGGTTTTTAATCATGTCATAAAATAAATTCTCTTATTTGTTAACAATGGGAGCCGTCGAGTGAACAGGTCTTTCAGCATTTCTTATAAAATGAAATCTCGCACTCATCTCGTTTCAAGCTATTCTGCTTGAGTAAGAAATTCGTATTTTAATTTGTTTTGAATTTTTCATAGCTGAGCGCATTTCCCAAAATTGGTCACTCACATGACCCCACAGAATCGATCTAAAAATGTTCCGAAATGAACAGAGGTCTTCTTTAAGAGTTCTCAACGCGTTTCATGGAATCAGGCCAGCAGCAATTCACCTTACATCAAAATCGTACAGAATTCTTCAGCACAGAGCAACCGTCTATCATGCTCAGCAAACATGCACAAAATTAAAAGTTATCAAACCCATTCAAACCACAAGCACTATAATATTAATATTATTTTTATTACATAACAAAGCAACTGATAACATCACAGGATTTGAAACATGAGTTGCAAGAATATTTAACCAACAAATCAAGTCAAGATGGAAATCAATACACACACATCAAATAGGAGAAAAATAGTAAAAAAATATTAATTCCAGGTACATGGAATTCAAACAACATAAAAAATACAAAAATTACAAAATTTGTTACAAAAGAAGTGTTAAATGAGAAGCAAAAAATTCCTCACAGTTGAATTGTTAACATTATTAATTAATTAATCAATCACGCGTGTATATACACCAAGAAATTAAAATAAATTTTGCTGCGGATCAAACGCTGTTTTCATTGGACAAATGATCACATGTCCTTCACGGTCGTGTTGTTGCTTGGTGAGGAAAGAAACTCCGTCACCAGGGAGCGGGGAAGAGATCCAGGGAGAAACCCAGGCCACGTACCACTTCACTCCAAACACCTCTCGGATATTTCCAACCAAACCGAGATCATAGTCGTGAACTTTGTGGGTTTTTTCCGAAGTCGTTTGGCCGTGAACGAGGTTATTCACGTGATAAACGGAGAATGTTGAGAGCAACAAACAACCAATCACACAGAGAGCGGAAACAAACGCCACGAAGAATCCGTAGGTTGCAGCAAAACCAAACATCCAAGCCACAAGAGGAACAAACATTGTGATGACGGATTTGAAATTGAAGCCCCCAAGGACTTCCCACGTGTAATCCATGTTGAGGTAGTTGCAATAGATGGCAGCGCACGTTAAATGCAGAATGAAAGTGAGAAAATAACGCTGGTTGCTGAAGCCAATGCAGTTGCCGGTGAAGGTGCAGTGGTGATCTCTCTTCAGGATGCATTTGTTGCACATCCAGCAGTGGTGTGATCTCGGAGGAGCGTTTGCCTCGCACGTACTGCAGAAGCGCCATCCTAGCTTCAGCACGCTCGGCATTATGACGCTGCCACTGGTCGTGTCAATCGTGAGAATGAATCCGATGTTAGACATGATGTCAAAGTAAAAGCACATCCCAATGGTGAAATGCAACCAGTAGGTTTTGGTCCGATCCTGGTCGATGTAGGGCAAAATGACGAGCAGTTCGAAGAAGGTGATCAAGTGAATGGCGCCCAGCATCACGAAGAAAGCAATGCGGTCGGAGAAATCACGAGGAATCAGAGACATCAACGAAGCCATCCTCGTTTAATTCTCAATACTTGCGAAAGTGAAGAGCTGAGTTACTCCCCAAAACTGCCAAGTGTTGGAAGTGAGCTGAAGAGCAGCTACAAGTAGTTGAGTTAGAAGTCAACAGAAGTTCCTTCTCAGTTCAAATCGCAAATCAGACAGGATTTTCGCAGGGATGAGGGCGTGCCGCTAGACCTACAGGTAATGTGCAACTACTGAATTATAAATAATAGAAACAACATTGGAAGGACACAAATGCCAGTAGTTGATCAGAGACGATATTGATTTCTAAGATGATGCACGGTTGAATAAATGGATACAACGATGAATCATAACGCACATCGAATATCGCTAAATGCCGAGAACAGGGCAGGTTTTCTATTAAATTTATAACCTCATAAAAGATCACAAATGCAGACAAGGGGATTTCACATATGCACTCGCATGTTATTTTCATTAGGCCTATTTTGGCCATTTTTGGGCATAATTAAACGATTCTGCATAGGAACACACGTATACCTCATATAATTCATATTTCGTATGCAGAAGAAACGAATGCCTTAAAGCTGGAATACTAGCTAGGCTATATATTCTATTGATTTCTGTAAATGAATATTTAAAATAGAGAAGGGAAAATTAAGAATTACAATTCATATAATATGTCTTTTGGTGTCACGAATTCGTTTTGTATTGACCTAGAATTGCTTACTTATATTTAGCATTTTATTTGCAAATAATCTATTGCAATTTTTTATACATGAGAGAACAAGAAAAACAGAAAAGTAAAGAAACGTAAAACAAGGAAACAGTTAAAAATAATAAATATATAATAAGGACTGAGTTAGCCTGTGCCTTGTCGAGGCGCATCACATAGCAACTTAAAAGCCGACTTGTTCTCTTCATGGTCTAAAAGACATAAATAATCACCATCGATTACAAAGCAGAGTTCTTTTATGGCTTAACAACAGCAACAGTTTCGCTATCAGGGAGTGTACGTGCAACATTCACTTTTTAAAATACGTAAAACGGGGGAAAGTTCAATTGAGCAGAATGTTTCTACATTCATCTTCATTTTGGCCAAAATCTCTTTGAAAGTTATTCCAAAGTCAGACAGACTATTGCAGGAATGCAGACAGAGCTTAGACAACACAGGGTTATCAGACATCAAAGATTTCTTCATAAATTTGCACCACCTAATTAGTATCTGAGTATTCAGGTCAGGTTTGGAGCAAATAAAAGGGAGGTATGGCGACCTCATCAATGGACTTAATTTACAAATAATTATGTCTAATCGAACGTTTCCACGCAGTTTCAAACGCCGAAAGTGCAATAACATTGAGAAGCTCACAACCATAAAAACTTATGCAAAAAGAATTGAAAAATTGTAGCCTTATATTAAAAGAACAAAACTTGAAACGTGACATTTAAATATTAGTGCGATGCATCAGATCACTCGCGATACGCGCCGCGGCACGCACACCTTCAACGCTGGGCCCAATCAGATTACCTAGATCAAGAGCATGGTCAACATACGATCAGTGTAGCACCATTCAGTCTCAAAGGAGCATCAGCTGAACGAATACCAGCAGATTTGGGGCTAAAATATAACATTTGGGTTTTCTGCACATTAAATTGAACTTCAAATTTCTCAGCAAACTTCTGGCACTCATCTAACATTGCTTGTGCAGCAGAACGTGAAGGGGCGATCAATTTCAAATCATCGGCATAACAGAGAGCACTGGCGAATCTCCCATCGACCATGCAAACGGCACTTAACCTCTCTAACCGCTTTAATACCTCGTCCATATATACACACAAAAAAAATGGGCGACAACACACCACCCTGCCTTATGCCATTAGTGCAACTGAAACGGAGAGATGTAACATCTTGCCAAACGCATAAGCTCAGATTTGTGTACATGAAAATCAAGAGCTTGATAACAGAAGGACTCTCGCAGAGCAACCTAAATAACCGCACATACTGCACCCTATCAAAAGCCTTTGAGGTATCTAAAAGGATGACATAATACGGTGAATTTTGATCAGGGTACAATTCGATAAGTTCACTGAATGCAAATGTACAATGGACTGTCGAATGCTGGCGCTTAAACCCAAATTGCAAATGATTAGTGCTAAGCATTTCAGAGTGCTGTGACAGGATGATTTTGTCTCAGATCTTGCCTATGATGTTACCTATGGCAATGGAACGACAATTCGAACTGTCATTATTCGACTTACGGGCATTTTTGGGGATTGGGCTCACAGGCGCAGAAAGAAACGGATTGGGCGCATACGAGTGACTGAACATAATGTTATATAACTTAGAGAGATGAACAAACAAGCGATGACTCCCATGAATGAAACTGTCAGAAGTCAATCCCTCACAAATATCAGTTTTCCGTGCTTAAGATCCTTCGCTGCCTTTTTCACCTCAGTAAAAGTCACAGCGTGAGCGCAGCAACAGTTGCCTGAGTCGCATTGCTCAACAATCTTCACTTTTCACTTCATTCAATTCAACATCAGTTCAACGGGTTATACAATTCTTCATATCTGTCATGGAAAATTGCACTTATGACTTCGCTATCATGTGCTTCATCTACAATATTATGGCTCGATTGCGCACCTTTGCTTTTCTCCTTCGCCTCCACCTAGAAATCGCGAGCGAGCTGTTCAAGCAGCGCTCGTGCCATTTTCTGGGTACTCATTCGTTCCTGATTGCGTAAAACCCGCCTAGATACTCGCTTATACTCTCGCTTTGCGTATCTCATTTCCTCATATACAGCACTATGACTAGGGCGCCCATTATCTAACCAAGTAAACCAGATACACATATATATATACTATTATATATGTTACGTACTTGTGTGCATACTAAGCCCACAAATGTGTCAGAAATATCCGTATATATAAACGCATGAACTCCCGTTATGATAAGGCAGCGATTAGTTACACTTGTGGAATCTTGCGTGCGTATTATATATTATTATGCAATATACATTCAATTTTGTTTGTGTATTGAGCTCGTTATTTTACCCCATGAACGAATAACCACGACACGAGTAAGATATCTGCGGTTAAAGCGCTGCCCGCGTTATTTAGCGTTATTGGATTCGATATTCTTGCCTGTCCTCGTTAGTTTCAATTTATAATTTTGATTTACTGATTTATGATCAAGATATCTCGTCGAAGAGTCAATTGCTCGTGAAAATAATTGACTCGGCTTTGACGATAATTACTTATTGGGAAGAGGCTTGTAGTAGGAATGCACACTTGGGTTGAATTGCCTGATAGTCCATTATATTGAGCGATAATAGAGTTAAAGTTCAACAAACCGTTCGAAAACACCTAACCCTAAACCCATATACGCTGTTATTTATTTTTCTTATCAATTGTTTTCAATATTTTAGTAAACAAGAAGGATGGCGACGACCCCACCGGAGACGGAAGTCAAAGTGAGACCTTTTTATGATCATTTTCTGATGAAATCATAAATGAAAAAAATGAAAAAAATACAAATATTGCTGCCTTCTATTTTGAAGGCTTTTATTATTGGCCATGCTGTACATGTTTTTGAAGGCAGCTGCGACAAGCCTGCATATAAACTTTTTTAAGCAATTGATTGCAAACAAAAAAGTGGTCAAGTGAAAGAACGAGAGACGCCAAGTGTCAATTGTCAAATTGACAAATATAATTAAGCTTCTGAATGTGATTGAGCAGATGAGTTCAATGAATGATCAGCTGAAATGAACAGTGAGGGAGATGAGTTATGAGCGGAGAGAGGTCTTCAGATGAGATGATCACCAGTGCTGAGTTACACTTAACTTGCAAACCCATTAAACTTGAGGCTTAACGTAACTCATTTTAGCAAAATGATTTCAGAAAAGAAAAGAAAAGTAGACGTGAATAATCTTTCAACAACATTCTGTTGATTTTCTTCTTTTCTTTATCTTAGGATTTCCGCTTTAAGCTGGCCTTGAAGGTCAAAGTTTACAACAACCGTCCAAGCACTGACCCTGGTCCATTGGCCAAACAGAGGACGAGTCTTTTGGCCGTGGCCAATCAATTTGGACTCATCTTTGCTGCTACTGACGATGGTTCAAAAGTCAAATGATTCTTCTTCAAATTGTAAAATATTTTCTCTGAACAGGTTTCAAGGTTTATAACTCCAAAGAGATTTACAGCCGCACTCGGAACAACGATCAAGTGAATGATGAGGTGACTGACCTCCCTGAGCACGCCTCGTTGCGCCTCAGCCGAGCGCCCTGCCACCTGAGCGTCAGTGCAGACAACCTCACGCTTAGCGTTGTCGTTGACAGCAATGGCTTCCCCTTTGCTTTCATGTATGACGTACGAGCGTTTGCTCAACACGTAAGCTCGCCTCAAAATTCTTCTGATCTGCTCGCAATTCTTGATAATCACAGAACGCCCAACCGTCTCCGTTTGTATCGATTCGGCTCGGAATGACGGCTAACGTGGTTTTGAATGATTTCGCTTGGAATCCATCTGTGGATTTTGCTGGGATGTGCGCTGCTTGCATGTCTGACGGCAGCGTATCTCTGTGGCAAGTGAATGACTCTGCCTTCACGGCTATTGCTTCCATCTCATCAGCTGCCCACGCCACATGCTGTGAGTGAATGAATGCGCTTTGAAATGCTTCCTCATAACAATCCGCAGTGTGCTGGAGTCCAAAGGGCAAACAGCTGCTGATTGGTCAGACGGACGGCCGTCTCACTCAGTTGGATCAAACGCTGAAACCCAAGAAGCAGGTCGATGTGCCTGCTGTCGTTGGCAGCCCAATGTGCATTGTGGATGTGCTTTGGGAGAGCACTCACGCATTCTTCGTGGCTTTTCTGCCTCCGAACGCCTCGACCTCAGATCAACCGATGGTCGCTCTTATCAACTCTCCTGTGAGCATCACGATCTCTATATCTATTTGCATTTTTCATTTTGATATTTGTTATTCAGAAAACTGGAGGCGCGACAAGCGTGATGTTTGAGGACATTTGTTACGGGGGAGGAGAAGACAGATGCCCCAAGTACTTTATGAGTATTCTCAATGAATGGTCAGTGAGAGAAGTAATTGTTCTGTGCTTTTGAACTCTGCTTAATTCAGGGATATGATCGTGAGTTTATCTGCCAACGCCCTCGAATCAGCTGTTTTGGGTCGTGCTCAGGACAACAGGGTAAATAAAAAACTCCTGATCCTCCCAAGATCTCCACCGTCGTATATGTTGCAGGCGAATTGGGAAAGGTGGAGCCTGGAGGATGCAGGAAGAGCAGAGATCCCTCTCAGTCAGGATTTCTCAGAAAGGTTTCCGGTCGGCATGGCGATTGAAACTACTTTTCAAGATGCCATTGCGCTTAGTAAGGAGGAGAAAATGGAAGTTTATTTTGACTCTGAATGTTTTGTGCAGATGAAACTCAGAAGATGGCGCCGGTTCCTTCTCTCTTGCTGCTCTCTTCTGACGGATTGCTCATCTGTTGGCACATGATGTTCACACGTCCCGGAGTTCCTTCCCTCGTTAAACCCTCACTTCCCATTCCGACAGAGGGAGAGCGCAAAAACCCTCAGAGTGTGTCATCATGCTATTGCCGTCAGCGTCATTGTGTTTTGGTCTTTTCAGGTGCCATTGCCCCAGTTCCTAGCCAGCTGGCTCCCACCCAGCCGGCATCTACTCAGCCGGCTCCCACCCAGCCGGCACCTACTCAGCCGACACTTAACCAAGCCACTCCTAGCGCGGCTCGTTCGCTGTTTGGGGATGCCTCAAAACCGACCTCAGCTGTCAGTTCGAGCGTGATGCCTGGATCAACTTTCTCCTTTGGTGCTGCTGCTAGCACCGCCTCCCCAAGTTCTGCCAAGATCAGCCTGAATTTTGGCCAGCCTTCCCGCCAGCCTACTTCGGCCGATCCTCCTAAATTTGGGTTTGCTGCTAAGCCCCCGGTCGCTGCTCTGCCTGCCTTTTCCAAACCCTCAGTGGGCATTTTGGGAGCCAAGCCACAAAGCACAGCTCCTGTTGCAAGCAGCGCAGCCAAAACAGAGTCAGCCAAAGCGCCTCTCACGCAGAAGACTTCTCTGGGTTTCCCCACAAATGGTTGGTTGAAATCTTCTCTTTGCACTTTGACGTTTTGTTGTGACTGTAGAGCCTCCTGCAGCAACGAAGGCGTTGCTTGCTCCCCCCCCCGCTCATGGCGCCACTGCACAAACAAAGCCGTCGTCTGCTGCTGCTAAACCTGCAGGTAGGTTTAGTCAGTTTATTTATTAACTGAGTAATTATGTGTGTATTCGTCAGCTGAGCAACCCCCTCCACCTGCGGTCTGTAACCCTGATGTGGATAATCACTTTCTTCAGAGCATCAAAGAAGAAGTCGGTTAATCGTGACCTCTGTCATCATCACAAACTTCCTTTCTTTCTCTTTAGATGAACCACTTTCAGAACGAGCTGAACGACCTGAAATCCCGCTGCGCTTCTGTTAATTTTGACGTAGGAACAAAAGCCGAGCAGCAGCAATTGAGACGAGGAAGCGATCTGCTGCAGCACTCAGACCTCCAATCCAGCATGCACGTACGTTTGTGTGCTCACAGAGGCTGCTCCCCACTGTCTGTCTTCTTAAATAGTCGTTGAATGAGAACATCCACCACTCGCGCCTGGATTGCCTGGAGGCATTCAGCACCCTGGAGGAATGCCAGTTGCGCAACCGCCAGCAGATGACGCCATCATATCAAGAGCTGCTCCGGCAGAGAGGCCTCGATCCCCAGAACGAGAGGAAACTGGATAAAATCCGTTCGCAGTTTCAGTTCATTCAATCGGGGATTCGTGAAGTCGACTTCAAATTGGACGCAGATTGGGAGCAATACCAGCGCAACAAAAACAAGCGCACTCTGAAGACCCCAGACACGGAGAACATCTACCAAACGCTGTCCAACAACCAACGCATTTTGCACCAGCAATCGCGCAATCTGCAGCATTTGACCCAAGCGCTGAAGCAGATCAAATTGGACAACTCCTCTGTGACTTGGAGCGACAGTGTTCTCAATTGGCAGCCATACAGTCCAAGGTGAGTGTTGAGTTTAAAATTCATTATTTGAGAATTCTGTTATGAAATTTCCAGCCTTTCTAAACTGACTTCTGCGCTGAAGAACACGACTTTGCGTGACGCAGAGCAGAGCCCCTCTGCCCCGTCGCCAATCTCTCCAGAGAAGGTCGCCAAACTCAGAGAGGCGTTATCTCGCCGCAGAGCGACCCCGGTCAAGTCTTGCACTCCAGGTATTTGCTTTTCTCAAACTTTGTCATCAGCTGACCAACATCCCGTCAGAAAACCTCTCCATGTCGAAAATTGTTGCTGCGGAAAGTCTTCGTCGCATCCTGATGTCTGAGAGGTCATTCACTGAAACTCCTGAGAAATCGCCCAGAGCAACGATCAAACTGAGAGAGCGCAGTCCAGTGAAGGCCCCCGTTGCCGCGGTTGCCACCGTGGTCAAAGCGCCGCCCACTAAATCAGTGAGTGTGACATTTGCTCTCCTGGCTGATAAAACTCCTTGTGGTTTTAGCTTGAGCCAAAGAACTTCACATCTGTGGTTCCACCCAATTCCACCAGCGTCATTGGTCAGTCATTTTGCTTGCGTTCCCTCAAACACGGAATTTCTCACCACAGCTCTCAGCCCAAAGAGCTCTCCTGCATCTTCCATGGCCATCCTGCCTCCCATATCGTCCATGGCAACCCCTTCCTTCTCCTTCGCTAAGGATGCCGCACCAACCAACCTCCAGACTTCCGCCTTCTCCATCGGCAAGAAAACCGCGTTTGCCAAAGGTAGTTTGTGAATGGTTTTGCATTTGCTCAATAATGTCGTGGCAGCGGCTGAAGTGTTGAGACCCTCCCCTGGTCCCCCCGCGGCGTTCAACTTCAATTCCGGAGCCACTTCCCTCGGGTCTTCTGCGTTCACAATGAAAGGCAAGGAGCAGCCGAGCGTCCCTTGCTCTTCGGCCGTTGCCATGACATTTGGCTCTCTGCTCAGCAGCAAGCCCAACGTGACCACTGGCGCATTACAAGGTTCGTTCATTGCTTTTGTTTCTGTCGTTTAATTTGCGCTTTTCAGGGCTTCTCACTGAAGATATCACACCACCAAGCTCTCCAAAAGGTGAGGAAATCCTCCGATTGAATCGTCTTGAGAAAATTTGCTCTTTCAGAACCAGAGAAGAAACGATCCGAGACGCCCAAGAAAGACGGCAGCGCGTTCACTCTGAAAGGGGATTCGTCAAAGGCGCCAGGATTGTCGTTTGGTCAGAGCAGCAGTCTCTTAGGCTCAACTCCATCTGAGAAAAGCGCCTTCAAAGTTCCATCGCCCAAGAGCGAGTCAACCGAGGAAACGTCTCCTGAAGTGCTCGCTACTCCTCTCTCATTTGACGATAAGAAGAGCTCGTTGCCTGAACAACCAAGCAGCCTCTTTGCTTCCTCTGCTGCCAAGTTCAGCTTTGGAGGAGCAAAGGAGGACACAGCGCCTCCTCCGTACTCAGCTGCTAAATCAACTCCTCTTTCTCTCGCTTCATCCTTGAAGACCACAGAAGCAAAAGCCTCTGAGACAGGCGTCAGTTCAACATCCGTGCCTTTTTCCTTTGCGTCGTCCAAGGAGGCAGCATCTGGAGGCTTCAGTCTGTCTTCAAAGGCGTCTGCTTCTGAGGCTTCCGCTTTCCCCGCGGGAGTCCCTGCTCCTTCCTCTTCAGCTGCCAGTTTCTCTGTTGCCACGTGCAGTGCAAGTGCTCCCTCTGCGTTTGGCGTAACTGCCTCGTCCAGTTTGTCCTTTGCAAGTAAGCCCTCCGGTTCAGCATTTGGGGGCTCAGGTGCGAGTTCTGTGCTTGGAGGCCTTCTGTCGTCTACTTCAGCTCCTCATTCAAGCCAAGCATCTGCTTCCCAAGAAGCCAGTGCCTCCAAATCTGAGGCCACGCCTTCCTCAGTTTTTGGCTCAATTGCTACGGCTCAACCGGCTAGCTCTGCAGGCTCTGTTGCAACCTCCACTTCTGCACCACAAGCGACATTCTCGTTTGCCTCGGGCTCCTCTCAGCCGGCTAGCTCTGTTGCTTCTGCATTCGGCTCTTCACAGCCAACCAGTACAGCCGGCTCTGATCAGCCAGCCAGTGCAGCATCTACATTTGGCTCTACTCCCCCAACTGCTTCTAAAGCTTCTGCATTTAGCTCCGCTAAGCCAGCCAGTACTACAGGCTCAGCATTTGGCTCCAGCTCTGCTCAGCCGGCTAGCTCTGCAACATCACCCTTTGGCGGCAGCTCTGCTCAGCCAGCCAGCACAGCCGGCTCTGCAACATCAGTTTTTGGCAGCAGCTCTGCTCAGCCAGCCAGCACAGCTGGCTCTGCAACATCACCCTTTGGCGGCAGCTCTGCTCAGCCAGCCAGCACAGCCGGCTCTGCAACATCAGTTTTTGGCAGCAGCTCTGCTCAGCCAGCCAGCACAGCTGGCTCTGCAACATCACCCTTTGGCGGCAGCTCTGCTCAGCCAGCCAGCACAGCTGGCTCTGCAACATCAGTTTTTGGTGGCAGCTCTGCTCAGCCAGCCAGCACAGCTGGCTCTGCAACATCGGCTTTTGGCGGCAGCTCTGCTCAGCCAGCCAGCACAGCCGGCTCTGCAACATCAGTTTTTGGCGGCAGCTCTGCTCAGCCAACCAGCACAGTCGGCTCTGCAACATCAGTTTTTGGCGGCAGCTCTGCTCAGCCAGCCAGCACAGCCGGCTCTGCAACATCAGTTTTTGGCGGCAGCTCTGCTCAGCCAGCCAGCACAGCCGGCTCTGCAACATCGGTTTTTGGCGGCAGCTCTGCTCAGCCAGCCAGCACAGCCAGCTCGGTAATATCGGCTTTTGGCGGCAGCTCTGCTCAGCCAGCCAGCACAGTCGGCTCTACAACATCAGTTTTTGGCGGCAGCTCTGCTCAGCCAGCCAGCACAGCCGGCTCTGCAACATCAGTTTTTGGCTCTACGCAGCCAGCCAGCACTGCAACCTCACTGTTTGGGTCTAGCTCTGGTCAGCCCCAGAGTTCTGCCTCCGGAACGTCTGTGTTCGGATCCTCCTCATCCTCCTCATCAGCGTTTGGTGGATCTGTCCAGACCTCAACGTCCGCCTTTGGTCAATCCTCGCCCTTCAACCAAGCTGCAACAACCTCTGCGACCTTTGGCTCTCAGCCGGCGTCGTCCGCTTTGTCAGTGTTTGGTCAGCCGAGCAAGAGCACTTTTGGTGAATCGTCTGCTTTTGGCCAAGCGTCGTCTCCTGCGGCGGGGTGAGTAGTTGGATGGTGTGTTGTTCTTTCCGCATTGATTGCATTTCAGAGGAGGCAGTGTGTTTGGAGGAGGCACTGGCAGTGGACAGAGCTCAGTGTTTGGTCAATCAACATCGTCTGGGTTGGTCTCTAGCACTCACAGATGACACGTTTAATTCTCTGTTCGTCTCAGATCATTATTCGGAGGCGGATCCTCTGCTCCATTTGACGCTTCCGGATCCGGCGCTTTCATGAGTGGCCTCGGCAGCAAACCGACCGCAGACCAGAACAACAAGAACGTGTTTGGGGCCACGACGTTCGGTTCGACTGCGAACGGCAGCACCTGTGAGTGGCCGGCTCCACTGCTGATGTCACGCAACTTCAATTATTTCCAGCTCTCTTTGGAGGCAACTCTTCTGAGTTCAACGCAGCGAAGACTCAAGCCAACCTGAGCGGGGGAGCGTTCACAAGTGGCGCTGGAGTTGCGTCTCAAGGCTTTGGAGGTTTCCAATCCCCTCAACAACAACAACAACAACAACAACAGCAGCAGCAGCAGCAAGGTCTGTTATCGCTCCTCTCGTGTAGATATGCGTGTGTAATTGGACTCAATTTACAGCCAGTCCAGCGTTTGGAGGTGCCCCTGCCTTTGGCGGAACGGCTGCCTTCGGGAGCCCCCCTGCCTTCGGAGGCGTGGCCGCCATGGGTGGCTCTTCCGTGTCGTCTGGCGCTGGCTTCGCTGCGTGAGTTGAGCAAACGCAATCGCTGGCCTGTTAATCAGTCGTCTTTTTGCTCAGCTTCTCTGGAGGAGCAAGTCTGACGTTTGGGTCGCTGGCTCAACAGGCTGACACTCCGACATTTGGAGGCGCTGGGGGAGGAACAGGGGCAGGAGGAGGGAGTGCATTCGGAGGATTTGCACCGCAGAGTTCATCAGGTGCACTGTTCATCTGTGTTTGGATTTATTTTCATGCTTTGTTTTCAGGTTCTGTGTTTGGAGGCAATAGCAACAGCTCCTTCTCTCAGTGAGTTATTGCTTACAGATTACATCAAATTTATTTTGTTGTAATTCCAAGTGCGCTGTGTTGTTTTGAATTCTAATTATGACTTTGTGATTGTTTCCAGGCAGGGATCTTCATTCACGTCTTATAGATCTTGAATCAACAACAGAAGATAATAAAAAAGTTAAATGTTGAAAATTGTATTTTAAAAAACTGTGCATTTTATGTGGATAAATAAAAGTTGTGACAGGATATTATTGATATTTGCTTTTTTTTAATTAATTCAGCTTTGCATTCCTTCCAAAAGGATGTTTCTTCCGGTTGAGAATTTTGCTGAATCGGTTAAAAGATACGCAATGTGTTGCGCAGCTTCTTGTGTTGTGATACCGTTGCTGAGAGACGCTTTGTCCTGTTACAGAAGTCATTCCTAAAAATACACTTTAATGTTGAATGACCTCACCTCTGCCACAATGGTTGGGCTGAAACAAAGATGTATTTAATACATGGCCGAAATGCGAAAACACTCACTTGATGGAATTCACTGTGACGCCTTGGTCGACCATTTCTGCAAAGTCATCAATTTATTATTGAGAAAGTTTGCAAAATTCCGTCTCACCCATAGCCATGAGTTTAGTGAACATGTCAAGTCCCGCTTTACTCACTGAATACGGCAGGTTGCCTAAACTCTGTTGGAAATAAAATTGATTCAATATGGTGTGTATGCATTGAAATAATTGTACTGCAGTAATTATTGGGTATGACGTCAGAATACACGCACCACTTTGGTTGACGCACTCGAGGAAACGACTACGAAACTCCCTGTGAAAGAACATTTACAATATTGAGACGGTTTCCATGACAACCACATACCTTTCGTGGCTGCCACGTGGCAACGAGTTCTTTGGTACCAGGGCACCAGTGGCTCCACCAAGCGTTCAAAACTCACCTCGAGATCTCTGACGGACGATTCTTCGAATGTTCCCTTGCATTCGACGTCTTCGGTGTAAACCTGAACAACTTTTGAGTTGTATTAGAATCAAATCGACGTACGTCTCACCACGCCGTGTATCTTCTTGTATGCTTTCGTGACGTCATCGATCGTCTGCTTCACCGATTCGTCAAAATTGGTTTCAGATTGCAAGTGCGTTTTGAACTGAATATCGTAATAAATATATAGACAACACATTGATCGAGTATACGCTTATGTAATCATAATGTCCAGGGACTCAACCCACGTTTTTGAAAGCACTCAGCCCTTCCTCCACCGCTTGAACTTTTGTTTCATTTCGTCCACACATGACGACGAAGGCGCCATGCTCAACCAGAACCTCAGCAGCTGCGCGGCCGATTGGTGACGTCACATCTGGAGAATATCAACAGGAGAATTTGGCAAATTGTCCTGAGGCTACGACTGCTTCGTGAAGAATGGCTGAATGCTGTCCCAGCCTGGCTCCCCTCGACTTGGTCTATCTTCATTCGTCCCATGTTTAACTTCTTGCAGATTCCTCAATAATTCGTAGCTGGATCTTGCAATCGCCAAGAGCTGCGTAGCTACGTGAAGCGATGTAAGCAGAGAGTGCTATTCCAGAACACAATCGTATTCCAAGACGAGTCACTCGATTTTATTATCTGAGACACGTGTGCACAGATGTACCACAAATGAAGAAACACATAACTACATTCATATTCATATTCATATTTTTTTTTTTTCAATATACAAGTCAATAAAAGCAAACGCTAAACTCGTGGTTACGTAATATGGAGAGTCATTGGCGTTCAAGGTACGCATCGAAATAGTATGCATGCATAAATTACTGTATTAATGTTATTAATCATGTACAACGACCAAATATATATTGTATTTATTCTACGACCGAACGGACAAATACTACGAGTTACTCTTATTAATAAATTAGCCTATACACGTAAGTATTACGTACGTATTTTCCTTTTAATGACATGTATGCAAGTTTAAAACTGAAATCAGTTAGGATTCAAGTATAATTAATTTAGCTTTTAGCCTTAAAGATAGGTATGTAATCACGTTGCTCTGTAGATACCCGGTACGCGGATGTATGCGTGCGTTTAAATTACATAACCGAACATTGGTTCCAGAATAATCCCACTGCAATGATAATAACGACGGTGTATGATGTAACGATGTGTTACTCACCTGTGACGATGATAACTTTGTCTTTCAGAGAATCCATAACAGCAAACAGAGAGCGAAGTGAGAATTCCTGCTGTGAGGTCTGATGTGTGGAGCACTTCATTCATTATCTCTCCTCAAGATGTCTCGGTCAACGTTCAATCACAAGCGAAATATGAAGACGATCGTTGATGTTAATTGACAGCCTTCCACTTGCCGTTCGTGTGACTTGATTACCAGAGATTTGATTGATAATTTTATGCGTGATTTGCACGATAATTGATCAATGTATCAGTTGCTAGACGAGCCAAATGGCGCTTCGGTTAGAACAGTTGGTAGCTTTTAAACGTCGATTTAATTGTACAATATGTTATGTAATACGGGTGTGTATATATATATAGGGGAGTATTGGCTTTGGGGAGTATTGAAACTCAGCATAATTATAAAATTATGATTGGTGAAGCTTGAAATGTTGGGATGGTGGGCATACAAGCCGATTAAGTTGAAATCAAGTCTCACGTTATGGCCGTATAAGCTCCAGGGCTTGCCACGAAATTAAACTCCGCGTGTACAGATGTATCGCCGAAATATTCTGCGATGATTTTGCAGGTCACGTGATAATTTTGCGTTCAAATGTTGGAAGCGCACGAGCAATTGCAATTGAATTGGCCATTGCAAAACACAATCGGATATGCAAACTACAAACAAAATTCTATGTGCGAAAAATTGAAATCTGACTGAAGAAGTCACCTTGAGTAAAATCATGGTTGGCGAAAAGGAATTTTATTATTAAGTTTCAACATTAGAAATTGAAAGTTTGAAATTGTAACAAAAGTTAATTAGTAAACATAATTATTATCAATCACAACCAATTAAGACTATAAACAGTTTGAGGATAACAAATTAATCATAACAATGTAATTAATTTTAAAAACCTAGTTAACATCACAAAACGCCACTAGTTAACAGTGCTTCTCAAAGAAAAAAATTAGTTACATAATATATCAAGTGATCCTAATTAATTTTCTTCACATTAATAGTCATAACATAATTATAATGCATGAATTTTGAGACTAATGTAACTTTTAATTTCATGTTTAGAAAAATATTTTTACATAAGATGATATACAATACTTGGAACATATGCGCAAATTATGTTGGAATAATTAATTTGAAATTAGGAATGGAATGTACAATCACATTCAATCTCATGAAATTATGCCAATAAAATAGATAAAGAAAAATCCTTATCTAATAATTACGAAAGATTCGACATGTAGAATTTAATCCTCTTGCAACAAAATCCAAAAAAACATTGATAATTAACTAATTAACAATGTTAATCAATGAAAGAAAATTCTTATTTAATTATCATATATCTCAGCATTAATTAATACTGTAGCCGAATAATAGTTATAACTAATTAGCTTTTAAATTATTCCTACGTCAAAAAAATCCAAACCTCGAAAAAGGAAATAAAAAGTGAGAACATATGAAAGAGATGACATAATGAGCGTTTAAATAGAGAACAATACTTTTAGCGGAACCCAATTCACAGAGGAACAGCTCACCATTGATGCATATCTACCGGCAGAACACATTTAAGACTCAAGCACAGATCAACTAAGCCAAAACCGGACAAGATGGACAAACATAATTTGCAGAGAATCAACGACATTTCTCATGGCACAATCTCATTTAAATTGGTGATACAACCTTATTTCTAAGCATTAATTAACGGTTAATAAGATAAAGAAGAAAATATAAATACACGTCAGCTGTAAAGAGACTGAGTGGAGGGAATGCTGGAGAAATACGATGAGTGGACGACTATGCGTCCGGAATGAAGCATAGAGTCAACGACCTCAAACGCACTGCCACCAGGAACAGCAGTATAGTCAGGTGGAAGGGTCAAATCTCGTTACTCCAAATTTGTGACAACGTCAGTGCTTTCTTCTGAAATATGAGATCAGAATAACGAGGTTTGACTGTAATAAGACAAAACCTGGTCGGAATGGTGGCCAAATATGAGATGATAATAGAAAATAAAAAGTTAGTATTAATAATTAATTAATACAAAACCAGAATGAAAATTCAAACAATTTGCAGTTTTTTTTACACAATTATCGCAGATAAAAAGTGCTTCAAACATTCAAGTGACACAAAATTTAACACAAACATCAACAAAAACCATCTCTCTTTCTAAGAACATGCGCATAACATGAAAAATGCATCATTATGTTTGGAGACTTTGGAGAGGGAAGATATATGTGCTGCAGATCCTTACGAGTACTTTGTACTTCTGTGAGATCGATGGCCATCCATAGATAACGCCTGCACGATCCAGGGGTCGCACTTAGAACCCTCACGAAACTCATCACGTGTCAGGCGGCCATCTTTGTCCTGTTGGCATAAATTAACACAAATTTCATTCTTGATTCTGCATCTCATTATACTAACAGTGTCCATTTGAGTGAATATCTTCTGGACCCGTTTTTCCGGGGTGTCCTCATCTTCCGGAAGATCCAGCATGGAACCAACCATGGAGTAAATAGCATCCACAATGTCCAGCATCTCCTCTCTGGTTATGTAGCCATCTTCATCTAAATCATACAAGCAAAAAGCCCCTGAAAAAAAAAATACAAGCACGTAAAGTAATTACCACAATAATATATTATTATTTTTCAAAATCTCACAATCGAGCTTTTCATCTAGCGAACCACGTGACGTCACAGATAACGCGCAAATAAATTCATGGAAGGAGATAAAACCATCCTGCACAGAAAGAGAGAAAGTTGGAAAATGGAAAATGACAACAGAAATCCTGACCTTATTTGCATCAAACACATTGAAGACGAAATTGGAGAATTTGGTTGAATCTCCGTGCGGGAAGAACTGCTGATAAATGGTACGAAACTCCTGAAAAATACACGCAAATTCACACAGGGAGACATCGGTGCATTTAGGTCAATTGAGTGGGTGCGCAGAAATCCATCCTTATGCACCCATCTGCCTACTCTCTTGAATCTTTGACCAATTTCAATTTATTATATTTCGGTTTCTCCGATCGATTCAAAATGGTTGATTCCACATTCAAGGTTCATGTTTTTCATACAGCTTTGGATGGCTGTTAACAGGATTTTCTTCTCATTTGCTGAAGTGGAAACTTGACAAACGAAAGAATCCAGGAAATAATGTTCACCGCGAGTCTATAAAAACACAACCCAAATATAATGCACAATGCTTGAAAAGATTTCATTTCCACAATGCAGAAATCCGCGCATCATAAAGACGGCTGATGTATTTTGGGCCAAGTGCATTTAGGGCGCGTAGAAAGTGGAATGTGTACACATAAGTATCAAAGTACCTTCTCCCAATAGCAACATATAAATGCAGCATCAACTCAAAGGTAATAGCCTGGATAAGAGCCATGCCTAATGCGAGGCACAGCAAGCGAGCTCTGCCAAAGCGTTCAGGATCTTCGCCAACTGACGATTCGTGCTGATTACAAGGAAATTCAACGCCGAAGATCCACATCGAGGGCAGCACTTGAGCAATGCACACGGGGCCTCGATTCTGGCTAAACCCACAATACAAATGAATGGGTCAACTGTTTAATATTTCTACGGTTAATAAATGCAAGCGCTCGAATTTTAACGAAACAACTTTCCAACTAGTGTAGTATAAATTGTACTCACTAATGGGACGCCCTGTATATATGTTACTTTGAACCCAACACGTTAGTGCACTGCTTCTCCCATAACCATGGTAACCTTTACTGTTATACAACAGCGACTCCGTATATAGAGAGAACACACGCATGCAGCGCTGAATCAGATCACACAAAAAACACCAACAGCAAAAAGAAAAGCGACATTTGCGAATTTTAGCGTCTTGCAGCGCGCGGCAGATTTCCGCATTGTGACCTAAATGTCAAATGCAACGAACGCAACGAAGAAACGCTATGCACAAACACGCACGCAGCACGCACGATTGCACACATTCAGAGTATTAGCGCAAAGAGCATTGATTTGAACAGACTTAGAGATTCAGACGAGGCTATGATAGCATATATATGACTACGAATCACATACGTGTACCATACGTAAAGAAATTAGCTAAATGCTGTGATGTGGGAAAAATATAAGAAAAAAAAACATGCAACGCTAAGTGCATTTACTTCACTATGAATTCCGTGTCAAGGATGCACAAACTGTAATATCATTACATTTTGTATGATAGTACAAGTATTGTACATGCATCTACAAAATAGGCCCCCTTGCTGTTCAACAAGTGTTTCCAAGAAATTCCAGCCAAACTCCGCCCTAAATTTTTAAACATTATTTCTGAGCACATATAAAACCTCTCTTCCTGGGCGATAAAAACGACCCTGCACATCCAGGGAAGAAATAAACACCGAATGCAAACCACGTGACAGCGGACAAGCGACACATATATGAGTCGATTTCCCCGGATACCATTCAACGTCATGCATTCAACATATTCATGTGTACATTGCTAGCATTCCCTGAGTATCAACGGGATATCCTCCACCCCCGAGGACAGCAATACACCGAACGCCTTGCCTCCAATGACACACAGCCACGATATGTCGGCCAACAGGGCACGTTTTGGGTTGGATAACGAACGAAGGACGTCCTGACTGTCGGCTCAATTATACGGCTTTCCGGTTACCATGGCAATCGTGGCGACCACGCGACGCGGCTTATCACGAAGATAGGCGGCAGTGAAAGGACGTCGTTCGAAGGGTCGCGTGTTTTGAGGCATTCACGGCACCAGAGATGCATGCAGTTGAGAATTTAGGACAAAAGGCCGGAAGAAAACAATAACACACGCTTCATTCACGACATAAATTTATTTTATTATTTATTACAAGAAAGGTCAAGGTCATTGTTATATGCATTGAGGAAGACGCACAAATATAACACCGAAATAGTATCGAATGAATCATAAAGTGATTAGGTTAACAATGAATTAAAAGGTATTTTATATTATCGACGTGAGATTGTTATTCTTAAGGCGGTGAAATATTGCTCGCTCAGTATGCGAGTAGGACTGACGTCAACGTTGCTGGTTAAATTCATGTACCAATCACGACACTGCTCGCCGGTTCGCTTCCTTGGCGATACGAACGCGACCTTTGACCTATGCTTGGCAGACCAGAGGTCACGTGAGAACGGTTGTCGTGACCGCACGCGCGGGCAGAGCGGGGTACGGAGACCCACTCGGTGGGTTTCATTCCGGGAGCCATGGTCCTCAGCGGCAAGCGGATCTTCGGGTCTCGCCGCCGGAGGAAAAGCAGATTTGCGTCTTGGCAGTCAAAGTCCCACGAAGCCGCGATGCTGGCGGTCGTTGGTCTGGTCATTCGCTGGACGATGCGCTGCAGACGGTCACCGCTGACCACGCGACGTGCGAACGCCAGAGGGTCATGGTCACGCAGGTGCATCACGTGACTTTCCTGAGGGTCATAGTCGAATCGCCATGACCTTGAGGCTCGTGTTGGTGAGGTCAGTCTCTCGGTCACTGGGCGACACCCGAACGTCATGCTTCTGTTCCTGTGAACGCGAAATGATATTCGATATTTCGAGGATATTTTTAATAGTGACAATTACAATTAAAAGTTCATCTGTCATGGATACAGACTACAGATTAATGCATTGAATTATTCAGCCTTTTGCGGCTTTCATATAGCATTCAATCTTGGGGATTTTCAGGCTGATATACAATTAATTTTCTTTTTCTATTCCGCCATCCTTTGAATCAAATAAAAAAGGTTGCCATGGAAACGCACAGCTTGGAGCTCCTACACAATGCACATTGCAATGGAATTTCTTCCTCTTTACCTGGTTGAATTTAATCACGTGAGATTTTTCTTCTTTTGACCTCTCCCTTGGGAATAAATAACCCGTATAGCTTACGCAAACTCCACAAAAACGTATAATTATATTTATAAACGTATAATTATATACGTATAATTATTATAAACGTATAATTATATAATTATAAACGTATCATTATAAACGTGTCGTCTGACAACGAAAAACTATTTCACAACTCACCTGAATTTCTCGTCTTCCGTGTAAGAACTCAAGCGATGAACTAACAAAAAAATGGTCATAAGTAGTTGAGTGAATGGGCAGTTAATGACTGATGACTAACAAACACCGCTTGATTGCGGCTCCAAGAATCACTCGATCGACTCACGACAACTCTCTCATTAGAAAAACATTACGCGCGAGCCCACGTGGTCAAAAAACATTCCAGATTGGTGATTACTGCCCATTGTCCGTGTGGTCAAACCGACTTCAATGACACAAAAGTGTTTGGTCGCCATGGTAATGGTCAATAATAAAGATTACGCAATCGGCAGGTGGAATAATGCTGTTTCGCTGAATTGGGTCAAAATCAGAAATACGTGTAAATGCGGGTAATTAGTTAATTTAATTAGTTAATTACTGTAATCAAGAGGTTTACATCCTTATATATACAAGATGGCTGAATGATAGCAATACAATTGACATCAATGTATATTCAGTTATTTTCAATTCATTCACATCAATGCTGTAATATTGGTTTGAGCGCCATTGAACAGAATTGGAAGAACGAAGCCATCGGAGGCGTCAATATTTGCAACGATCCACTCGAACAGACGGCGGCACAAAGAGCTCTGTTGTCAACACTGAGAAAGCATGAATGCTGCAGCCGATGAATCAGTGGTCATTGGCCACAAATATATGTGGGCGCAGATGGCTACAGACAGAATATGCCGCCGGAATATTCTCACATTCAAATGAGAATTTCACCGCGGACGTATAGGCACAGCATATCAAAAGAGCAGAAGCGATTATCATATTAATCCATAAGAACCATTGGTTGCCATGGTTACAATGGAGTTTGAGATTTCCAAATTCTTGATCATGTTCAATAAATTTCAGTAAATTAAAATATGCAAGGGCAGTTAGTGAAACTCTTTTTTTTTTCTGCGCATAATTATAATTATAATTAAATGCTCAAACGAGAGATTTTCGCTCGAAATTCCATGCGTTGCTTCACTTTGTATGCACATGAGGTAAACATCTGTGAATGACGTAAGCGGTAATAGTACAATATACGATCGTACACAACTATAATAATTATGACATAACTATTTTATGACATAACTCTGAACGTATTGCTAGGTATAATAATTGCTCAGAGACAAGAATCTGGCCTGGAGCAATAATTGCATGCTTCATATATAAGCGTAATATACACATCGTAAGATATATATATATCTGGGGCAGAAGACAAACAATGAATATAAATCAAGAACACTGAATTGCATAATCATTAAGCAACGTTGGACTCCTTGAAAATATCGATCTCTCTTCTCGCGAATCGAGCAAAGAGTAAATAAAAGCTTCTCTTTTTCCATGCAACTCAAGAATCTGCCAATCAGAGCAAAGACCTCATCAATCGATGCGATACCTGGAAGCAGCGTAAGTATCCCGACGACGATTCCACCAGAGAAAGGAGATCGCTTCTGGCTGCTCAGGTAAGACACGAATACATGTTGCATGGCAGTGCTGTGCGGCTACAACTGTAATGTTCGTATAATAAGTTGTTGAATATATTATTAATAATCTAGGATCTCTGCTTTCTCGGGTGTGTGAGGCTACACTGGTTGCTATGACGTAATAATCCAAAGAAACAAGCATGGCTGTGATGTCACAACGGATTTTTTTTTTTTTTTGTACTCGTGGATATTCTTGGTGCAACATCTAGAGAAACAGGAAAACGAAGGGAGAATATAAGTCAAGTCGAATTAATACAAATTAATACAGGGAAAGAGCACTGAAGCCTGTTATTAGAGGGAGAAATAGATTGATGATCTTAAAGGAATATTATAACAATAAAGATGAATGCGAGATACAACATTCAACCGCATTCTTAACTTAGAATGGAAAGCAAGTTAATGAAATATTGAAAAAGTGAGAAGTTTAATTACAAGATGTAAAAGCCCATGCAGAAACAGGTCAAACGATGACCTAGAAACCGATTGAGAGGCTTTCTACCCACAAAGGTCAATGCCCGGAAGGTCAGTGCGATCCCTGACCCTGACTTAAGATTATTGCTCCTTATTATTTGTTCTCTGCGTGGTTTTCGAACCATGAAGATCTGCCAGGGAGCTAACTCGATGTGTGAATATCTACATAACAGCATCGATCTACAAGCCATCAGGGAATTGTGCTAATGCATATATTGTCATCTCTTATGGCTTTGTATTCACAAAGTTAACCTACTTGATCCAAAAACGACGACAGAAATTAAACCAAAGGCCATAAATACAATATATTACATAATTGATAGAATAATCAAACTAATCTGAATGACGTCATGCATATTTAGTGAGCGTATAACATACATTGCAGCTCTTATTTCAGTATTACAAGTTAATAATATATTTTAAAAATACATACCGGTATATATATATAATAATGAATAAATATAGTGTAATTTTAATATGCAAATTAGGTAGTAATTAATTATAATATGCAAATTAGGTAGTACTTAATTATAGTATGCAAATTAGGTAGTACTTAATTACAATATGCAAATGAGAACTGCATACAATTAAATTTGATGAAACTTCCATCCCACATAATTAAGAGCTACACAATATTATTATTATATATTATCTGGCTTGCTAGATATGAGCAAATGACTCATACAAATGAAGGGTGCTAGATATGAGCAAATGACTCATACAAATGTAGGGTGCAAAATATGAGCAAATGACCCATATAGATTCAGAGTGCTGAAAAGGTCAAGTGCATAATTATGTGACTGCCAGACAGTGAGCCACGCAGAGAAGCCTCAAATTATCCTTATTTGCTGTGAATACTGGTATCGTTACTGAAAGGGTAAATGTGATGAGCTACTTGTGACAATTAGTCAGCACAAAATTACGATTGTTGCTGTCAGGATATTCATATTGATTGTCTATATCATGGTGATATTCATATTGATTGTGTATATCATGCTGATATGTGTGATGTAATATGTCTGCAACCAGAAGTCTCTGTTCCGTTTTATTTCATTTTAATTATGATGTATGTTAATTAATCGGACATTTTACCTGTAAACATAAAAGAGAAGGACATTTTACCCCTGAGTCCCCAGTCTTCAATTTGATCTAAATTCCTAAACACATCGCTTTGTGTAATATTGAGAGCTAAATTGCCACTGAATATGTGATTGAATCGCTGTCAAGAACTCTTGAAATATTACTCTCATGGGAATTAAATTTGCACAAAACAAACATTTGTTCTTTGCCAAGCACTCGACATCTTTGCAAATGATCACAAATTCAGATTTGCCCAAAAAGACATCAATAATAGTTTGACAGCACTTCTTCGTATGCTGGGATTATGAACAAATGCGAAAACATGAAGTGAATCAACAATACGCCAATTAAGGCAGATTTAAGATTGCATAACAGGCATAATTTCAAGTCAGGTGAGATCCGCTTAAAAGGAATTACAATCAAATGGCATAGATACCATCGACAATGTAATAATAATAATACAATACTTCCTCACTCAGCAACCATGTCTCAAAAAGTAAAAAAGCAGATGAAAGAGAAAAGCATGAAATACAAAACATGTGGCGCCACTTCCAGAACTGGAAAAAGAAGTCGTCCATTTTAGAAGACAATAAACGCGTGGCTAAAAAGGATCATGTGATCAATACGCAAGTCAAAAGGACGGCCGACAAAAATCGCATGCACTGGAACCGTTTTTATCCCTGAATGAGTGACGGCAAAGAGAAAAACGAAGAATCTATTCTCAGATCAGACTCCGTCTATTCCACAAACGTCTCATTGAGTGCGGTGTGCAAAAGAGAGGAATTAAGTTGACAGAAGGTGGTTATGGGTAATTTATCTGGGATGATATAAAAAGCCATGATTGATGAGACATCATGATCTGTATATACAAGAGAGCATGGATTGAAACAATCATGGAATTGGCGGCCTCAATAATGTTATGCATTCATGTTCTCATTATTAATTATACAAGCAACAAGCAATAAGCAAGAAATTAAGATGATAAATATTGAGGTCAGCAGATCAAGGGACTTCACGATCGGTTGGTCAGATTGGTGAGGAGGCATGTGCTACTCAGCACTTAGCCTCTCAGAATCTCTGCCCTCTTCCTGTCAGAAGAAATATCGGTGCAGAGAGGTTAAATTGAGACGTACATTCATCTCTGTGCACCAAACGGTGAAAGATCCAGTGTTTGAGATATAGTAGTCAATGAATTATGATTTACGATTGCGTTTAATAAAAGTGATAAGAGGTGATCGAGGCAATGATATTCATGATGAATCAATAATATGCACACTGGTTGTAATAAATACAAATAATATCATTGAGTAAGATTAATTAGTCATACTCAATGATATTATTATCTGCTAAGCTGCGAGCCAAATGTCTCATAAGTAGACTACACAAAACCAGCGGTCGGAGGGGCTTGCTGTGTCGGTTGACTCAAGGCATTCCTCACTGAAACAACGCAAAGCGTTTTCTACTTCAACCTTTGTTAGCAGTCCATTTGATTGATTCACTTTCGGAGTAATTTTCATCAAATAGTTTGCTAATTAAATTATTCTAAGCACGGCTAATGAACTCCATTGCTGAGCGACAGAACGTTGGCTATTGAGTAAATTAAGGGGAACCCAATAAGATATTATTCCTTATCAGATTGTGTTGCTTAGGAACGATAGGGCATGTGATATCATTACACAATGCCAATTATACCGGTAGATTTCATAATAATGAATTAATAAACAATATATATTTTGGTGGCATTGTCATCGATGTTGGCTATCATAATCTATTCATCCATTTGTTGCATACAAAAACAACAAAATGGAAAAAGAGAATAAACAATAATAATGGACACAATCTGATTGAATGGAAAAAGAGAATAAACAATAATAATGGACACAATCTGATTGAATGGAAAAAGAGAATAAACAATAATAATGGACACAATCTGATTGAATGGAAAAAGAGAATAAACAATAATAATGAACACAATCTGATTGAATGGAAAAAGAGAATAAACAATAATGGACACAATCTGATTGAATGGAAAAAGAGAATAAACAATAAAATGGACACAATCTGATTGAATGGAAAAAGAGAATAAACAATAATAATGGACACAATCTGATTGAATGGAAAAAGAGAATAAACAATAATAATGGACACAATCTGATTGAATGGAAAAAAAGAATAAACAATAATAATGGACACAATCTGGTTGAATGGAAAAAGAGAATAAACAATAATGGACACAATCTGATTGAATGGAAAAAGAGAATAAACAATAATAATGGACACAATCTGATTGAATGGAAAGATAAGAAGAACCAGAGCAACCTATATTGAGAGTGGGATGGTATTATTATTTTTATTATTATTATTTTTGAGGGAGATCTCATCTAATCAGGAGATTTCAGCGATAATCCACTGATTTCTACCTTTGATCTTCAGGGGGTCAAAGAGGAAATGCACTTACGTCTTTCTTGAGGACACCCTCCGGACAATCCCGCATGAAATCTCGGTACCTGACAGCAGACATAGGGTTCATAGGTCACAGGGGTCACAGGGGTCAAACACCAGAAGACTCACCATTGTTGAACTTCTCGTTTATCAACTGAAAAAATGAAGAGAAAAGTTTGTAATTATATGTCCATCAGCGGAGAAGTTGTTTTCATATTGATTAATTAATTTTCAATAACATTTTATGAGTTCAGGTTAATGTGGATCAATATTACTCTACTAAGCAGCAACAATTAAATGTTCATGCCAATTCTTAAGGTCAGTCACCCGTGAATTAAAATGCAAAGTATATATACATATACGACCTGAGGAAACTATAATTAATTATTTCTATACGTCTCCAGATCTATTCCCCTTCAAAGCCTTTTCTTCAACTAATCCACATTCATAATTTCCATGAGTTTTGTGAATCCTGGTTGATCCATTGGACAACACATAAAAAACAATAAATGCAGTAAGGGTTTAGGATCAGTTCAGGATTTCAAGAAGGAGATCACAGGATTTGAAAGTGACAAGAATCAAAGAATGATGAGACTATAGTTCAATGCTCTTGTAATCAGCACAGACCGCCTTGTAATAGCCTGAACTGGGTATTCATTAAATCAAGTTAAAAACAGGCTCGCTTATTTTTCCATTATGATACCCACTCAAACGGCTATTTCAGTCATGACCGCTAGTCATAAGTTATTAGACAAATGAAACGCAAGTACTAGAAATCCAATGATCTGAGTATTTGCGATCTATTCAATGTTTGAAAATGCTCAAAACTTAATATAGTCAAAGGATTAGTTGATGAAGTCTATATAATTATGTTTATGAAGTAGAAATTGATGAAAGATGCCATTTTAAATATATAAATCATTTTAAAGTTAAATTCCACACTCTCTTGCTTCTTGCTCCCTTGCGATTTGATATTTTTCATTTTAATGCTGATGATTTCTAAAAATAAATTAGGTATTTCAATGTAAATACAGGTCACACCAACATTTGTCTCATTGAAAGAGAACAGACATTCACGTTCCATAGACAGTAACACATAGCACCCGGCTTTGTTAGCCAGTTGGGTATTGCAGTGAGAGGTCATCAATCGGTGCCCCTAATTTGTTGGTGGAAATATTGAAGTGAAGAGACAAGGAGACGTATTTCTTGCAGATACCATACGATACATCAATATTTACAATTAAACAGTGACTAATTTTATCAGCTGAATCCTGTGCTCATCAACCAGACTCCTTAACCAATGGAATATTTCATGTTGTATTGGAGGTTTAGCTTGATTAGCGACTATGCTTCAGCATATATAACACTGCACGTACCTTGACAACCCCTGAGACTGAGTCTGTCACTTGATACAACCACAAAAATGGTCAGGAACTACTACTACTAGTTAGGCTAGTACAGTAGCTATGACTATAATTATACTATAATTTACAGTAAGTATTAAAGGAAGTTGAAGTTTAAAGTTGCTCGCTCTCGGCTCTGAATGTCCATTCACACACAATTACAGTACGGTATTACGGGTATATCAGTGTTACATGAGTGAATGACTGCATGAGGTCACTCAGTCACTCAGAGTCAGCAGTTACTCACTCACTCACTCACTGGTCAGTGTGATCGGTCATCGACTCAAGAGTTGGGCGTCTGACTCTCACTGACTGACTGAGTCACTCTGTATTATTATAGTGCATAAGTCACATTTATAGTGAACGTGAATGTATAGTCGCTCTATTTACACTCACAGTAAGTGGAGTCGGTTAACTGTTTGATTTCACGAGAAGTCAGTTTGCTGGAGTTCTTTCCCATATTCCCGGTTGCGGCCGTCACATCGTCAGTCCTTGCTCAGCGCCGTTCCTCGGAAAATGCCTCAGCACGCCTCAGCTGTCAACAAATCGAACAGCCGGGGAAGCCATTCTGTGTGACGTCATGTGGGAATTCCCGTAATATATTTGTTGCCAAGGCTTCTCTGTGAATTCATTAATGGAGTCGTTTGTAACCACGAGCGGCTGGCATATCAATCATAATGTGTTTATTTTGGGGTCATAAAAATTACATCGATCCACGGACGAAAGTTTCGTTGCTGCCATGGCAGAATTTACGTGATTAAAATGACGGAGTGACACAAATGTAACCTCCTTTGAAGGCAGATCATATGGATACCGTCTACACATAAACATACGACATAAGTATAAGGCATAAGAGTCACTGAATAATATTATTATAACGAATTACAATTATAATTCGCATCCATATTCCTCGTGATCCGATCGGGTCTTGAACCCGGGACGTCGACCTCCACAGTCGGCAATGTATATAGGAATGCAGTCAGCTGATATGCGGCGCACAATCCTTTTGGTGACATTTGACCTTTGAAAATTTACTTATGCCAATGAATATGATATGCCTGCATTAGTCGGTAATCAAGCAGGCCCGTAGCTAGCTTCCATGAAGATCGTTTGTAAGATAGGCCTATTATAGTGGATGTTCCGTGCGAGCATATATTAGGCCTAATGATGAAATGCGATTAGGGTATATCTGATTAATTGGCTCCCTGGGCGAAACCTCAGTGCTTCGGATCTAGAAGAGTGAGCGTTATGATTCTTGTTTTAATCCGTTTGCGAGATTGCAACGGATTGATCAATAACGGTTTGACAACTTGTGAATGTACTATGTTTCTCGAAGAACTTTGTTGTAATTAACATATTCTTCTTTTTATTTTATTCTACTTGTTGTATTATTCTTCTTTTTGTTCTTTCTGTTCTTTTTCCCCCCTAAATGAAATACATAAATCATATCCGTATATGTATTTCGATGAATAAACATTATATATATATATATATAAATCAATATCACGATTAATTCCACCTTTAACATGGCTCGTTTTAATTTTATTTACGTAATATCTACTGTTTTACCTATTTAATGTAGCAAGGAAACGAAGAAATATTGACATTTAATTGTAAGCGGTTTTTAATTTCTCACGATTAAAATTTGCAACCTGTAGGCTCCATGTAAACAGGATGTGAAAATTGATTATATTCCTTACTCATTGATACAGGAATCGTTCTGCTGAGTGTTCCAGCACTGACTATTAAAAATTTTATCTTTCTAAAATTCGCCTAGGCAGCCGATGAGACCGTTACGTAACCGAGAATTCAGGATGATCATCGATTACATCAAGTGGAGCTAGGGTGCAGCTAGACGCCGAAGCCAGCCGGGAAAAGCCGACTAGCCAGCCGAAAAATATCTGAGCCGCCGCCGCCGCCGCCGGAATTTTACTGATCCGCCGAAAAACAGTTGGCTTAGTCGCCGCCGAAAATCCATCGGTCAGCTGCATTTCTTTCGTGAGATTAGTCAGGAAATAACGCCATGATTTATAGAATTTCACAAAGTAAATTAGCTGTCAATGTATGCACCATGGGTGTGATCGCAGCTTGCTTTTGAAAAACAGCAAAATTTATTATTATTATATATATATATGACTAACAACGAAGGCTCTAATAATTAAAAAAAAAAAAAATGATCTTGTAATATCTACACTGATATTAAGATGAAACCAGTAATTACCTCGCTACCACACAAACCGAGATGAGGAGGATATAAATTATATATTCTCTATATAGAATTCTCAATGGCAAACATTCCTCAATTTCTCATTCACAGGTTTACTATTTATCAATAATTCGCGGTCAAGCGTAGGGTCAATAGGTCATTTTGTATACGATAACCCAGAAACATTTCGCGGGCATCTGAGATTCACGGTTGATCGTGACCGCGAATGTAGCAAAAAAAATGTACGCAGCGCAGCGCATTAAGCCTTGCCTTTAATTGAAATTGTGTCACAAAGTGTGTGTCTCATTGTTTAGGTGTTCACAGCGTTGATTTTACGAGATACTTTTAGCCTCCTTGAGATTAAAATTATTGCGGTTCCTATTCTCCACTGGAAAGCCTTGACCTTATTTGATCCAAACGTGTTTGACACCATATAACACTCGCTAGTGTTGGTGTGCCGTAGAACAACAATTTTAATTATTTCTGACATATGATCAAATTGAATCAGGGGGGGATGAGGGAAAATGAGGGGGGGGGGGGCTATATAAGTATCTACGAGTATTTCGTAGCAGACACGAGGCATGATAAGGGCGTCACTGAGTTCGACCTCTTTGGCTACTGGGCTGTAAAGGGTTGTATCTTGTTTATCCAGGGTCATATTAGGCCTATCGATCCGGCAGTTTTTGAAATCCAGCCTTGAAAAAAAAAGATAAATCCTTTATACTATTGTCAGTTGTAAATTGACAGTGGAATGTTGCCTTTTTGCATATCTTTTCGTTTCCAAAATACAGAGCAGCTAAGAAGAAATAACGAGATATAACATTGTAGGCCTATAATTATATTATAATATTATTAATTAATTATAATTATATGCATTTAGATATTGTTCTTCTCTCTGAGACGTCGGAGTTAATTCTGGTACGATTTCGCGCATGTGCAAGCTGAAAGATCTCACATGAAAAGAAGAAGATACGTATTGAACTGAAGCATTGTTCTTTGCGCAGGAAGCTATAACTCAAACAATTAGATAGAACATATCTTCAAAATAAGATGCATTGTTGGCTTTTGTATCTCCCCGCAATCCGATTGGGAGATGTAGACGCCAGACGAAATATGTGGATTTATTATTGTAGATAGACAGTCTCGATGCAAATAAGTCATAATTGTATACCATATCTCCCCTTCTTTCTATTTCCAGCTCTCATTCTCCTTCTCGAAGTGGAACTTTTCTGCTTATTACATCACCATAATGCGAGATCGATGGCGAGATGAATATCAAGCAGTTAAGTCAGCAGCACATCCAAGAAGTGCAAAATACAAACCCAAAATCAACAGCCCAATAACCCGGCCACACACTGCTCCAGAGTTAATATCTATTGACGGTCTGGGTAATCCCTTGACCCGCTTGACCCGACCAAACACAAGCACAGGCACTAAGGCCGTGCTATGGTCATCTCCAAGGAAATGGTGGCAAGAGCATTACACAACAACCTCCTTGATGTACGTTGGGGACGGACACAGGAAACGATACTGTAAATTGCAGAAACATTTCCCCGGATTATGGTCAGTGATCCCTTCACACAAAGAGCAGGTTGATTTGAATGTCCGACTCTCCCAACCGACCATGTCAAGTTCTCTGAGGAGGGAGGACTGTTTATCCCACAGGAAATTTGTTGAACGATATAAAGCGCAGGCATGGGCGGCAGATATCGGGAATCAAGAGAAACTCCGAGCTAAAGAACAACACGTGAAAGCTCCCTGTCGGCAGCCACAGCCGACAGAAGTACCTCGAAAAAGAGTCAGGATTGCCAAGCAGGTCACGTGCTACGTGTGATAGCTTACTTCTGACCAGTTACTGGATCTTGTATTGGAATGAACTAAAGTTTTCAGATAATATATTGCCTTATTAAATTAAGTTAATCTGCCATTGTTGGTGCCTATTAAATATTCATTGTTGCATACATCGTTTCCTTTATTTATTTATTATTAGTTTTTTTTGCCTTTTGTTTTAATCATTACCAGTCTGAATTGAAGTTCTTCATTACTGAGAACTATTCGTGAATGATACCTTTGACACTATAGGTATCGTGGGACGTGAATCAGTAATGTTATACATCTAGCAAGGGCATCTAAGATGACCTCATATTAATAATTTGTCTAACAGAGACTTTTATATGTAGCACGAATGTACAATTTTATTCACAGATTATTTGACGACAGTACATTCCCGTTTTCTTTAGTGTACGCGGTGACCTTTCGAAACGAACTGCACACTAAAATTCTTGAACATTGTTATAGATAATGATGTGAGACACCAATTAGTGTCAATTATTTTGTCAATTAGTTCCATGCATGATTGGATCATCCGATGTGAAACCAGAATCTCACTCTCCTCGGTTCAATTTTTCGAGATTTCCCGAAACGCATGCCAACGTTGGCTTTTTTTGTAACTCACAACTAAGTGAAAATAAGGATTGCACATGCGTTAATTACATGATAAGTTAATTGCAACAACTGTTATGATCACATCCGGCCATCAAATAAGATTATCACCTGGTTGCAAAAATGCGTCGCTTGACATCATTGCGTGCGCTACCAATCTTCCACGAAGAACGCAACTGAAAATTCCCATCCCCTTCCCTTGGCCGCTTCGACAGACCAGGGTATCCATGTACTTCCCTCCTGGTGAACAGGCAGTGTTTTCAGACCAGAGCAGGAATCTCGGAAAGAATATACCAATTAATGAAATTAATGAAAATCATATAAATAGCGGAACCAATGTAGGTTAGATTAGAGATCCTATTATTGACGTCAAAGGTCTTGAAGCACGAACCCAAAGGGGATTCAAGATGTCTTGGATCTTTTGTTGTGAATTTTAATATTATTTTAAAGGTCATTTGGAGGATTAGTAATCAATCCAATAGACCAGTAATCATTCATAGGTAGCCCGGAGGAAAATATTTTTCCTAAGTACCCCCTGATTGTAATTCCTTGTAATTTATGAGAATCACATCAGTATTGTTTGTTAATTTTCAAAACAATAGGTGCTCTAGATAACACAGTGCAATTCTCTCATTTTCTGACACCTGGACTTTCCCATGCAAAAAGAAAGAAAAGAAAATATATATTAGGATTTCAAACAACACAAACGGCTTGCACTTGTAGTCTGGCATCGTACGGCGAGGCTACTGCTCGGACCAATGATGCTGTTAAGTTCAATTTTGTGGCTGACTCTAGCGACATCAGGTAAAGGCTGTTGGTATGCGACATTCTTGCGAGTATTTATTGAATCTCACTAGTGCTGGGACAATGGGATCCAAACTGTGCGGAAAACCGAGTTGCGATGGTGCATCTATTTGAGTGGAAATGGGGCGACATTGCAGCAGAATGCGAACGCTTCTTGGGCCCCCGAGGGTTCTGTGGAGTGCAGGTAATCCATGCATTTGAATTCAGATCCGAGAATGGAAGAGTTTGATGTTCGGATTTCAGGTGTCTCCTCCAACTGATCACATCATGTCTGGATCTGGTGGTGAGCCTATGAGGTCGTGGTGGGAACGGTATCAGCCAATCAGCTACCGACTGGAAAGCAGAAGTGGAACAAGAGAGGAATTTATTGACATGGTGCAGAGATGCAACGACGTGGGAGTCAGGTGAGCAGCAAAATTTCTCTTAACTATTACCTCCAAATGTATTCTGCTCGTAGGATTTACGTGGATGCCATCATCAATCACATGTGTGGCATGGGAAGGGCTGGCGTTGGCATTGGAGGTGGAGAGTACGATTCCGATGAGGGATATTTCCCTGATGTTCCATATGACATGGACAACTTTAATGGATGTGAAAACTGTCCAGATTGTTGTTGCGTCAACGACTGGACAAGTCATTCCATTGTTCGGGACTGTCGCCTAGTTGGGCTGATTGATTTGAATCCAAAGATTCCTGACACTCTGACCAAGATAGTCGATTATCTGAATGATGTCATTGACATTGGCGTGGCAGGATTCAGAGTAGATGCTGCTAAGCATATGTGGCCGGAAGACTTGGAGTCAATCCAGAATAATTTGAATGACCTCAACACTAGGTGGTTCCCTGCTGGAGCTAAACCCTTCTTTGGTTTGGAGGTAACTCTAACTCTCTCTTTCTTGACTGGTATTTAAGTATTCTTATTTCTAGGTAATTGATTACAATCAACAAGGGGAGGTCAACGTCCACATGTACAGCCATCTTGGATTAGTGACCGAATTCAGATTCTGCACAAAAGTCGCTGAAGCAGTCGAGTATCTTGGAGCAATCGAGGGAATTTATGATCCTGGTTGGGGTATGCTTGCACCTGAAGAGGCTTTTGTGTTTGTGGATAACCATGACAACCAAAGGGGTCATGGAGGAGGCGGCGAAACAATCACTCATAAGGACCCAAGACAGTACAAGATGGCCCAAGCGATAGCATTGGGATACACCTATGGCCACCCAAGAATAATGAGCAGCTACTACTTCGAAGATAGCGAAGAAGGGCCACCACACGAGGAAGATTACACGTATGTCTCTCAGCGATATTTACGCATTCAAATCCAACTATTCACAGTACTAAGGATGTTATCATCAACGAAGATGGAACGTGTGGGAATGGCTGGGTATGCGAGCATAGATGGCCTGCGATTGTAGGCATGGCAGGCTTCGCAAAGGCAGCCAAGGGCCATGATTACATCAACAAGCTCAATAATGGAAACGAGATGGCCTGGTCCAGGGGCGACAGGTATGGCAAGGGTTTTAAATGAACAAAACATAACATTCATATCATACAGGGCATTCATTGCTATTACCAACAACGGAGGAATGAGTGCAGACATCAACACTGGTCTCCCAGCAGGAACCTACTGTGATGTTATAACGGGATGCGGTACGCAGGATGGATGCACTGGCAAGTATGTGGATGTAGATGGCTCAGGAAGTGCTCACATTGTGATTGACAATGACGAGGAGCCAATGCTTGCCATTCATGTCGGTGAGTTGTGCTGATAACCAGGGCTCCAAAAATTGATTTACACATCATCCTTGAGTATTTCAGAGTCTCTCTCTGGAAATGGTGAATGTGAAGGATCACCAGGAGCAACCACAACAACAACAAGTGAACCACCAATCAGTACTACAAGGGATCCCAATGGAGACCATCAGAGGACCGTGGTATACATTTATGCCGAAACACAACCGGGAGAAGATGTCTTCATCCGGGGTGGAGTGAACCATGACCAACGTCCAGGTATTACATACATAATAGCTAGTCTTCTCTTTACTCAACAGCATGCATGTTTGCTCACAGGTTGTACTGAAACAGCCGAGACAAGTGCGTGTGCCATTGTAGTCGACCATGCTTCCCTCGGATCGGGGTCTCACTATGAGAAATACGATGCTTGGAAATCAGGGGACAATTTTCTCGATTGGTACGGAGCAGAGACCAACCAGGGAAGCTGGCAGTCTCAACCGGCCGAGGGCACTCCGACGGTTTGGACGACGAACGAACAGGGTAACGATGGCTACCAACCGGACAACCAGTGAGTATCCATCCTAATTGTGTTATTTCTTTATGGTATTTGTGGCGTCACAGGTGGGGGCCAAATTATTGGAAGGTAGATTTTGATATGGATTGCAATTCTGCCGAAGAGGGTTGGTTTGAAGTAAAAGCATACATCGCCAATGGAGCTGGTTGGGAGTCTGATGTCAACCAAAGAACTTGTTTGGGTGATATCGGTGGTACAGCGCCATACACCAGTGAAAACCACATGGGACGCTGCGGTCACTTCAACAAATTTGCATTCTCAGATGGAGAATGCACAATTGAATCATTACAATGAGGCTGCTGAGTGCGACATGGAAATCATGGCTGATATCATTTTTGTTTTGGTTTTGCGAACATTTCTTGCAAACTGATGGCTATCAAAGGACTTTTTGTCCCCATTACGTCTATAGTTCTATTACGTCTCGTAATTAATTGACCTTGATTTCAAAATTGATTCATTAATTTTGTCGTTGGCTGGGGACAAAAGAACATCTCGGTTCTCTTATATCTATAACACTACTGGTGACAGAGTGTACGTTTTAGAGGGATTAACATAACCTGGTTTCCGGACTGGCTTTCTTGGTGTTGTTAAGCAAGACCGTTATCATAATCGTTGCGGACGACGACGCACCAATGATTAATCCAGAAGGTATGCCGCTAGATAACACTTAGTAACACGAATGGACAAGTGCAAATGTTTATTCTCTTCTTAGACATCTTGGTTGCCGTGAACATCAATAGCTAGGAATGTCCACAGTGTCAGACTGTACGCGAGAGAATCCAAAATAACGAAGTGTTGAATCAAATTCGTTTTTCAACCAGACAATAAAGCCAAGAGACAAAGTTAACATTTTAACAATTAGCTACCAACACGAGTCCATCAACTAAGCTCAAGAGTTTACTCCTGCTTGGTTCACTGACAGTTAATTAGCTCACTTCGAGAAGAAACGGAACATGTCGTCCGTGTTTTGTAGTGAGATTGGCAATGGGTGGTTACTCACCAATGGGAGGAGTTGACGGACTTGTAAAATATGAGACGAGTCGCAAGGGTTGCTTGATGCTTCCACTGCGGTCTTCATTCGTCGTCTGCTGTTTCCTCGTCTCCGTCCAGTGGTGGCGCTCTTGTCGCAGCCGGTGGTGGCGCCACGGGTCGCGGACTTGCTTCCCGCCACAATCTTCCCCCTCATAAAGGACGTTGACCCCGTCCTGGAGAACAGAAGCTTCCGACCAACAAAGAGGGAAACTGAAAAAGACACCTCCTAAGTTGGGACTCCACACCTAGGAGGGAACCAAAACAAAAA